>VXAZ01005975.1:358983-380729 GCA_013399875.1 Gymnorhina tibicen | reverse complement strand
AATGGGGAGATATTGGGGGGGGGCAGGGGGCAGTAAGGGAGGGAGGGGAACAGTGGGATCTGGGGGGCACTGGGAGACATTGAGGGGTGCCCGTGTATGGGGTTGGGGACGTGGCCGGTGTGTATGGGATTGGATGGGGTGGCAATGATGAGGGGAAAGCAGTGGGAACTGGGAGACATGAAGGCACCAGTGGGCATTGGCAGGGCACTGGTCGGTGTGGGAGGGAGGGGGGATCAGTGGGCACTGTGGGCCAGTGGGTGATGAAGTGAGTCCTTGGGCACTGGGACAGGAATGAGGCAGAGGAGAAGTGGGAACTGGAGGGCACTGGGAGGCACTGGGGGTTGGTGGGGAGGCCAGAGACACTGGGGGACTGACCAGTGCAGGTAGCCCACTGCCCGGGTGTGGCCAGCAGCAGGTGCAGGCAGGGGAACAGATGCAGTGGGGGCCAGGCAGTGTTCCCTGTGCCACCCCAGTTGCTGTCCCTGTCCCCACACAGTGCCCGGCTCCCCAGGACCCCTAGGGGCACGGGGGTGCTTTGGGGGTGCCCTCAACCTTGGGATGCATCTCCTTGCCCAGGTGGATGATGTGGAGCCGGAGCTGGGCGCTGCCGACAGCTGGATTGGGGTGGTGCCCGTGGGCACTGAGGAGCCGGCCGAGGGCCCCCGGGGTGCCAAGGAAGAATCCTTCACCACCGCCGTTGTCACCAAGGTGACCCTCTGCCTGACCCTGTCCCCTCTGCCTGGCCCCATCCCCTGCCTGGCCTGGGGGCTGCCATGGTGTTTGCAGGTTACAAACCCACAGGGGTGTCACCTGGAGTGTCTCCTGGCCAGATCTGGGGGGTCCTAGTCTGTGCTTGGTGGCCGGCGGGTCTCTGACAGCTTCTGACCCCTCCTGGGTCCCTTGTGACCCTTCACCATGGCAAAGAGGTGCTGGGTGCTTCCTGCAGCAGGACGGGAGCTTGTCAGGAACACAGCCCCACTGTCCCCTGATCATGTCCCCACTGTCCCTGCAGATGAAGCGAGCCCTGGTGCTGGGGGCCTCTGCCCTGCTCATCCTGGCGCTGAACCAGAATGCCATCCGTGAGGTAGGACAGTGCCAGTGGTGGGGCCGGGTGGGGATCGTGCCCCGCTCATGGCTCCGCTTCCCTCCTGGTGCAGCTGGACGTGTCCCAGCTGCTCGCCAAGCCCGTCATTGTCATCCAGTCCTCGGACAACGTCACCAGGCTGCTGGGAGCACTGCTGCGGTACGGGCTGGGGTGTGGGAGGGGCTGGACCCTGCCTAGTCCCTGCCTAGACACTGCCTTGTTCTTGCCTTGTCCCCCACTGGGCTGTGACACCCAGGGACCACCCTGGGGGTCTCTCACTCAGCCCGTCGTGTTTGCTGGGGTGGTGTTATGCTGTGCCGAGGCCAGCTGGGGCTGAGATGTGTTTCTGGGGGAGATCTGGGTTAGATCCAGCCCTTCCCCAGGGCTAGAGCCCTTCCATGGGTCCCCACGTGGTGGCAGGTGTGGCAGTGCCTCAGCCAAGAGCTTTAGGACTCTCAGTAGAAATTACCCAGACTGGTTGGTTCTTGTCATGACACCGGCATCCCCACAAGCTCTGTGGGTGTTTGTCCCCACTGCCAGCGGGACCCTCTCAATCCTCCTGACATGTGGGACATCGGGATTGCTGCCATGGTGTCACATGGGGAAACTGAGGCATGAGGTTGGGAGGAAGAGCCCTGTTCAGGGTCACTGAGGGCTGGGTGGGAGTGTCTTGCTGTCACCTCCCCTGTGTGTTCCTCTGGTCCCCCTCAGTCACTGCCCATCCCTGTGGGGACAGGGTGCTCCCTGGCACTGGGGAGCTGTGCCTGGATCCTGCTGTGTCTGTGGAATTGACGCTTTTCTCTTTGCTCCCAGTGGGCTCCGGGCTACGGCAAAGATCACGTACCAGGCAGTGCTGCTGGAGAACCTGGTACGTCTGTCTTTCCTCCTCTTCCTCATTCTGCCAGTGGGAGGGCAGGGCCTGACTGTGCCCAGCCAAACTTCCCTGATCCATGGGAAGTAGCTGCAGGAAGCAGGGAAGGGAAGGGATCCCGTGGGAACAAGGCAGCTGGCAGCACCAGTGTTCCTCCTCCCGGGACATGTGTGCTTGCATTGCTGGATGCTGCTCTGGCCATCAGCAGTGCCATGTCCTGCTTTGCAGGGAGTGACCCTCACACTGTGGTCCACCTGCGGCCTGTCCCGAGGGGGCCTCTACGGGGAGTGGCAGGGGGTCATCTGCCCCGGAGAGAGCAGCTCACAGGTCCAGGTACGGCACTGGGGACCAGTGGGGCCGGGAGCAGGGCCAGGAGTGGGGCTGGGAGCGGGGCTGGGTCTCCAGCTCCTGTCCCCACCACGCTGTCCCCGCAGAAGTACCTGCAGCAGCTGTGGAATACCATCCTGCTGATCGCCCTGCTGCTCTGCACCGGCGTCATGGTGCAGGCCCAGCGCCAGTCGCGGCAGGACCTGTCGGAGCGGGATGCCGAGGTGGGATTGTGGGAATGTCTCCACTGTGCTCCGTGCCAGGGGTTGTGGGGTGGGCTCTGACCCTCGGCTCTGCCCCCGCAGCTGGACCTGAAGCAGCACATCCGGCGGCAGCTGTCGATGCTGAAAACCCGGCGGTACCATCCCGGGAAGCCGCCCCGGAGCCGGGCCTGCGAGATCGATAGCTGTGCTGTCTGCCTGGACCAGTTCTACAAGAGCCAGGTGGGACTGGGGAGACTGGAGCCCACCCTGGGCTGAGTGTCCAGCTTGGTCACAGGGTCAGGGTGTCCCTGTCAGGGTCCGGGCTGTGTCCCAGCTGCCTGGCTGTGCTCACATGTGTCCTCACTTCCCTGCCGGCAGTGGCTGCGGGTGCTGCCCTGCTCCCACGAGTTCCACCGGGACTGTGTGGATCCCTGGCTCCTGCTGCAGCAGACCTGCCCTCTCTGCAAGCGCAACATCCTGGGTGAGAACCACCCTGGCACCCGGTCAAGTCCCCACCGACCCTGGGGCACAGGCTGGGGAGGACCTGGAGCCTTCCAGGCTCCCTGTGCCAAGGCTCTCCATCCTTCTGCCTTGCAGGGAACTGCTGCACGGACAGCTAGCTTGCCTGAGGACACACTCCAGGGACAGACCCACGGCCGCTGCAGGGATGGGAGGGGGGCAAGGGGTGCCTGGCAAGCGGCACTTGCTGCCAGAGTGGGGTTGGCGTGGCTGTGCCCATCACAGTGCCTGGACTTCGGACAGGGAAGGACTTGGGGCTCTCCTGCCAGGTGTGAGTAGAGGGGTGGTGGGTCCAGATGGGCTTTTCTGGGGAGGGAAGATATGGGGCACCCATGGGTATAACGGGGTGGGGGCTGGGACAGGGAGAGCCCTGGTCCTGCTGCACTCTTGCCCTGTTCACAGCAATTTTTCTAAGTCTTGGGGTTTTTGTCTATTTGCTGGTGGCCGTGGCAGGGTGGGGAGAGCCCAGCTGCAGTGCCAGCCCCTCCGGGAGGTGGGTGACAGACCTGCCAGGGCTGGGGCTGGCAGGGCTGTGGGGTGACCCACGGCCTCACCGTGGGAGGGCAGGGGTCGGACGCTTTATTTATAATAACTTATTAGAAAGGATGGCACGAGTCGGCTGCAGAGCCAACACAGGGCTTGGCTCACCCAGCAGGGGGACCAAGGACATGCTGTGAGCCCTGCCTGGGTCCTGCCCCATGGGCTGCAACATGGCATGTGTCCATCCCTATTAAACACAGAGCAGGGACTGGCTGTGTGGTTTGTGTGGGGCTTGCATGGGGCTCATCGGGCTGGTGAGGCAGCTCAGAGGTCCAGGGCCAGCTTGCGCCAGTGACTCAGTGGTTCCCAGCCCCTCTGGGTGCTCATGGAGGGGGAATGACTCTCCCAGGTTGTGGCTGTGCTGGTGGGCTAAGGGCAGCTCAGACTTCTCTCATCCCAGGCCAGCTCTGCTTTCCTCTTCCAAGTGTGGCCACATCCCAGTCCCCCCTTGGGAATGGTTCCTGGCAGGAGCTAGCACACACTGTGCCTGCCCATCAGCATGGTCAGAGCTCTTCTGGGGACTCCCACAGCAGCATAGCCATGGGTGACTGAGCTCCGGTGCCCAGGAACGTCCCTGGAGCAGCTCCCCAAGGAACCAGGCAGAGCCCAGGTTTCCCAAGGGAATGTGCCTTCCTGACGCACAAAGAACCGGTAATGAGGTCCCATGGGCAGGGCAGGTGGCTGCTGGTGGAACACTTAACTTCCCTGTTAGGAAATTCAGACTGATAAACGTTTATTTGTGGTGAGCCCCGGTGTGGTGTGAGGGGAGGCCAAACACCAGGCGTTGCACTGGGAGTGTTAGGCAGGGTTTGCCCTGGAATGTGGGCTCTGCTCGGAGTTGCTTGGAGTGCTGGCTGCTGGGAGGTCCATGCCAGGCCTTGTCAATGCATCCCGACATCCCTGTGCTGTTCCTGCTGCTTCCGCTGCTGAGCCACCTGGGCTCAGCAGAGAAGCTGTGGGGTGGGAGCTGTTAAAGGGGAGGAAGAGCAGGGAACCCACCCCCAGCCCTTTCCTCTGGGCTCCTACTCACCCAGTGTCCTGCCTGCTGGCCTCCCTGTGGAGCTGGGACCCCAGCTGGGCCTGTGGGACGAGCTGGGGAAGGGAAGGGAGGAGGGGGTGAAATTCCCCTCCACCAGCTTCAGCTCCAGTCACATCCCTCGGCCACCACTGAGCTGGTGGCACAATGGCCACAGTGATGGAAAGGATCTGGAACCAGCCCTGGGCACCTCAGGCAACACCAGTTAAACCAGAGTGACCTCCCAGCAGCATGAGGAGCCTGGCCCTGGCCCTGCTGGGGCCAGAGGATGTCTGAGGGCCATGGGGTAGTTTTGGGGTACACAGCACCCACTCTGTGGCACTCAGCTCACCTTGAGCACGCCCTGCTCAGCAGCCGCCTTCACCTTGGCGAGCAGAGCCTCGAGCTGTGCGTTCTCCCGCTCCAGCACCTCGATCCGGATGTTGTTGGCCTGGAGCTGCCTCTCCATGTCCTCTGTCAAGTTCCCGCTGCCTGCAAACAAAATCCAACAGACCCCAGGCTGCTGCCGCCTGCCAGCTCAGAGGTGTGGGCACCCATCCTGCCTCCCAAGGAAAGGAGCCTGCCCCAGGCAGGGAGCACTGGCACAGCCTGGGAAGTGGCAGCTGGGACCCCAAACCCTGTGGGCAAAGGAAGCTCTGCCATGTTCTGGTCCTGCTGTATATCCTGGCCCAGATGTGGGGTGCACAGCACCCATGTAGGGAAGCATGTTGGGATGGTCACAGCTGAGCACAGCCCAGGGTCTGAGCCCTTCCTGGGTATCAGTGGGACAAACAGAATGTCTGGGGCCAGCAGGATCCCCTGGGGGCTCTGGAGACCCCAAGGCACAAACCCACTGTACTGCCATCTGCTCCCTTACTCTCCAACTGCATCTCAGTGGGGATGTGGAGGTCAGGGAAGAACACCAGGAGCCTTTCCCGCTCCCTCAGCTCCTGTGCCTGTTCCTCCAGCCGGGATGTATTTGCCTGCAGCTCCAGGATGGATTGCTCCAGGGCCAGCTTCTCCTGCTGCAGTGTGTCCAGCAGCTCCTGCATAGCACAGCAGGGAGGAGATGAAGTTTGCAAGAATGAGGACTCAGCCCCCCATGGAAAGCTCCCACCCTTCCCTTGTGAGAAGGATGTCCTGTGCCAGTGGGAAGTGGACAGTGACAATGTGCAGGGTTTCAGCTGTGAGATCCCTGTGTGTGCTGGGAGCAGGGGCACCAACCATGAAGTGTGGAGTGTGTCCAGGAAGGGGTGCACTGGAGATGTGGAAGCAGCTCAAGATGTCCCTTCCTACTGCTCCCCTCTGCCCTGACTCAACCAGAGACTTGTCTGCAGGGGGTGGAGGGAGAGGGCTCTTCCCCAGGAAATCCCAGGAGGACATGGCCATATGGCAATGTCACCTGGGTCCCAGAGTGCCCCTCCTGGGAAAACTCTGGCTGTGGGTGTGGGACGGGGCAGTGTGTGGCTCCTGCCACCTCTGTGGCACAGGCTGTGTCCCACAGCTGGGTGTCAGCGCTCACCTGCTGCGCCTGGAGCTGTTTCCCGCTCTGCTCCCGGTTCTGCTCCAGCTGCTCCGCCAGTCGGGCCTTGTCCTCCTCAGCCTCTCCCAGGCTGGCCTGCAGCTCCTCACGCTCCTGGTCCAGGCTGTCCAGCTGCTGCAGCAGGGACCTCTGCTTGGCCTGCAGGGACTGTGGTGGGAGGGTGAGCCTGTGTGGGCTGTGACACCCATTCCCCACTGCCCTGGCAGCAGCTCAGCCATTCCCACCGCTCCTGAGCCGGCCGTACCTCCTCGTGCCGGAACATGCTCTCCACACGGACCTTCTCCTTCTCCAGCTGCATGCTAGTGACACTCAGCTCCTGGTCCAGGCTGTCCCTCTGCCCTGTGAGCACCTGCACCTTCTCTTCCACCTCCAGCATCTGGCTCCGGGCCACCATCGTGGTCCTCATCTCCTCCAGCAAAGTAGCCTTGGAGAGTTCTGGGGAGACACAGCAACCATGGCCCAGGCTGGGCAGCAGGGAGAAGCTGGAGGTCCATGGAGGTGAGGAGAGGGATGGGGGTGTTCAGCCTGAAGAAGAGAAGACTCGGGAGAGAACTTAAGAACCCTTTCTAGTGCCTAGAGGGGCTCCAAAAGAGCTGAAGAGGGACTTGGGACAAGAGATGGAGGGACAGGACAGAGTGAATGGCTTCCCACTGCAAGAGGGCAGGGATGGATGGGATATGGGGAAGAGGTTCTTCCCTGGGAGGGTGGTGAGGCCCTGGCACTCAGCTGTGGCTGCCCCTGGATCCCTGGCAGTGTCCAAGGCTAGACTGGACAGGGCTTGGAGCAGCCTGGGATAGTGGAAGGTGTCCCCGCCCATGACAGGGGGTGGGATGAGATGGTCTTTTAATGTCCCTTCCCACCCAAACCAGTCCATAATTCTGTGGTTCAGGGGCACCAGCCCACTCTGGCACTGGGTGATGTTGGGGTGCTGCTCTGAAGGAGGCCCATCCTCTGCCCATCCCCACCCAGCTCTACAGCCCAATCTGGGGCATGGTGGGTGCTACATGGGTGTGAAACACCCCTGAGATTGGTATGAGGGGGGAGATGTGTGAGCTGGGTGAGCCCCTGGGTGAGCCCCTGCTTACCCAGCTCCTGCACAGCTGCCTGCTTCGCTGCCAGCTCCTCCTTCAGGACCGAGAGTTGCTCCTCCAGCACAGCAGCTCCTAAATCAGCACAAAAACCCTCTAATTAATTAGTTCCTCAAAAAAAATCCCTAAACCAAGGGGCAGTGCACAGCCACACCGAGGTGTTTTCATCCAGGGATTGTCATGCTACCAGGGAGGAGGCAGTGACACGGCACAGACAGCCAGCTCCCACTGCCCAGGATTAGCCTCACAGCAGGGAAAATCCCCCAGCACCTACAAAAAGCCCTGCTTTGCTTGTGGTGGGGCTGAAATTTGCCCATGGACTCTGTTCTTCTCCTGCAAATGCCCCCGGGGCTGGGAGGTGATGCTGGGAACAGCTCTGTACCTCTCCGGAGGTCGTCCTTGTCCTGCTCCAGCCTGGCCACAGCCTCGGAATGCTCCTTGTCCTTGGCTTTCAGGCTCTGTTCAGCCTTCCTCTGCTGCTCTGCTTGGGTGTCCTTCTCCACCTGCAGCTTCCTGGAAAAGTCCTCAGCCTGTTTCTGCAGCTTCCTAGAAAAGTCGTGGACCTGTTTCTGCAGCTTCTCCTTCTGTTTGCTCATCTCTTCCAGCTCAGCCTTCACAGGGTTCACCTGCTGCAGCAGCCCCTGCAGATGTTTGTTGATCCGGGAGAGGTCCTTGCTCTGCTCCGAGGCCCAGTAGCTCATGTCTGCTGCAGAGAGGTTCCTTCTCCCTCTGCTGTCCTCCAGCACCTCCTGGAATTTGCTGAGAGCTGAGGGGATGTTCTGGCTCTGGCAGATGCTGGTGATGGCTCTGCCCACCTCGTGGAGGCTGGCCTGGGCGCTGGGGCAGGTGTCACAGGAGCCCAGGGGCAACCCCGAGGTCTGTGTGAGGACACTGCGGGTGCTCGGAGCCGGGCTGGGGCCAGCCCTGGCCTGGGAGCTGCTTGAGCTGCCCAGCGCGTGAACACTCGGACATGGGCACACAGAAGTGGACTGGGCAGCTTCTGGGGCAGTTCCTGACTCCAAAACATCCAGCAAACAGCATTTCAGGTGCTCCTTCTCAGGTTTCCCAGCATGGGGAGCAGGGAGTGGAGTGGATTGCTGTGTGGGGATCTCCTGCCTGCAATCCTTCTCCTGAGGGAGAGAACACAGAAGAAAATCAGAGCCCAGATCAAACTGGAAATGACCCATAAAGCCCAAATCAGGTGTGGGGATAGGACAGCAGTGCAGCCAAGGGATGGTGACCAAGGGGAAGCCTCAGCAGCAGAACCTGCTCCCCAACTCCTCTGCTTGTGACCACCGCTTGTTTCCCACCCCCTGCACTGCCTCCTGGTTGTGCCACCCAGATTGTTGTGACACTTTTCCATGAGAATAATCATTTTGGGAAAATAAAATGCAGGGGAGGGGCAGGTTGTTTTTACTACCAGTTATTTCACTGTCTTGAGGCAGCTCAGACCCACAGTAGGGTCAGCAGAGCTGCAGCATTTTGGCAGAAGGAGATTATTTTCCAAGCTCTAGAGGCAGCCCGGTTCACTCATCCCGAGATCCTGGAGCAGGATGGATGCAGTGGCACAGCTGGGAGCGGTGGAGGGAGGGACTCAGGCTGGGAGGGGACAGATGTGTGACACAGGGGCCAGCACTCAAAGGGTGCGTGCACATCTGGTGTGGCCACAGGGTGTCCAAGAAGGACCACGATCCAAATCTTGGGGGGGAGGGGAGTGACTCAGCTCATGGGACCTCCCCAGATGTCCCACCTGGTCCCGGAGCTGCTGGCAGAAGGCCCCGAGTTTCAACATGGTGCTCCAGAAGGTCCTGGCCGTGAGCCCCGCGGACATGCAGGGCCCCAGGCCCCGCGCCGGCGGCACCGCCTGCCCGCTCAGCACCGTCTGCATGTACCCCGTGAAGCTCTGCAGCAGCAGCAGCAGCCTGTCCCGACAGGAAAACACAGCTTGGAGCAGCGGGAGCTGGGAATGCGAGCTGGGGCAGGGAGGTCGGCCCCCTCCCCATCACCCAGACAAAGCCAGTGCGATGCAGGAGGGTGGGATTGGTGCTCCTGGGACACCCCAGGCCTGGAACACTCCATGGAGCAGCCACTTCCAAGGGGCTCTGATTAAGCTCCCTCCAAAGATTTGGGGCACCCATGCTGCAGCAAATTTTTAGGGCCTGATTTTTAGGGCCAACAGCTCAGTGGGAACGGCTCATCTTTTAAACCAGAGCTGTATTTATTTCACCCAGACTGCAAAAGGGGCTTTGGCCTCCCAGGGCTGTCGATGCAGCTGTGTCCGAGTGTTTCCAAGGTTTTGGGAGGCAGTTTAACAAGCCTGTCCCATCTGCTCTACCTCAGCTCTTGGGTGGAGCATGTCTGGCTCTGCATCTTCATAGCCAGTTTGTGCTGGGAGCTCTAAGCAGGGAAAAGAGTTGGGTCTTAAAGCTCAGCAGGGCATGAGGCTGAGGTGCTGGCACTGCTCATCATGGAAATACATGGGGAACAAAGCATCCAAAAGACTTCATAAAACCATGGGATATCCTGAGCTGGAAGGGACCCAAGGATCATCCAGTCCAACTCCTGGCCCTGCACAGACACCCCAACAATCTCAACCTGTGGCCGAGAGCATTGTCCAAAGGCTCCTGGAGCTCTGGCAGCCTTGGGGCCGTGATGTGGCACTTGGTGCCATGGTTTAATTGATAAGGTGGCGTTATATCATAGGTTGGACTTGATGATCTCCAAGGTCATTTCCAACCTAGATAATTCTGTGATCCTTCCCTGGGGAAACTGTTCAGTGCCTGAGCACCCTCTGGGGGAAGAACCTTTTCCTGACATCCAGTCTAAACCTCCCTGGCACAGCTCCAGCCGTTCCTTTGAATCCTGTCCCTGGTCACAGAAAGCAGAGCTCTCCCTCGGGAGGAGCTGCAGCCCCCAGTGAGATCTGACCTCAGTCTTCTCTGTTCCAGCTGAACAGACCAAGTGCTCTCACCTCAGCTTCCCTTCCAGCCCTTCACCACCCTCTCAGCCCTCATTTGGACACTCTCTAACAGCTTTAACTTCCTTCTGTGCTGAGGTGCCCAAAACCTTCCCCAGGACTTGGATAAGCTCCTCACGTCAAACACACAACCCCCCCTTTCCCCGCGGGGCAGGAGCCGCAGCGGGGTGCCTGGAGCCCTCTCACCTGTCTATGACCAGCTCCAGCAGCACCACGTGTGCGTGCTGGCTGAACACGGGGTCGCTGTCGCTGTGCCTGTAGCGCTGCAGCAGCACCGACACGTCCAGGTCGCAGGACACCTTGTCGGGGAACTTCCAGGAGGGGAAGCGCACGGCGCCGGCCCGGGAGGACACGTCGGCGATGGCGACCTGCAGGTCCCGCAGGTCGGCCCGCAGGCTCTCCATGCAGCCGCGGTGGCCCAGGAGGTGCGCCATGGTGCGGGGTGGGACGGGCCGGGGGGACACGGCCTGGGAACAGCGGGGCCACCAGGCCAGGGACCGATGGGGTCACCCAGCCTGGGATGGAGGGAACGCCCTACTGGGACAGGCTGCTGGAGAGGGACCAGCACGGTACCCCCCGGGCCCGACGGTCTCCAGGAGTGCTGGGGAACCGGAGGGAACCGGGGGGGACCGAAGAAATCAGCGGGAACCACAGGGAGGAGGCACCGGGCCCGGGCCCTGCGCTAGGCCGCGGCGTCCCAGCCCTGTCGCTGTGGCAACTCCACCCCTCCGAAGCCGAAATGGTGCATTCCTGCTTTGGGGGCTCCCCCCGCGCGGGACGATAATGGTACATCCCGCAGCGGGCGCGCGCGCTGTGTGCCCACCCACTTCCCGGCAGTCTGCGCCTGCGCTCTCCGTCGGTGCTGCGTCACTTCCGGCGCGCACGCGCGGAACGGAGCCCGCTGCCGCCATTTCGCCCCAGTCGGTGCCGGCGCCGCGTCTGGTCCCGACTGAGCCTCGCCCGCCCCTNCTGTGGCCGAGAGCATTGTCCAAAGGCTCCTGGAGCTCTGGCAGCCTTGGGGCCGTGATGTGGCACTTGGTGCCATGGTTTAATTGATAAGGTGGCGTTATATCATAGGTTGGACTTGATGATCTCCAAGGTCATTTCCAACCTAGATAATTCTGTGATCCTTCCCTGGGGAAACTGTTCAGTGCCTGAGCACCCTCTGGGGGAAGAACCTTTTCCTGACATCCAGTCTAAACCTCCCTGGCACAGCTCCAGCCGTTCCTTTGAATCCTGTCCCTGGTCACAGAAAGCAGAGCTCTCCCTCGGGAGGAGCTGCAGCCCCCAGTGAGATCTGACCTCAGTCTTCTCTGTTCCAGCTGAACAGACCAAGTGCTCTCACCTCAGCTTCCCTTCCAGCCCTTCACCACCCTCTCAGCCCTCATTTGGACACTCTCTAACAGCTTTAACTTCCTTCTGTGCTGAGGTGCCCAAAACCTTCCCCAGGACTTGGATAAGCTCCTCACGTCAAACACACAACCCCCCCTTTCCCCGCGGGGCAGGAGCCGCAGCGGGGTGCCTGGAGCCCTCTCACCTGTCTATGACCAGCTCCAGCAGCACCACGTGTGCGTGCTGGCTGAACACGGGGTCGCTGTCGCTGTGCCTGTAGCGCTGCAGCAGCACCGACACGTCCAGGTCGCAGGACACCTTGTCGGGGAACTTCCAGGAGGGGAAGCGCACGGCGCCGGCCCGGGAGGACACGTCGGCGATGGCGACCTGCAGGTCCCGCAGGTCGGCCCGCAGGCTCTCCATGCAGCCGCGGTGGCCCAGGAGGTGCGCCATGGTGCGGGGTGGGACGGGCCGGGGGGACACGGCCTGGGAACAGCGGGGCCACCAGGCCAGGGACCGATGGGGTCACCCAGCCTGGGATGGAGGGAACGCCCTACTGGGACAGGCTGCTGGAGAGGGACCAGCACGGTACCCCCCGGGCCCGACGGTCTCCAGGAGTGCTGGGGAACCGGAGGGAACCGGGGGGGACCGAAGAAATCAGCGGGAACCACAGGGAGGAGGCACCGGGCCCGGGCCCTGCGCTAGGCCGCGGCGTCCCAGCCCTGTCGCTGTGGCAACTCCACCCCTCCGAAGCCGAAATGGTGCATTCCTGCTTTGGGGGCTCCCCCCGCGCGGGACGATAATGGTACATCCCGCAGCGGGCGCGCGCGCTGTGTGCCCACCCACTTCCCGGCAGTCTGCGCCTGCGCTCTCCGTCGGTGCTGCGTCACTTCCGGCGCGCACGCGCGGAACGGAGCCCGCTGCCGCCATTTCGCCCCAGTCGGTGCCGGCGCCGCGTCTGGTCCCGACTGAGCCTCGCCCGCCCCTCGATCGGCCCCGCCCGGCGCGGACCCTCCGTCCCCGGCAGCGCCATGCCCGCCGGACCCGTGCAGGCTGTGCCTCCGGCGCAGCCCGCGCCCCCCGCCGAGAGCAAACCGGTGCGGGCTGGGGAGGGGGGGCGGTGAGGGATGGGAGGGGAGCGGGGAATGGCGCGAACCGCGGGTGTTTGGGTATGTGGCCCTCACGGATCGGGCTGGGGTGGGCCTGGGGGAGCTCCAGTTTCGTCCGGTGCATTGACCCGTGTGCCCGCTCAAGTGAGACTCCACCTGCAGAGCTGCTTCCAGCTCCGAATTCCCAGCATAGGAAGGACCTGGAGCTGCTGGAGCGAGTTCAGAGGAGGCCACGGAGATGCTCCGAGGGTTGGAGCCCCTCTGCTCTGGAGCCAGGCTGGGAGAGCTGGGGGTGCTCACTTGGAGAGGAGAAGGCTCCAGGGAGAGCTCAGAGCCCCTCCCAGGGCCTAAAGGGGCTCCAGGAGAGCTGGAGAGGGACTTGGGACAAGGGATGGAGGGACAGGACACAGGGAATGGCTTCCCACTGCCAGAGGGCAGGGATAGATGGGATATTGGGAAGGAATTGTTCCCTGCAAGGGTGGGCAGGCCCTGGCACAGGGTGCCCAGAGAAGCTGTGGCTGCCCCTGGATCCCTGGCAGTGTCCGAGGCCAGGAGCCTGGGCTAGTGGAAAGGGTCCCTGCCCACGGCAGGGGGCGGGATGAGATGAGCTTTAGGTTGCCTTCCCGCCCACACTATCCCAGGATTCCTTCCCAGACAGCAGCATCCTGCTGGGGCTGGGCGGGCACTGAGCCCTTCCCTGACAGTGCAGTGCCCCAGGGCCGTGATTGCGATGGTTATGGGGGGTTGCCAGGAGCTGTGGGAGCCACTCTGGCTCCAGGAATGATGTGTGGAAGGATTAAAAGTCTGAGGGATCGTGGCAGTCCTGTGTATCCCAGTACCCTCCCAGATCCTTTCTCTCTGGGCCTTTTCATATTCCTTGCAGCCTTCCTGAGATGGGAATACAGCTCCTACAGACCTGGAGCTGCTGTCCTGACTCTCACATAGCACCATCAGCACTCGTGAAGCTGACAGGGAGCTGATCTCGCTGAGAACCTTGGAAAATTGTGATTTCCCCCAAAAAACCCAGTGATTTTCATGCACTGATGTTACCAAGGCAACTCAGCATCACTGTTAAATAAAATGTGATGTTGCCTCATCCTTCAGCTTCTCAAGATGATGTTTGGAGGGAGTGGGAATAAAAACTAAAGATATTCACAGTGCCTTTCTCTTAACACAGTTTATTAAGGTCGTATTTTATGGGATGGTTTGCACTGGAAGGGACCTTAAAGGTCATCTCATTCCACCCCTGCCATGGGCAGGGACCCTTTCCACTATCCCAGGCTGCTCCAAGCCCCATCCAGCCTGGCCTTGGACACTTCCAGGGATCCATGAGGATATTTTCTGGCTTGGAGTCCCCAGGGGTTTGGCAGAGCTGGGAACTTTACTGGGATTTTAAATTATCCCTGACTGTCCCTGTTAGGATTATAAACATTTCCAGTAGATTTGTCCTGGTTTATAACATCGTTTCTTGGAAGCTGCTGGTGAGGAAAGAGGAACAACATCTTTAGTATCCTGTGAAAGCAGCTTCTGGTTTTAGTGGAATACAAAGCCATCCACAGGGAGGGCTCTGGGACTTTAGTTTGGATCCTCCTATAATATCAGTGAGAAAAGTGCTCTATTTTTCTCTACAAAATAGCTTCCAATGCAACCACAGTGGGAGTAAAAACTGTGTTTTATTTAACGTGGAGTCAATTCATTCAGGTCCTGCAGGCCCCTAGAAACATCCAGAACGTCCACACCTTAGGAATAGGGAGTTTTTCCTGAGCCTCTTGGCTCAGCATTTATAAACGTACTCGGGGTTAAGGCTGAAATAGTGGAAATGCCTTGAGGAATTGTTCTGGTTCCTATAGAAGCACCTTCCCTGTTGTCCTGCTGTCCCTGTAGTGGGTGCCTCTGGCAGGCAGACAAACATTTGTCTCCCATCCTGAGGAACGAAGGAGTTAGTGGGATTCATACTGTTCTACCAGGTCTCGTGTCAGGAAGAATTCAGTGATTGGGGGGCTGAGGAGGAGGATGGATAAATGTTCCTGTGTGCTGTTGGGATTGTGTTTGGAATGCCTAATCCTGGCACCCTTCACCTTTTGTAATAAAACAGTCTTTTATTACAGCCAGAAGAGGAGCCTAAGGAGGAAGCAGCACCAGCCAAGCCTGTGGTGGGAATTATTTACCCTCCTCCAGAGGTCAGGAATATTGTGGACAAGACTGCCAGCTTCGTAGCCAGGTGAGTGACACTGGTGGTGTCTCTTTTTCCTGGGATTTTAATGCTTTTGCTCTCCGGTGTGGCTCCAGAAGCTGAAGCAGGTCCCAGTTCTGTGGTTTTGCATGAAGGATTTTAAGGATTGAGGCTGTACCAGTAAGACTGGAAAAGAAACAACAATATTCTACTGAAGAGGGTGTAAGACACTCTTTTCTAGAGAAACTGGTAGTAAATAAATAAAGTCCTTGTTCAGATGTGCCGTGGGTGCTGCAATAACAGGGTAACTGGGCCTGTTCTGAATGATCTGAAGGGGAAACCAAATTCCAGATGGAAAGGGAGCCTTGGTGCAGGAGTCATGGCTGTGTTTTAGTGCTAAATTGTGGTAGGTTTTGGTTTCAGAGAATTACTAAATGCTGCTCCAGTCAAACCCTTATTGTGTAACTCATCTCTAAAGTGCTGCCAAGAAGTGTTGGCTGCTTCTGAGCATAAGGAAGGGTCTGTGTTTATCCTTTGGGAGGTAGAGACCTCCTCTTTTGGAGGAGGTGGAATGTCTAAATGAGACTCGGAGGTATCCAGAGAATATGAGGAGAAACACCCTGTGGCAGCTGAGAATCTTCTCAAACTGAAATCACTGGCTCGTGCTTTGGGTGGGAGGAGTGGGTGTTACCTGGACTGGGGCTCCTAAATGCAGCACTCTGGGGTGGTCAGTCCCTGCACAGGCTGATGGTTACCTGCTTTTTTTTCCTTATATGATCATTCTGGAACTGAAATTAGTCTTGAAAGCTTGTTAATAGAGCAAATAAAATTGGTGTAGTAAGAAACTGTAAACTTCACTCAGTGGTGGAAATGACCTTTTGTGTGTAGACAGATGAGATTATAGGACACTTGTGAGTGTAAATTTTTCATATTCGCATTAAAGACAAAATTAGGAGGACAATTGCCTGTAACTTGTGTGTGTCCAGCTAGGCACGAGCTACTGAGAGAGAAGCTCCTCCCATGTGGGAGAGAAGATGGTCTTCTGCCAAAACTGATGCCTCAACACATCTTAGTGTGAGAGAGACATTTACACTTGAGTCGATGACCTAAACAATTTCTCTTATTCCTCCACAGAAATGGTCCAGAATTTGAAGCCCGAATTCGTCAGAATGAAATAAATAACCCCAAGTTCAACTTCTTGAATCCCAACGACCCTTACCATGCCTACTACCGGCACAAGGTCAGCGAGTTCAAGGAGGGCAAAGCCCAGGAGCCCTCGGCCGCCATCCCCAAGGTCATGCAGCAGCAGCAGAGTGCCCAGCAGCAGCTCCCACAGAAGGTGAGTGTTCCTTCCATCACTTTGGGGAAGAATTCGCCTGCTTTGGAGTGGTGTCACAGCCTGGGGTTAAGCAGGAAGGAAGCTCGAAAGTCAAGAAGAGAGAGTTGGTTATACATTTGTTTGTTATACATTTGTATACATTTGTTATACATTTGTTTGTTATACATTTGCTTAGAGTTGAGTGTCTGGGGCTTTGTTTCGATGCAGATGTGCATACCTCAGGTGCTGGTAACTCAAAGTTGTTTGAAAGTGCCAAAATACAATTTAATTAGTCCATTTTAGTTACATTTAGCTGTGTATTGACTGACAAAGTACTTAAACTGGACTGGATCTGGCAGAGGCAAGTCTTGGGAATCCCTTGGAGTTCTGTTTGGCCTTGTTGCATGCACTGTTTTGTAGAAACTTTTCCTGCCAAAAGGATCGACTTCCTCTTAAAACGTGGAGTACAAAATGCTGCTCACCTTCTTCAGCTGTGCCTTTAAACATAGTGGGTGGGAAAAGGGCATGGAATGAATCCAGGGCTTTTACATGCTTGGCATGGCCAGCAGCCACACTGTGGTGTTGGTGGCCCTGGGAGGGCTATAGCAAAATCCTGATACTTTCCAGATTTGTTTGCTGTTGGAGCAACATTTTTAATAGATTAAATTATACCTGATGGTTTCTCATCCTTGCACCTGCCAGGATGGCAACTGGCATTGCCTTCCCGCAGCAGCTGGAGGGAAAAAAGATTCTCCTGAGTGTTTGGTGACTGTTGCTTGCAGGAAGTCACTGAGCTGTCTCTGTTCTCCCTGCAGGTGCAGGCCCAGGTGATCCAGGAGACAGTGGTTCCAAAGGAGCCTCCGCCCGAGTTCGAGTTCATCGCGGACCCTCCGTCCATCTCGGCCTTCGACCTGGACGTGGTGAAGCTCACGGCACAGTTCGTGGCCCGTAACGGGAGGCAGTTCCTCACCCAGCTCATGCAGAAGGAGCAGAGGAACTACCAGTTTGATTTCCTTCGCCCCCAGCACAGCCTCTTCAACTACTTCACCAAGCTGGTGGAGCAGTACACAAAGGTATTCCCAGCAGGGTGATTCCTTCCACAGCAGGAATGAGTCTGGAGGGCTGATGAAGCTCTACAAACCAGCCAGGCTGGAAATATAGGTCCAGGAATCCATCCTTTAAATCCTACTCTTCAGAGTGGATACTGTGCTGAGCACAGGGGGCTGTCACCTAAATGTACCACACGCTATTGTAATCTAAGTAAGGGTTGGTTTTTTTGATCTGGAGAAAAATTGGAAGGCCACAAGTGAATATTTTGAAGTGCAGGGATGAGCAGTAAGTAATGAGAGGGTATGTAATGAGAATAAATGGGACATAGCCCTGGGGGTCTGCTGGTATTTTTAGCACTGTGGAAGGAGAATAATTGCTCTGAAAGAGGCTTGGGCACAAGGAATTGTCACCAACTGTCATGCAAAATGTGTTTCAGATCCTGATCCCACCAAAGGGCTTGCTCCTCAAGCTCAAGAAAGAGGCTGAAAATCCCAAGGAAGTCTTGGATCAGGTATTCCAGGAAAAATTTGCAAAATTGCTGAAGTGTTTCGGTTATGTTTTGAATTTTTTCTCTGCATGTTTTTGGCTTATTAGCAACAAATAGAGAATAAAATGGATGTGTCACTTGCTCTCACTTGAGTACAGGAGGCTCAAAGTTGCTTTAAACTGCAGCTGGTGTTGGTATTGGGGGTGGTTTGTGGCAGCACAGAGATACTGCACAACCCCATTTCCAAGTGCTTACAAAGTGGAATCATGGAATATCCTGAGTGGGAAGGATCCCACCATCCAGCCTGGCTCCTGGCCCTGCACAGGCACCCCAGCAACCTCACCCTGGGCATCCCTGGCAGCGGTGTCCAAACCCTCCTGGAGCTCTGGCAGCCTCGGGGCCGTGCCCATTCCCTGGGGAGCCTGGGCAGTGCCCAGCACCCTCTGGGGGAAGAACCTTTCCCTGATATCCAACCTGACACTGCTCCAGCTTCCTTTCATTCCGAAACCAACAGTGAGATGACTGAGCTGTTCCTTGTCTGACACTGTGTGTGTGCTCTGTCTGCTCCTGCAGGTCTATTACAGAGTGGAGTGGGCCAAGTTCCAGGAGCGAGAGAGAAAGAAGGAGGAGGAGGAGAAGGAGAAGGAGCGTGTTGCCTATGCCCAGATTGACTGGCACGACTTTGTGGTTGTGGAAACAGTTGACTTCCAGCCCAACGAGCAAGGTACTGACGTTAAACGTTGCCACCTCTATGAAACTCTGCCCCCTTTGAGCAGGAGATGTGTCCTAAAGTGCCATTTTTAGCAGACATTGGAGTTTACAGCCTTTTATCCTTCAGAGTTGAAGGGAAAAGCCTTACACTGACATTTTGCAGGGCTGTTGTTTTTTTCTGGAGTCAGTGATGTTCTCCTTGAAGGAAGTCCAGGATTGCAGTAGTGTCCACTTCTCCACTTCCACCAGGACAGCAGAGCTTGTGCCAGTTTCTAGTAGTGCTTCCATTTATAAGTCACTTTATCTTCGTGACTGTGTCATGCTGGTGTTTATATAGACTCCGTGCATTCCCTTCCATATCCTCTGGCTCCCAAGGATTTTGTTGCCACTGCTTTTCGTTCAAGAATTGATATTTCTGTCTCTGTGTGTTGAGTAATGAAATGGGATGGAGAAACAGAAGCTGTGTTTTCTGCATTGTAGGGAATTTCCCTCCTCCCACCACTCCAGAAGAGCTGGGAGCTCGAATCCTGATCCAGGAACGTTACGAGAAGTTTGGGGAAAGTGAGGAGGTGGAGATGGAGGTGGAATCAGATGAGGAAGATGAAAAGCAAGAGAAAGCAGATGAGCCTCCAGCCCAGCTGGATCAGGACACACAAGTGCAGGATATGGATGAGGTAACTGGACAATAGGATTTTGTTCCCTTAGGTTCATGTGGTTTATGATGCTCTCCACTTTCACTGTAAATAGTTCTTCAGTTTCTCGAGGAAATGAAATTTTTCTCTGATGAAATCTCCAAATAACCTGTTACTGCTGGAATAGGGTTGGTTTTTTTAATGTTTTCCATGACAATAGAAGTTCCAAGAGAGAAATCCAGTAATTTTGGCACCCAGTGGTGTGGATTTTATATTTCTGTGGTTTTAAGTCTTTCAGGCTTTTTTGTGCCCAGTCTGGAGCACTGAAAGATGACTCATCTGAGGCTCTGCCCACCGTAAGCTGTTTTTCTGCTAACAGGGAACTAGAGCGTGGTTAACTGTAAGCCCCTGCGTGCCAGGCTGCTGTAATGTGGAAGCTGAGGAATATTTGCTTCCTCTTCTGGGGCTGCTGAACTTCTGAATCGTGGTCCAGAGGAAGCACTATGCCATAGGTGTCCAAAACAGCTCCATTGCTTTGAAGCTGCATAATCTGTTCTTCCACCACTGTGTAGGATCTTACGTCTCTCTCAAAGGAATTTGGCCACTGGAACTTGGTTATGATTTTTGTTTCCTTTTCAATAAGGGGTCGGATGATGAAGATGAAGGTCAGAAGGTTCCTCCTCCTCCAGAAACCCCGATGCCACCCCCACTCCCTCCCACTCCAGATCAGGTCATTGTGCGGAAAGATTACGATCCCAAAGGTAAATCAAACTAGTGGGGAAAACCACTTTATTTCTTCCTGAAGAATCCCAAACCATTTGTTTCTAGACTGAACCAACACTGTGGTTTTGTTCTCCTAGCCTCAAAACCGTTACCGCCCGCTCCGGCTCCAGATGAGTACCTGGTGTCTCCCATCACTGGAGAGAAGATTCCCGCCAGTAAAATGCAGGAACACATGAGGATTGGGCTCCTGGATCCACGGTGGCTGGAGCAGCGGGATCGATCCATCCGGGAGAAGCAGAGTGATGACGAGGTCTATGCCCCAGGTCAGCCTGAGCATTAATTGCACAGCCCCTCACTGCCCCCACTGATCAGGACCATCTGAAATGTAGCTCTGTGTGATGTCCTTTCTGTGGTAATTACATGGATATGTTTGTCATTAGTACGTTGAAGCCCTTTTATAAAGTTAAAATCAAAAAGAATCAGGTGTTGCTGGCCACTATCTTTCCAAAAAAAGAAAGGAGGTTGGAACTGGACTTTGATGGTCCTTGTGGTCCCTTCCAACTCAGAATATTCTGTGTAAAATAGCATCACTCAGCCATTAGGTACCAAATACTTGAAAGATCAGTAAGAGAGGCTTGATTGTGTTTGGTTATATTTCTTGAGATAAGAATTGCTCCTTTTTCCCTCAGGTTTGGATATTGAGAGCAGCCTGAAGCAGCTGGCAGAGCGTCGTACCGATATCTTCGGTGTGGAAGAGACTGCCATTGGTAAAAAGATTGGGGAAGAAGAGATCCAGAAACCAGAGGAAAAGGTAGAGTAGAAATTGGGAATTTTTGGTTGATTGGTTGGGGTTTTTTTTATAATAGGTCCCTGTAGCATTGTGAATGCTCAGAGACACAAGAGTCTTGAATTTTTTTCTTTTTATCAAGGTGCTCTCTGGATTTCTTTGCAGTCTGGCCAGGTTGGGTTATTCTGATCTATTTTACCCTCTCAGGTGACCTGGGATGGCCACTCAGGCAGCATGGCTCGCACACAGCAGGCTGCTCAGGCCAATATCACTCTGCAAGAGCAAATTGAAGCCATCCACAAGGCCAAGGGACTGGTGCCAGAGGATGACAGCAAGGAGAAGATCGGGCCCAGCAAACCCAATGAGATACCCCAGCCACCCCCTCCTTCCTCAGCCTCCAACCCCCCTGCCAGCGCCCAACCCATCACATCTGTACCTCGTCCACCCACTGTGAGTGTTTGGGCTGTCAGAAGCCAGTTACTGGGGCTGTAGTTAATTAGGAGGGGTCCTGATGAAGGGCAAGGGTGCTGGCATGGAAGAGGATTTTGTGGGAAGTTCGTGGTTTAAGAGTAGTTTGGAAATAGTAGAAGAATCTTACTGAACTTGCTGTTACAAATGGAACGTAGTACTTAGGTGGAGTTTTTACCTTAGAGGTATCAAAAAGACTGGGATCAGCTGGGCAGTGGGATCTTGGAGGCAGAGTATGGCTGAGAAAGGGATGGCTGAGGGCCTTTGTAGGCATAAAGTGATGTTGGACAAAAGCAGCCCAAGGTAAGAACATTGGCCCCCTGCCTCAAGGAATCTGCTGTGTGAGTCCCAAACAGCAATTTAGAAAAGGAACTAAGTGCCTGGAGGTCTGATCCCAAAGTGGGGAGGGAAGGAGGAACCCTTTAATCTGTTAATGAGGCTTCTGTGCTTGTTCAGGCCAGCTTGGGCTGCCCATATGGTGGGGCCACTAAGGCTCCCTGCAAGTCTTTGGCCAGCAGAACCCGTGGTTCTGTGTTTCCCATGTTATTTAGATCGGGATTGTGGCCAGCCCTGGGGCATTCCTGCTAAGGAAATTCACCTTCTCTCCCCAGATGCCTCCTCCCGTCCGTGCTGCCGTGGTTTCTGCAGTTCCGGTCATGCCTCGTCCCCCCATGACTTCCGTGGTCCGGCTGCCTCCGGGATCCGTCATAGCCACCCCCATGCCTCCCATAATCCACACCCCACGGATCAACGTGGTGCCCATGCCCCCCCCCCCCCCCCCCCCCCAAA
>VXAZ01005975.1:328237-352536 GCA_013399875.1 Gymnorhina tibicen | reverse complement strand
AGGAGCCGCCCCAGGCCCGGCCCAGTCCGCTCCGGCCGCTCGGTCCCCGCAGGGCCGGGCCTGGGGCTGGGCCGGGCCGGCCGCGGCGCTCCCCGCCCCGGGAGGGTTTGTCCCCGCCGCCCCCGAGCTGGGCGCGGGGCCGCCCGGGGCCGGTGTCAGGCATCGTTCGTGCCCGCGGCGGAGGCCGCAGCAGCCGGGATGTGAATAAAGGTGTAAGGCTGGGAGACCTGTGGGTGTTCAGCTTGGAGAAGAGAAGGCTCCGAGCAGACCTTAGAGCCCCTTCCAGTGCCTAAAGGGGCTGCAAGGGAGGATGGACTCCTGACTTTGGAGAAGGACCTGGAGTGACAGGATAAGGGGGAATGGCTTCCTTCTGTCAGAGGGCAGGCTTCGATGGGGTATTGGGAAGAAATCGTTCCCTTTGAGGGTGGAGAGGCCCTGGCACAGGGTGCCCAGAGAAGCTGTGGCTGCCCCTGGATCCCTGGCAGTGTCCAAGGCCAGGCTGGATGGGGCTTGGAACAGCCTGGGATAGTGGAAGGTGTCCCTGTCCGTGGCAGAAGCTTCAGAATGAGGTGGTTTTAATGTCCCTTCCAACTCAAACCATTCCATGATGTTCTGCTGGCTCTGTGAAAAGCCCCAAAAGCTGTTCCAGCTGTCCCATCTCCTTCTGAAGAGGGGGAATGGCTGGGAAGCAGTGTCCGCCCCAGTTGGGATCTGGGAGCTGTCAGCACATCGAGGTCAGTGTCTGGTCAGCTCCAGGCGCTGATTCCAGTGGACTTTTGGCCTCTGCCAAGCCAAGGAGGCCAGGCCGTGGTGTCCTTCCAAGGACCCCTTCTTGGTAGTGCTGGCAAAGGCGCTGTGTTCACCCTGCTCCGCGGATGAAACCATCGGAGGAAGTGAGGCTAACCCGAGGCGCTGGGCCCCAGGGCGGTGCTGACACCCTGGAATGTGCTGTTGCTGTCAAGCTGGTTCGGCAGCGTGTTTGGTGTTTGCCTTCCTGGCCCTACTTTCACAGCAACGCCCAGAGAAAGCCAGGGTGGCAGTGGGGACAACGTGTGGCAGCCAGCTCCTCTCCTGCTGGGACAGTGCCTGGAGCGGGCTGCCTGGGTTTTGCCCACCTAAGTGCTCTGGTGTCAGCTGTGCCTCAGTTTCCCTGTCTATGAGGAGCAGAGTGTTCACCCCCCATAAGCCTGTGGGTGTTACTAGGTGGGTCTGTGGGGTGAAAAGGTGCTGGAGGTTGGAATGTTGGTACTGGGCAAGGTGCATCACTCTGGGTGATAAACCTTGTCGGCACTGTGGGAGTGGTATGGCTTCTCCTTTCCGTGGTGCTGTGCCCTGTCCTGGCCACACACCGCATTTAGGGGACACTTGTCCTGGCTGTCATTCCTATGGCTGTCCCTGGGGTGGGTGTCCCTGTCCCTGGGGTGCAGCAGGCAGCAGCTCCTCTGGATGAAGGTCATGGTGCTGGAGGCCAGTGGCTGCTCCCAGGGGTGCTGACAATGTGGTGGCTGCAGTCACTGGGGACTGAGCCTCCTCCAGCACCCCTCAGATGTGCTGGGGCCCAATCCTGCCCTGCTCCATGGCTTTTTTGGCTCACTGTCTGTCCAGGAGCAGATGAAGGGGAGTACATGACCTCCTGCTGTGGCTGGCAGAGTTGGGATTGCCCTACTGGGAGGGAAAGCACAGGATGGGCAGGCAGGGTGTCCCAGCATCCGTGGAGGGTCTGAGGGCACCGGCAAGGGCTGAGCTGTGGGGATGTCACCCACAGTGTGGATGCAGAGGAGCGCATTCCTGGCATAGGGCATCCCGTCTCTTCCCTGCCTGGAGTGCCCCCACCGTGTCCTCCTGCCTCGGCCATATGAAATGCAGCCGGTCCTCGCTCCGTGCCCGATGCCAAGCAGCCATCAGCTGGGAACAGCTTCCAGTCTGTGCTGGCGGGGCTCCAGCAGGCCCACAGCCAGCTCCTGTATCCAGCGTCCCGCGCTCCCGAGCTTCCCACGCCTCGCGGAGCCCCGGCTGGAGGCCAGCGCTGCCTCCATCCCTGTGCTGGCCTGGGGAGCTGCTGGCCATGCCTGGCTGTGCTGGGGAGGGTGGGGAGCCAAGCGGAGCAGATCCTTTGGGAGCGAGTTTGCGCTCGGAACAATCGCACTCGCCCCGTCCGACCCGCTGCAGTGGATGGGACTCGGCGGGGAAGGGCTGGCCTGGGCTGGGCTGGGCGCAGGGCAGTGCTGCCAGCTGGATGTGGCTCTGGAGTCGCCGTGCCGCTCGTTTTCCAGCTCGGAATGTGGAGAGAGGAGGCAGGGCCTGCATGTCCTGTAGTGGGGCTGGGTGCTGGAGGATGCTCAGCACCAGGCCACTGTCCTCGGGTCCTCAGGAAGGATCTGATCCTTGCTGGGATTGGCATGGCCACAGGGCAGTATGGAGCAGAGCCTGGGAAGGCATCGAGTCTTCACTGATGGTTTGAAGGAGCTCTTCTTGGATGTCCCTGCCCAGGACCTACCCGAGCTGCCTGTCACCCATCTCTGTGCAAATGCGGTGCTGTGGAGGGTTGGAAGCTGCGGTGCTGGCTTCAGCATCGCAGCAGCATCCCCCCTGCCTCAGCAGGGTTAAATTGGATTCCCTGGCTAGGCTGAGCCGTTTCTGGAAAACACTCCCCTCCCTCCTAAGGGACCCTGGTCCGGGCTCAGCGCCGGGCCTGGAGCAGTGCCAGGCATTGGGAGCGCAGCGTGGCTGGAGCTGTGTGGATGACACGATGCTTATGGCCCCGGCTCTCTCCGTGTGCAGCCGGCCCCTTCCACAGGGATCAGGTCTTGCTCATCCCTCACCTTCCTGGCATGTCCCTGGGGATGCTGCGACACGTGGTGCGTGCAGTGCAGGCTGCTCCCAAGAGGTTTGAGCTGCTGTGCTGGCTCGGTGATTTCACTCACGGGTGGCGAGCGCTTCCGGCAGCTGCTGAAACGCCGGCGCTGCCAAGCGTGTCCCAGCTGGGCCCTGCGCCTTGAGGGGTGCAGCCACCTGGGCATGGGGGGCAGCTGGGGTGCTCGGGAGGCCAGGGGGGCTCAGCGCCATACGGAGGGCTGGGCACCCACTGACTGGCCTCTTCTTTCCGATCCCACAGGCTGGAGGAGGTGCCCTTGGAGGTGCTCCGGCAGCGGGAGTCCAAGTGGCTGGATATGCTCAACAACTGGGACAAGTGGATGGCCAAGAAACACAAGAAGGTAAGTGACACGCCTGGGAGGTGGCAGGGAGGGACAGTCAGGCACAGTGGTGTCCCTTTGGGGCAGCCTGGTGTCACTGGTTCCCTGCAGACAGGCGTCTGTATGCCTTTGGATGATGCTTTTGGCTTGAATGGGCTGTTCATTCCCCTTGGAAACTGGAGCTTGAGGGGGCTGAGTAGTCCCAAGCCAGCCCACTTCTGCCTCCAAGTGTTCCCTGCCGGGCTGGAGCCTTCCTAGGGCTTCTTTGGCTGCCTGCAGGCAGCCATGGGAATTGTTTGCTCATGGAAACTTCTGTTTCTGAGCATCTTGCAGACCAAAAAAAGCTCTGGGTAGGAAATGTTTGAGCCTGATGCACGTGACACTGGTCTGCAAACTGGGGTCCCCAGGAGACTCCTGATGTGGTGGCTCCGTGGCTTGGTTTGCTGGTGCTCCCTGATCCCCCTGAGCCTGCGGATGAGGCGGGAATTGGGATGCAGCAAGTCCCGGGTTGCTGCTGTGTGTCTGCTGAGAGCAGTGAGGCTGCTGGCATGGGACAGCAGTGCCAGAGAGTGGCCAAAGGGCCTTCTCCTCCTCCTCCTCCCCGTGCTGGCAGAGTCTCCTGGCACCCCTCAGTGTGCCTGGATTGCTGTCCCCACGCAGTGCCTGGTGAACGACACCGGAATCCCTCATCTGTTTCTTGGCTGCTCTTAAAGGATTTGGGAGAGCTTTCTGGGCCATGGCAGGCGGGCGCTTTGTTCCGCAGGCAATTTCCGCCACTCTCCGGCTGTGTGCCACAGGGTGCCCTCCGGGATGGGGTGAGTGCTCCAGCAGCCCTGTGCCTGGCACAGCAGCTCCCTTGTGCTTGACCCAAACCTCTGGGAGTCTCCATGGGGCTGATGTGCTGTATAGTCTGTCCCGCAGCAAAAATCCATGCCTGGAGCTTTGGAGAGGCTGCTCCGGAATGCTGCTCTGTGCCTGGATCCCTGGGGCTGCTCAGGGAAGGCTGCCAGGCCTGGCCTTGGATGCTGTCAACTATCCTTGGTCTGGCAGGAGTCTGCTTGGTGCAGGTCCCTGCTGCTCTGGGGGAGCTCCCTGAGCCTCTGAAAAACCCCAGTACTTTTATGGCTGCCTCACCAGGGTTGGCAGGCAGCCCAGGGATCCCTTGGGCATCCTGCTGGGCTTGCTCACACCTGCACTGCTCCAGCATCCCAAAATGCTCCCTGCCTGGCCCCGGTCCCAGCGGAGCCTGACCCCACATCCTTCATGGCACTGAGCCATGCCAGCACCACGTGCTGGAAGGAGGGCAGACGTGTGGGTGGGTAGCTCCCTCTGCTCTCCTGGCATGGGCAGCGCTCCGACTTCACCTTGCTTTCAGCATCCCTCAGCCCAGACACGCTCCCAGTCCCTGGAAGAACACGGTGGGATTGCAGGGGTGATGGCAGGACCCCGTGTGGGACCAGAGGGATGAGCTACTTGGCCCTGGCGACGCTGGCCCAGGCAGCTGGAGGGGCTGCCGAACCAAAACCCAGCGAGGCGGTTTCCTTCCTGGCAGCTCGGCCAGCAGGAAGGGGAGCTGGCTGGAAATGGGAGCTGTCAGCAGCCATGGAGCTGCCCACAGCAGCCCTGGGCATTGCCCGCTGTGTTTCCTGCCAGCACAAAGGGACCTGCCTGTGTAAACAACCAGTGAGGGAGCAGCAAACCCCCTGGGGAGGTGGTGGTACCACATTTGGGAACAACCACCTGCTCCCCAGTTGCTCCAGCAAACAGGGAAACACAGCCCTGGGCAGGCAGGAGAGGCCTGGGGAGGATTTGGGAGCTGTTGGCCACTGATCACAGGGCCCTGGCACAGTTGGCATGTGCCACCCGAGCAGGGACATGAGGAATGGAGGCTGTGCCGGGGTTTTGCAGGGTGTTGTGAGGGGTGACTGTGCTGAAAGCACCAAGCTTATGGGGCCCACCTTGCTGTATGCCCTGGCTGAGGACTGTGGGGAAAAGGACACATAAGGATGTGGAGCTGCTGAAGCCAGTCCAGAGGAGGCCACGGAGCTGCTCCAAGGGCTGGAGCCCCTCTGCTCTGGAGCCAGGCTGGGAGAGCTGGGGGTGTTCACCTGGAGAGGAGAAGGCTCCAGGGTGAACTCAGAGCCTTCTCCTGAAGGGGCTCCAGCAGAGCTGGAGAGGGACTTGGGACAAGGGATGGAGGGACAGGACACAGGGAATGGCTTCCCACTGCCAGAGGGCAGGGATGGATGGGATATTGGGAAGGCATTGTTCCCTGGGAGGGTGGTGAGGCCCTGGCAGAGGTTGCCCAGAGAAGCTGTGGCTGCCCCTGGATCCCTGGAAGTGTTCCAGGCCAGGCTGGATGGGGCTTGGAGCAACCTGGGCTAGTGGAAGGTGTCCCTGCTCATGGCAGAAGCTTTGGAATGAGATGGTCTTTAAAGTCCCTGCCAACCCAAACCATTTCATCATTCTGTGATTTGGAGCTGCTGCTGTGATGAGGAGTTGGAGTGCGATGCTGGGGGCTCTGTTTTGGTCCTTGCTGGTGCTGGCAGCACCAGGGCTGAGCTGGCTCAGCTCCCCACGCAGGGTGGGTACCAACTGCCTTGCCTGGACTTTGGTCCTGGCTGGTGCCCAGTTCCAAGGAAACCAGGGGCACAGGAAACTGTGGGCATGGAGCTGGCCCCAGGGGCCTCAGGATCTAGCTGTGCATCGAGGTAGGACCAGACCTGCCCTTCTGCCCAGGATGAGCAGGTGGACAGGCTGAGACACTCGTCAGGGTGCACATCCCTGTTTTCCATGGCCCCATGGAGGAGTCGGGGCTGGACTGGGGGAGGAAGGGGGGGGCTGGGGAGCCTCCCCTGTGTCCCCAGTGCTTCCCATGTGGACAGAGCCACCCGCTCCTCACCTTGGCTCCAATGTTTGCTTTTCCAGCTCCCAGCAGGATCTGGCTTTGAGGCAGTGCCAGGCTTGTTTGGAGCTGTTTGCAAGCCACAAAGCCTTGGCTGGGCCCCTGGCAGCTCCCCCGTGCTGCTGGTGCAGCCTTGACTGCCATTCCAGCTGGCATCCCTGCATCCCAGGGGCTCAGGGACACTTCCCCTTGTTTGGGAAGCAGCAGGAGACCAGCCTGTGGCCATGGTGCTGGCCTGGCTCCCACCTTGCCCCAGGAGCCTCTTTGTTTCCTAGTGCTCCGAGATTTTCCCGTGACGGCTGTGTCTCTCCCACAGATCCGGCTGCGGTGCCAGAAGGGGATCCCGCCCTCGCTGCGGGGCCGTGCCTGGCAGTACCTCTCCGGGAGCAAGGTCAAGCTGGAGCAGAACATGGGCAAGTTTGATGTGAGTCCTGCAGGGAACCCTCCTGCACCACCAGGGAGGGGACAGTGCTGGGATGGCTCCTGCTCCTGCTGGGGCTTGGGTGTATGTTGGGATCTCAGACATCTTGGAGGGGTGTCAAGGGTGTTGCTCACCCCAATCTCCTCCTCCCCAGGAACTGGACCTTCTCACAGGAGATCCGAAGTGGCTGGACGTGATTGAGCGGGATCTCCATCGGCAGTTCCCTTTCCATGAGATGTTCGTCTCACGTGGAGGCCATGGGTACGTGGAGCTACTGTGTGTCCAGTCCTCAGCAGCCATGGGATGGGCACTGTCTGTCCCAGCTCATGGAGCCACACTCGTGTCCCCAGTGTCCTCCCCATTCCCCCAGCAGTCCCTATACTCCCACACTCACAGAGCATCCACTGACTGAAAACAGGATGGCTCAGATCAGCTCTGACACTCAGTGGGGTGGGAATTACCATGGCAGGAGGGCAGAAGGAGGAGGTGGCAGCCTGTGGCCTCTGTTTCACCAGGAAAATGCTGCTCCCAATGTGCTGGGGAGCATCTGTGCCCCTGTGCTTGCAGCTGGGTCCCTGCCTGTCCATGGCTCACCCTGAGCCGGATGGTTGTCTCCATGCCCCGACTCCCAGATCCAGGCAGGATGTGCACTCTGTGGGCAGAGCCAGAGCTGCTGTGTCCTGTAGCCCTGGCTTTGTGTGGAAAAGGGATCCCAGCTGGGGACTGACCCAGGCTCGTGCCTGGAATGCACAGGGAAGGCTGCTGGGCCACATGCATGCCGTGTGCCCAGCTCTGCGTGCCCGGGGTGTCTCCACAGGCAGCAGGACCTGTTCCGGGTGCTGAAGGCGTACACGCTGTACCGCCCGGAGGAGGGGTACTGCCAGGCCCAGGCGCCCATCGCCGCCGTCCTGCTCATGCACATGCCAGCCGAGGTACGGGCACGTGGCTCAGGGCAGGGGACACAGCTGGGACCTCCTGGAGGGTGTGGGGCCCTTTGCGGGGGTGCTGATGAGTGGAGTGCCCAGCTCAGGGCAACGTAAAGTACCCCAGGGGTGCTCTGCTGCTTTCCACCCTCTCCCCTGGCCCCTGGGAGCAGGGAGGAGGGAGCAGGGATGTCCCCTGGGTGCTCACCCACTGCCCCTTGGCTTGCAGCAAGCGTTCTGGTGCCTGGTGCAGATCTGTGAGAAGTACCTCCCTGGCTACTACAGCGAGAAACTGGTGAGTAAAGGGCTCATGGTGCTTTCAGCAGTGGCAGGGACCTGCAAGGTGCTGCACCTGGATTGGGGTAACCCCCAGGATCAGTCCGGGCTGGGGATGAAGGGCTCAAGAGCAGCCCTGGGGAGAAGACCTCAGGGGTGCTAGTGGGTGAGGGCTGGCAATGCCCCAGCCATGTGTTCTGGGCTGATTCCCCAGTGTGGGCAGCAGGGGAGGGGGGGATTCTGCCCCTCTGCCCTGCTCAGGTGAGACCCCACCTGCAGAGCTGCCTCCAGCCCTGGGGCCCAGCACAGGAAGGACCTGGAGCTGCTGGAGCCATTCCAGAGGAGGCCACGGAGATGCTCCAAGGGCTGGAGCCTCTCTGCTCTCGAGCCAGGCTGGGAGAGCTGGGGGTGCTCACCTGGAGAAGACAGGACTCCAAGGAGACCTCAGAGCCCCTTGTAGGGCTTAGAGCAATCTGGGATAGTGGAAGGTGCCCCATGGCAGTGGGGTGGAACGAGATGAGCTTTAAGGTCCCTTCCAACCCAACCCGTTCCATGATTCTGCATCTCCAGGCCAAACACTCTACCAGCTCCTCACACTGGAGAAAGAAGGGGTCTTGGGAGGTGCTGGGTATTCCCACAGTCTCCCTTTTGTGCTGTGGCTCCCAGAAGCATTCCACAGTCAGGGATGGGGGCTCAGTCGTAGCATCCATAGGACACAGCTCTGCTCCCATATCAGGTGTAGAGGGTTGGCTGCCCCTGCCAGGGCCAGACACTGGGGGCTGATCCCAGGGCCGGGGTATTCACTGGGATGCTGGTCCCTGTCTCTGCAGGAAGCCATCCAGCTGGACGGGCAGATCCTCTTCTCCCTGCTGCACAAGGTCTCACCTGTAGCCTACAAGCACCTGAGCAAGCAGAAGATCGACCCCATCCTGTACATGACAGAGTGGTTCATGTGCGCCTTCTCCCGCACGCTGCCCTGGAGCTCTGTCCTGCGTGTCTGGGACATGTTCTTCTGTGAAGGTCGGAGCTCCCCACCATCCTCCTCCTTCTCCCAGGGTGACTGCACTCCCCACAGCCATAGGACCTGTAGCAGGGCAGGTTTGGGGCAACCACATGCCTCGGGTGGAGATGGGCTGTTTTCCTGGGGGTTAGGAGGCATGTACATCCCAAATTCACCCTCTTGCATGTCCTGACTGTTAGTGGGACTGGGATCTGCTGCCCCGCAGCATTTGAGGGACATGGTGGCAGTGTCACCCTGTCCTGCCTGGTACTCACTGCCTCACGTCTCCTCTCGCAGGAGTGAAGATCATCTTCCGGGTGGGCCTGGTGCTGCTCAAACACACCCTGGGCTCCTCAGACAAGCTCAAATCCTGCCAGGGCCAGTACGAGACCATGGAGAGGCTGAGGGCCCTCAGCCCCAAAATCATGCAGGAGGCCTTCCTGGTGCAGGAGGTGAGGTGCTGGGGACGGTCTGGGGGCTCAGTGCCACCCAGTTTGCCAGTGCTGCCGGACTGGGCTGTCCCTGGGTGGGCGGAGAATGGGGAGCAGCTCCCAAAAAGCTTGGTTAGGGGTTGCCTCTGCCCTGAGGGGGATCCCACACCCAGCCCTGGTGGCACGGTCATTGTCAGAGGAGGTGCTGATGGCACAAGTGTCCCCACAGGTTATCGAGCTGCCGGTGACGGAGCGTCAGATCGAGCGGGAGCACCTGATCCAGCTGAAGAAGTGGCGGGAGACGCACGGGGAGCTGCAGTGCAAGTCCCCCCCGCGCCTGCACGGCGCCAAGGCCATCAGCGAGGCGGAGCCCGCGCCGCGCAAGGCGCTGGAGCCCGTCCCCTCCATCATCGTCTCCCCCGGGCCCGCGCCCGTGCCCAAGGCCCGCAAGAGCAAGGAGAAGAGCCGGGAAAAGGGCCCGGCCAGTCCCGCCAACGGCCCCGGGGCCGAGGGCAACGGGGCGCCCGGCACGACCCGGGAGCTGCTGCACCCCCAGGTCTCCCCCCACCACCAGTCCAAGGAGAGCCTGAGCTCCCGGGAGAGCGAGGACACGTACTTGTAGGGCCCGGCCCACACCCCGGGCAGCCGGGCTCAGCGGGGCTGCGCACGGACCCGGGCGCGAGGACACCGAGGGGGACCCCTGGCACCCGGCACTGGGGGCTCTGAGCTGGAGGGATGGGACAGGGGGGCTGTGCGGCTCCGTGAGAACAGCGTGGCCCCCCCAGGGTGTCCGTGGAGCTTGTCCAGGTGTGGTGACCAAAGGGGACACCGTGGGTCTGCGCTGGGTGCCCACCCCGCAGGGTGCTGGCACCACGAGCGGTGGGAGCCCGGGCAGGGGGTGGCTGAGCCACCCGAGCTCCCTCCCCACACTGGGGGGCTGGGCTGCCCCTCGGGCCCTTCTCCCTGTCCCAGAGCCCCTTGACCCATCACCCCCCGGGTCCCGCCCGTAGCCCCCATCCTGTGCCAGCCGGGCAGCCCCAGCCCTGGTTCCTGAGCACTTAGGCCTGGCGCAGGGCACTGGGGGTACACGAGGAGCCAGGGGACCCCTCGCCCCCCTCTTTATCTAGTGAGGATATATCAAGCTGTAGCCCTATATGTAGTACCCAACTTACCTACTCACTGAGCCTATTTATTATTCCTCTGAGGCAGGACAGGGACCGAGGCAGGATGCGCTAGAGGTGGTGGGATTTGATGCCGTATTTCGGGGCTAAAGCCCCCCCATCCCATCCCCTCCCATCCCCAAGCTCCCCACAGCTCAGGGGGAGTGTTTACCCTGCCAGGGCTCACCCCACCACTGCCGCCCCTCCCCCCCCCCGGCCCCAGCGCAGGTGAGACGGGGTGGGTGAGCAGCAGCCAGGTGCTCCCTGGTTGTGGGGTCCCCTCTGCCCCCCCTGCCCTCCCCGAGGGCGGGTGGTGGGTTTGTAAAATAAAGCGGGAAAAGCAGTTTTGTACAAAGGGGTCAATAAAGCGAGTGTGTAAAGGCGCAGCCCTGGCTCCCACCTCTCTTGGTCGGGGATGGAGGGTGAAGGGTGGCATGAGGGAGGGGTGTCACCTTCCACTTCCTGCATCAGTACCAGCTTCAGGTGGCACCCTGACCTGCACCCTACCTCCCCATGGTTCTCTATCCCTGGGGAACACCCTCCCCTGCATCCCATTTGCACTGGGCACTCTGACCGTGGCATACATCCTGCCCTGGGGCCCATCTCCCCTGGCTGCCCTTGTCCTGGGGGGGCAAGTGCTGGGCAGCGTCCTGGGAAGGGCCGTGCTGCTGTCACTGCTCTGTCACTGCTCTGTCACAGCAGAGGGTGGCCCAGCCCCACTGTCTCACCCAGCCTTGGGGCTGCCCGTTTGAAGTGGAATGGGAGGACGCTGAGACCTGCCCCAGCTTGTGATAGTGGTGGCTGCCAGGCCATGTGCCATGGGGTGCACTCCCATCCCACCACCCAGGCCTTTCCCCCTCTCCCACTGTCAGCTCCTGTGGCTGAACAGAGCCAGGAGACCCCTAATTAATCCCATGACACCCCAGAGATCAGCTTCCCACCCCAAAATGGTGCCCAGGCCATCTCTGTCCTGCTTCCTGCAGGCAGGAATTCTACCCAAACCTCCATTCCTCCCTCCAGAAACTCCTTTTTCCCCGGGGTGGCCCTGGTGTTGTGAATCCCCTCCACCAGGGGATCCCACCAGGCCTGGGGCTGAGCAACCGGGTGGGACCCGGTCGGGTGCTGGGGTAGGGGGTAGGGTGGGGTTGGCAGTGGGCTCCCAGAGGGTCTCCCTTAGTTGGGCACCCCGGGCTGTTGAATTGAGGCTGGTTTGGGCACCCCCAGGGCTGCAGCTCGGGGGTACCCCGGGACTCTGAGTTGGAGCTGCTCCGGGCACCGGGGGGCGTTGAATTTGGGCTGGTTTGGGCACCGTGGAGTTCTGCACTGGGGCTGTTCCCGAGACTCCGGTGCGACTATCCCGGGTCTTCAGTGCGGGCATCCCGGGGATCTGAACTGAGGCTGCTCCCGGAGCACCGTGGCCGGGTCGTTGCCTTTGTCGCGATGCGGGGCGGTGCCGGGGTTGTCCCGGGGCGGTGCAGATCGGAGCCGGGCCGGGTCCCGAAGCGATGTGGGGCGGTCCCGGGGCCATGCAGGGCGTTCCCGGGTCCGTCCCTGGACGATGAGGGCGGTCACAGGGCGGTGCCGAAGCGATGCGGGGCGGTTCCGGAGAGGTTCCGGGGCGATGCGAGGCGGTCCCGGGGTAGTGCGGGGCGGTCCTGGGCCGGTCCCGGGGCGGTCCCGTGTCCGCCCTTATAGCGGCGTCGGCGGCGGCTCCCGGGGCGGCGCGGCCGCCATGGACCTGCACATTCTGGAGCACCGGGTGCGGGTGCTGAGCCTGGCCCGCCGCGGGCTCTGGCTCTACACCCACCCGCTGCTCAAGCTGCTCTTCCTGCCCCAGCGCTGCCGGTACCGGCCTTTCTCCCTCCACCACCCTCCTCCTCTTCCTCCCCCTACTCCCGGCCCCGGGAGACGGGGGCAGTTTTGGGATCAGTAGCGCCGATTTCTTCTTCTTCAGATGCAAGTTCTTCAGCCTGACGGAGACCCCCGAGGACTATACGGTCATGCTGGACGAGGAGGGCTTCAAAGGTACCGAGCGGTGGCCTCCTGGCAGGGCGGGCTGGCACCGCAGGCACGAGCTGTGCGCGTCCCGGGCCCGGCTCCACGCCTGGGCCGCAGGGAGCGAGTCCCGGCTTGTGCTTGGCTCCCTCGAACATGCCCATCCCGTCCCCCCGGCGCCTGCGCCGGGGATGTACCGGCTTGCCCGGCCGAGGCTCTCCCGGCGTGGCTGCCTTCGCTCCGACAGCTTCTCCCGGGCCGAACTGCCACCCGGCATGTGGCACCAGGCTGCGGAGAGCCCGCTGCCGGCCCCAAGCCCGGGTGCTCCCGGCAGGGCGCAGGGACCTCCCGGGATGCCCGCGGGCAGCACTCCAGGCTCTCACAGCCCTCCTGTAATCATTCCCGTGTCCAGTTTCATCCCGTCCTTCCGCCCGGTGAGAGCCAACTGGTGCTTTGGCAGAGGAGGGCAAAGCACAGGCCCAGCCAGGCTGGCAGGGGTGAGCCCTGTTCGGCAGCAGGGTCCAGGTTTCGGGGTGTCCTGGGGAGGTTTGATCCCTTCCAAGCCAGTCCCTCTCCCAGGGATGTGCCATTTGGTGACGTCCCCGCCGCTGGTGACCGGGCGCGTGCCGTGCATCACCCTCGCGACCGGTCCTGCCGGGGGTACCGGCCCGACGGGCTGAGCCAGAGGGTCCGGATCCCGGCCCGGCTTCCCACGCCCAAACCTTCCTGCCGAGGCCGCAGGAGCCGGGCGCAGCGTATCCTTGGCCGTGACCCAAGGAACAAGGGTCAGCGCTCCGGCCACGGGCACTCACGGCCAGGTTCCAGTCTCACCTCCTTTTGCTGTGGAATGGGACCGTGTCCCGGGCTCTCCCCGCTCCCAGAGCCAGAGCTGTTCCCCACGTATTGTTTTATTTTGGGGCCTGCGGACAAATATTCCTCAATCCCGAGGGGAGGGCGGGAAGTGCTGAACAATGGTCCTGTGAGCCTGCGGCCCTGCAGTGCCCTGTGAACCCCCCTTGGCTGGGGGGGTGCCAGTGTCCCCCCACTGCCGGGCTGGGAGGGGACCCCCAGCCCAGGAGGGCTGCACCCCCTCTTCCCTTGGGGATCGGGATTAAGCCCTGGGGTGGGTGACACAGGGACAGCGGGGTCCCCTTGCATTCAGCCTCGCCCAGGGTGGTGTTGAAAAGCAATTAAGCACTGTGCTCTGGGACAGGTCCCCATGTCCCCGAGTCCCTGTCCCGCCCCCCTGTTCCCAGCACTGGGCCCTGGGCCGGAGCCGAGGCTGTTCTGGCGCTTCCTGCACAGGAACAGGCGCTGGGAACACCCGCCGAAGCCCTGGATCTGGCCCCGCTCCCGCCCTGCCCCGGGCCGAGTTTGGGAGCGGGGTACGGAGCCTGTCCCGTGATGGGGTCCCCCCCAGTGAGTGCTGGACCCTTCCCCAGTGCGACCCCCCCCTCCACCACCGGTGTGATGAGTCTGAGGTCTCAGCTGGGCTGGGGAACTGGGTGCCCACCGAAGGGCTGGGGGCTTCGGTGCTGCCTCCCACCTTTCCTGGGTGGCAGGAGTGGATTGGAGACCCCTTGAGTGCCCCCCCCGTCCCCTCCTGGTAAGGGGAGCCCAGAGAGAAGGGGTCAGCCTGGCTGAGTCCTGGGGTGCCCCAGCACTGCCAGCCCCTCTCCTGGGCAGCAGGGTGGGAGCAAGGGGGCTGGGAGGGAGGAACAGCTCACATAGGCCCACCCTGTTAACACCAGCAGATTTGGGAAGCAGCTGTGGCCCTCTGCCAGCCTGGACTCTCCCCACCAGGCTGGCACCAGGTGCTGGGACCCCCAGGACAGCGGGATGACCCCTTGTCCCCTCTGGTTCCCCCTGTGCATCCCTGCGCATCCCTGATGGTGGGTGCTGGCGGCTCCTGGGGGACAGGGGATGAGCTGGGCAGCCGCAGGGCCCCAGTGGTGCTGTTTTTGGGGTGCAGTGCCAACACCCCCATGCACCCAGCCTGGGATGCTGGCACAGGGAGGAGAGACACATCCTGGGGTCTGGGGGAGGGCTGTAGCCTTGGCCGCCCCCACCCCCCCCTTCCCTATGGCCAAATCCCAGTGTGGAGCAGCTGAGCCCTGTCTGGCTCATTCCACCTATGGATGGGGCTCATCTGCACCCCCAAACCAGTGTCCCCACGCCTGGGCTGGTCCTGTCCTGGGTCCACTCATCACCCAGGGGACAGTGTGACACGCAGGGCCTGAGCTGGCACTGGCTCTGTGTCCGGCTGTGCTGAGCCCTGTGGAGCCCCCTGCCTCAGTGTCCCTTGTCCCTCGCAGAGCTGCCGCCCTCCGAGTTCATGCAGGTGGCAGATTCCACATGGCTGGTGCTCAGCGTCGTCTCCAACGGGCGGGAACCCCCCGGCTGCCAGGCCACCGGTGTCACCAAGATCGCGCGGTCGGTCATCGCGCCGCTGGCCGAGCACCATGTCTCGGTGCTGATGCTCTCCACGTACCAGACCGACTTCATCCTGGTGAGTGACGGGCACGGCGGCACCTGGCTGGCTGTCCCAAGGGCCCCACTGTGCCCTGTGGGAGGGGTGGCAGTCCCGGCCCTGATCCCGTGCCCGGGGGCAGGTGCGGGAGCGGGACCTGCCCGTGGTGATCCACACACTGGCCGGGGAGTTCGACATCTACAAGGAGGAGAGTGGCGAGTGTGTCCCTGTCACCTGTGATGACGTGAGCAACGGCTTCCTCAAGCCCAAGCCAGGTGAGTGACATTGGGCTCTGTGTCCCCTGGGGCCATCCAGTCCCACCCAGATGTTCCTATATCCTTGAGGGACCTCCAGGGCCACCCTGACCCAGGGCCACCAAGTTCCCACCAAGATGATCCAGCTCCCACCAGTGGAATCCACATCTTTGGGCGACCCCCAAGGTCACCCTGTCCCCAGCCCACACTGTCCCAGGGCCACCCGGTCCCTGCCCAGATGCTGCTGCCGTGGGTGGTTCCCACATCCTGGGGGACCCCCATGGTCACCCTGTCCCCAGGACCACCCAGTCCCTGCCAAGGCGCTCCTGCTCCCACCAGTGGTACCTCCATATTTGGAGGACCCCACCAAGATGCTTCAGTTCCCACAGGAGATGCCCATCTGGGGGACACCCAGGGCCGTCCAGTCCCCACCGAGATGCTGCAGCTCCCACCGGTGGTACCCACATCCTTTGGGACCCCGGGGCCACCCCTCTGCTCCCTGAGAGACTCCGGGCTGTGGGCGCGGTGGCCACGGGGTGGCACTGCGAGACTGTCCCAGAGCTGTCCCCAGGCTTGACGCGCGGCCGTTCCCCTGCCAGCTGCCAGCCCCACGCTGCACCCCGTGCAGAGCCCCCAGAACCGTTTCTGTGTCCTGACGGTGGCCCCCGACACGCTGCCCGCCATCGCCACCATGCTCATCGACGTCCTCTTCTACTCCCACAGGTGAGTCCCGGGGATGGGGACATGGGGGTGGCCCCTTGCCTGGTGCCACCTGAACTGCGGTGACATACCCCAGCCATTGGTCTCAGTGGGTTTTCAGGCTCTGGGTGTGTTTCCCAAACTGGTTTTTCCCTCCCGGGAGCTGCACTGTGAGGGGTGGGAACCCCGAGGTGACACAAGGGACAAAGCCACCGTGGTACCAAATCCCAGGGGGAGACTGTAAAGCAGGAGGGGGTGGGTTTGGAAAAGGCAGCGGGAACGGTGCTGGGGGCAGGGAATGCTCCTCACCAGGTCCTCCCGTGTCCCCTGGGATGGGGTCCCTTCTGGTGGCATGCTCCTGCTTCAGAGTCACCATGACCTTTTAAGAATGCCCCAAAACCTGGTGTCACCCGTGAGCTGCAGACACTGTGGGGAGCACCTGCTCCTGTCCCCTCTCCCCCCACCCTGCAGCACCCCAACGTGATGCTCAGACACCCAGTGCCACCACCAAGCCCTTCTCCTCCCTATTTTGGGGGTCGTGACCCCTCCCTGTGTCCCCTTCCCCCTCAGCAGCCCCCCGTGGGATGCAGCCACTGGCAGCCAGGACCTCGACTCCATCACCTTCTTCTCCTTCTCCCTCATCGAGGGCTACATCTCCATCGTGATGGATGCCGAGACCCAGAAGCGGTAGGTGCCATCCCTGGGCTGGCTGTCCCTCCGTCCCTGGGCCTGGGGGTTCAGGGGGGGGGTGACGCTTGGCTTCATCCCCCTCAGGTTCCCCAGTGACCTCCTGCTGACCAGCTCAACAGGGGAGCTGTGGCGGATGGTGCGGATCGGGGGGCAGCCCCTCGGCTTTGGTGAGTGTGGCCATGTCCTCTCTTGTGCCACCACTACCCAGGTGGTGCTCTGGGGCACTGCTGTCCCCGTATGTCCCCATGGCAGTGACCCAGGGCCCCTTTTTTGCCCCCAGACGAGTGTGGCATCGTGGCGCAGATCGCGGAGCCGCTGGCGGCCGCCGACATCTCGGCCTATTACATCAGCACCTTCAACTTTGATCACGCCTTGGTGAGCCCCTGCCCCTCCCCAGGGACCCCTGCCAGCCCCCGGGTGTCCTCTGCGGCTGACACCCCCTCTGTCCCCTGGCAGGTCCCCGAGGAGGGCATCGCCGAGGTCATCCAGCTGCTGCAGCAGCGGCAGGAGAGCAGCAGATAGCGGCCGGCTGTCCCCATGCCAGGCGGCAGGGTGGGGTCTCCCCTCCTCCCCAGCCCTATTCATTAATTTTTCATTTTAATGATCCCCCAGCACGGGGCAGAGCTGGGCACAGCATCACTCCCTCTGTGCTGGGGCTGTGGTGGCTTTGGGGACGTGGTGGCCTTGTGGCAGTGGGCACTGGCCCACAGGAGAGGGGTTGGTCCCTGTGTGCCATCCTCTCCCTCTAGCCTGGCCTGTGCAGGGTGAGTGGGCCAGGGGTGTGTCCAGGTGGAGGGGACACGGTGGGGACATACCAAAGAGCAGGGATGTGCCACCGTGGTGCTACAGGGGACAGCCTGGGGCTGATGGGATGTGTTCCCCTTGGGAAGGGCAGGGTGGCTACGATGCTCAGGGACACCCCTGGCCCAGCCCCATGGAGGGGAGAGCATTCCTGGAGCTGGGGTTACCCCTGGCACCCCAAAAATCTCCAAGGGGGCAGTGGCGGGGCTGTTGCTCACCCCCAGCCCTGGCTATTGCCTGTCGTGGAGGGGTGACAGTGACCTCCAGCTCCTCGCAAGTTGTATTTTCACATTGTTTTTGATAAGTCAATAAAATTCTTATTATTTTTATTTCTGTGTAGCCCAGGGGGGTTGCCCAGAGCTGGTCCCTGTGGTGGTGGCAGGGCCTGGGATGGGACAGGGGGACACGGTCCTGCTGTGAGGTGACTGGGACACGGCCACTTCCTCTGCGATGTATTTTGGGTGAAAAAAGGGATTAAAGCTGCAGCGCCCGGCAAGTCACTGGCCCTGGGGAACCCCAGGCCCACATTCCTGCCCTCCCCTGCCCCACACTGGGCCAGACTGGGGGGAAGCTGAGGCATGAGCTTGACCCTGGGCATGGGGATGTCCCTGTCACACTGCCACTGTGTCCCCACATCCTCTTCCCTTGCTGGCAGCACAGGATCGTGTGGCAAAGTGGGGTACACGGGGTGGGGGCTGTGCCCTCCTTGGGGTGCTGCAGCCACTGAGTGCCCCCAGGGTGTGCCTTGTCCTCAGGCAGAGCCAGCACAAGCGTGGAAACCTCTGCTCCCATCCTGTCCCCAAAATCTGTCCCCTGCTCTCCCACGTTCTGAGCAGGACTGTGCCCCGGGCCTGGCACGTCTTGCCCACGTCAGCCCCACACACTTCCAGCCACCAGCTTCCTGCCAACCCTCTGGGCACTCTCTTTCCTGTCTCGGTCCCTTCTCCGAGTCATGGGACGCCGGTGACGCGCTCTCGGCGATGAAGAAATTGCCACCGGCCCATGCGGTCACCGGCGCTATTTTTGTCCCCGTTGGGTATTGCACAGTCCTGGCCATCCACTCGCCATCAGCGGGGTGGCCACCACCGTGGTGTCCTGCTGGCCCAGCCCAGGGGGTGACAGTGCCATATGGAGGGGCCGGGGCCGCCTGTGGCCAGGGGAGAGCTGAGGGTGGAGGCCACCTGCTCAGGGTGTCCAGGGGTCCTGCCATGGCAGTGCATGGATGGATGGATAGATAAGGATGGAACAGGAAGAAGAAGTGGGTGGACAGACAGGTGGATAGATGGGAAATGGAGGGATGGATGGAGGGAGGGAGGGATGGATGCATGGAGGGGTGGACAGGTAAATAGGTGGAAGAGTGAATAGACATGGATGGTTGGTTCATCACATGGATAGGCAGGTTAATGGATAGGTGACCAGGTGGAGGAATTTATGGATGGGTGTGCAGGTGATGGATGGATGGACAAGTGGACAGACAAGTGGATGGATGTACACACAGATGGATGGAGGGAGGGATGGATGGATGGATGTGTGGACAGCTGGTGAACAGCCTGTCTAGGCAGCCTGAGGGATGGACAAACTGCTGTGGCGCGAGCAAGATCTTCTCCTGGCTCCTCCACCTCTCCAGGACAGCTCTGCCCATCCCGGCCCCATGGAACCCACCCCAGCGGCCACCTCTGCCGGGGACACCCCAAGGAAGAGGAAGAGGAGGAGTCGTCAGGGGCAGCTGGTGGAGGAAGCAGCCCCTGCAGCTCGTGGCGCGGCTGGGGCAGGAAAATTTTGGGAAAAGAAAGCACTTCTTAAAGTGAGTCACCGCTGTATCCTTCCTCCAGGAAGGAGATGTGAATTTCTGGGTTGTCCCCCTGCGCCACCACCGAACTGTCCAAATGCGTAAATTCGGCGCGGGGCGGCTCAAAATCAACGGGATTGCGACACACCTCGGAACGCTGATCAAAGACATTCATCTCTAAGGAACGGGAAAACCCCCCGTCGGTGCCGGGCTCCGTCTGTCAGGAAGGGGGAGCCCGGGGGGACAAGGGGACTGCCCTGGGTGCTGCTGGCGGTGCCGAGGCCGTGCCGAGCCCCGGGACTGACCCAGGGCAGTGTTGCACAAGGGGCAGCGCTGCCTTGGGCAACACCCAGCGCCTTCCGTGTTCCCGTGGGTGCTGTCGGGCAGAGGGGCTAAGTCTGGTGTCCCCCACTTGGTTCAGCGCCCAGTTTTGTCACCGGGAGGTGTGGGTAGGTGTGAGCAGGCGAACGGAGCATCCCCCGGAGCACCAGCGAGCGCACGGTCCCGGGCAGCGCTGGCATGCCCTGCACTTCCCACACTTCCACCTCCCTCCTTGCCAGGACAGATTTTTGCCTCCCGCAGTTCGATTTCGGATGCGAAACCCCCCGTGGTGGCACATGGGTGACATCCCTGTCCCCGCTGCCCGCCGCCACTGCCCTCTTTTGCATTGGGGTTTCGGGGCAGCCGGCGCTGGTTTCAGTTCAACCTGTTGGGTGCTGAGCGGCGACATCAGCGTGACTCAAAAAGTCTCTTTCCCAAGAAGGCAGGGCTCGGGGGTCCAGCAGTGCCAGACCCGGAGTGAGCAGTGGCACCGCAGCCTCCCAGGCTGGACCCACCCGGACTCCCTCGAGGAACTGACTCGAAGAACATCCCCATCATCCGTCCGTCCCATTTCCTCCCCCCGCGGCTCTCACCTCCTCATTGGCCCCGGGGCTCACTTCTTACTGCCTTCCGCTGGGCCCGGGTGCCTCCTTTGGGGGGTGGGGGTGACTCGGGTGCGTTTAAAAGCCGAGCTTCCCCATCGCCGAGCAGTTAAGGAAGTGGCCTGCGCGCCCGGCAGCCCCGGGCAGACACCCTGCCCCGGCCATGCGGTGCGACGGGCGGCCCTGGGGCGTGCTGGCAGGTAGGTGTGTGCCCGTGTCCCCGTGTCCCCTCTCGCTCGCCCCGGCCCCGCCGGTCCGGCCGGGAGCCGCGGGAGGGAGCGCGGCCGCGGGGCCTCCATGGCGGTTGAGTCAGCGGTGCCGTGGAAGATGGCACCGAGGCTGTGCCACGGCAGCGTCGCCTCCCTCGGGCGCTGGCGGGGAGGGGGGCATTCCCCGCTGTGGCACATGGGACAGGGAGTACTGGGAGTGGGCAGCCTGGGGGAGAGGGGATGCTGGGAGGGCAAGGCAGGAGGGGACATGTTTGGGGGCAGTTTGGGGATCAATGGCAGAAGGTCAGGGATCAGCTTGCCCAAAGGGACAGAGGCTGTGTGTCAGCCCAGTGCCATTTCCAAAGTCCTGTGGGTGACAGCGGGGCTGGGACAGTGACTGGCCAGAGCTGGACAGCGGGATTGGATCCAGGATTGTCGCTGCTGTCCCCTCCCTTGCGGTGGCCCACGCTAGCAGGGTGAGCTGCTGGAGCAGCTGCTGTGGTTGGGCTGCGCATCCTGACGGCTCCACAGCACCTCCATCACCCTCATCCTCCTCCTCCCCGCCGGGTGCCCAGCAGGTTTTTGGCACAGGACTGGGTCATCCCTGGAGCAGGGACAGGGACTTTGGTGTAGGCAGCATTCCTGGCGCGGGGGGAGTGACCCTGTGAGAGAGGGCTGTGTCCCCGCACCCAGTAATGCTCCAGTGTCCCCTGACTCCGTCCTCTTCCTCCCCAGCTGTCGCCAGAGGGCTCCTCATCCTCTGGGCAGTGCCAGGCCAGGGGGGCGGGTCCCCGCTAGCCCCCACCGTGCAGCAGACGCAGGCGCTGGTGAGGCTTATGGCCGAGGACGCGCAGGAGCTCTTCACCTTCTACGTGAGTTCCTTCCGCAGGGTGAGGGGTCATGCCCGTCCCCTCCACAGGGCAGGTGGGGGGCGGTCCCCGTGCTGCTCCCGGGTCCCTGATCTTCCTCTCCAATCTCTGGGCAGGAGAAGGAGCAGCACCTGGTCATACACAACATCTGCCGCACCAACAATACCCCCGAGTGGCTGCGGAGGCCGGCGAAGGGGCCCTGGGGGCTGCGGCGGCTGCGGAGGCCCATGATCCACATGGACCAGGCGCTGCAGGACATCATCCGGCACCAGCGCAACTTCTACCACCCCGAGGCCGAAATCCTTCGCCGCCTGAGCAGGACCCACCGGAAGGTGCGAGCGCTGCTCAACAACCTGGCGGGGCTCTTCCCGGCCTCCAGCCCCCGCCCCGGCCGCCGGCCCCTCCCCAGCCCCGCGGCATCCCTCAGCATCTTCCGACAGAAGCTGCAGGGGTGCCAGATCCTCTGGAGCTATGCCCGCTTCATGGCTGAGCGCAGCGCCGAGCTGGACGCCAAGAGCCGCCGGACGCGCTGGGAGAAGGGGAGATCGCACCGGGGCTCAGGGCTGCCTGCACGCCCCTAGGGCAGCCCCACCGGCACCGGAGATCCTGTCTGCATCTCCACCATCTCCACCAGCTCCATCTCCATCCCGTGTGACCCGATCCCAACCCGTTCCCGATGGCCGGGATGCACCACGGAGCCCCGCTCAGCTCACCCGAGTGAGGACAAAATGCACTGAAAGCATCTCCCGCCACTTCAGCTCGCCGTGGGGACCCTGCTGTCCCCGTGCCACCTCTCGGCTGCAGGACAGCCCTGGTTGGCTCTCCCACATCCTGCCCCACTTTCCCGTGGATCCAGGTAGCCCCAGTGCAGCCGGGTGTCCCCCGGGTGCCCAGCTGTGCCCTGTCCCGGAGCCCTGCCGGATTTTCCAGTGATTCAATGGGTCGGGTGACACAGCCTGACTAAGAGCACCCGCCACCGGGCCCACGGAGAGCGCTGCTGCCACCGGCGACTGTCACCGGTGTTGTCACCCACCCCCCCCGCCTACCCTGCACCAGCTCTGCTCCCAGAGAGCAGCTGGGAGTGGAATCCTGTGTCCCTGCATAGTCAGTGTCCCTGCACACTCTGTGTCGTTCTCTGCTGGGTGTCCCCACAAGCTCAGTGTCCCTTTGCACATCCCTGTCCTTGTCCCTGTACGCTCAGTGTCCCTGTGTTCTCAGTGTCCCCAAGCTCACTCTTGCACACTCGATGTTCCCATACGCCCAGCATCCCTGTCCCCTCCGTGTCCCCTCTGGCTGTGCCACCACAGCCCTGACCGTGCCCAGCAGGGATTCGGCTCTGGCCGCTGCACTGTGACAGTGGGTGACAGCCCCCACTGCCTCCCCCCTAATTTATACGTTAATATTTGTGTGTTTATTGTATTTATTGATTCTCAGGGTTAATTTAACTCCTGCAGCTTGCAGAAGTATTTAAGGACATTTCTAATATATAAATATCTATTTTTATTATATTTTTTGTACGGTGTTAAACTATGAGCATCACAAGGGTTTATTTATGTATATTGGTATTTTTGGTACACAGAGAAGGGCAGTGCCCCCTGCCCATGTGGCACTTCTTTATTTTTGTACAATGGCAGAAGGAAATAAAGTGCTGACCTTGGCCCCTGGGCCACTGAGACGTCACGTCCCTGTGTCTCCGTGTCCCCATGTCCCTGTGTCCCTGTGTCTGCCCTGGTGGCTGTGGCAGGGAGGGGCTGTATTCTGGTGGCCAGGTCGTGCCTGCTGTCCTTGCCAGGGCACATGGGATGTGGCATGGGGTGGTGTGGCACATGGTGGGGCATGTGGGACAACATGGTGTGACACATGGCATGGCACACGCTGGGATGTGGCCCATGGCATGGCACAGGCCATGATGGCACTTCATAATGTGGCCCAGGGCATGGCACAGAATGTGGCACACCCTGGGATGTGGCACAGGACATGGTACAGGACATGGCACACAATGGAATGTGGCACAGGACATGGCATACGATGGGATGTGGTCCATGGCATGGCGCAGAATGTGGTACACGATGGGATATGTCCTGTGGAATGGCACAGGGCATGGTGCTTCACAGTGTGGCCCATGGCATGGCACAGGACATGGCACATGATGGGATGTGGCACAGGACGTGGCACATGGCACAGTGTAGCACAGGGCATGCGATATGACAAGCTGTGGTGCGCCAGGGCCTGGCACTGTCAGGAACATGCTGTGCCACGGTGTGGCACAGGCCACATGACACTTTGTGCCACATGTCACAGCCCTGTCTGGGCCACCGCTGCAGCCACGCTGAGCGCAGTGTCCTGCAGTCTGGCCAGGGCCACCATGGGGACTGGGCCACCCACTGCCACCAGTCCCGCTGAGTCAAAAATCCTAAGACCTGGTCATGTGTCCCCACGGAGTCACTCGTTCCCCGTGTGTGCCGTGTGCCGGGGCCACCGGACTGCCCGGCTCTGCCGCCGGCCCCACTGCCTGAGTCAGTCACAGGAGCATTGGCACTGGGACGGCCACCACGGCCATCTGGGGACACTCGTGGTGGGACAATGTCACCATGAAGCAGGCCGGGCCAGCTTGGTGCGCTGTGGGTGACCGTGACGGTGACTGTGACAGTGACTGTGACTGTGCCACCATCAAGCCACCCACCCAGCTCTGGAGAGGGCTGTGGAGCGGAGGGTGCAGGTAGGTGACCCCCTGGGACCGTGGGGAGGGCTGAGGGACCCCAAACACAGGGTGACACCGGGCTGAGTGTCACTGGAAGGGTGGTGGCTTCTCTGCTGTCCCCAAGGGGACCCCAGTGCCCACTCCTGGGAAAAGCCTGTGGGATGACACTGCTGGGGTGGCACCGGTGGGGTGACACCGGTGGGGTGGAAGGAGTAGGGTGGCACCCCACCGGTGGCATCAGTGGGGCACAGGGACAGGGGTGAGGCAGCCCCGGGCAAGGACCAACCGTGAGTCAAAGGGGAATTCGGTGCCCTCCGTTGTTCAGCTCTGGATTTCCCCGGGACAGGAGCACCTGCCTGGCTCTGCCCTTCCTCGCTCCCGCGGGAGGGACCCCCGGTCCCAGCCCCAGCCTCATCCCCAACCTGGGGGACACCCGGGGCTTTTGGTGACCCTGGAATCTGGGTGTCCCTCCTGCACGGGGACACCGCGGGATGGGGACCTGGAGGGGAGCCAGAAGGGGATGGGGACGGGGATGGGGCGCAGGGGGCAATTATGGGGTGGGGCAGTTATGGGGGGAGCTGGGGCAGTT
>VXAZ01005975.1:260514-321546 GCA_013399875.1 Gymnorhina tibicen | reverse complement strand
TGGTGCTTGGGGACGGCCAGGGACCGCGGGGGTGTTTGAGCCACAAGTGCATGGAGGGGGAGGGCTGGGGGCACCGCGGGGACGGTGGCAGGAGGTGGCCGGGGGGGACACAGGGGACACGGGGTGACGCTCGCCTCTCCTCCCAGCTGAAGTGCCAGGGAGAACCGTTCAGCAGCGAGGCTGACAAGCTCTGCAACCCCGCTGGCATCTTCTTCCCCGCTTTCCGCGTCAACCGGACGAGCGAGAGGAAGGAGGTGATGGTGGCCATGTACAAGCTCTTCGCCTTCCTCAACGCCTCGCTGGGGAACATCACGCGCGACCAGGAGGAGCTCAACCCCATGGCCAAAGAGCTCCTCGAGCGGCTCCACAACACCACCAAGACCACCCGAGGCCTCATCTCCAACCTCACCTGCCTCCTCTGCAAGAACTACAACATCTTCCAGGTGGACGTCAGGTACGGAGACAGCTCCAAGGGCAAGAGCGCCTTCAAGAAGAAGCAGCAGGGCTGCCAGGTGCTCAGGAAGTACGTGCAGGTCATCGGGCAGGCGGCACGTGTCCTCCTACCTCATCTCAGCCCCTCATGAGCGCCCGCCCCAGCTACGCTCCCTCTCTGCTGCTGGCCGGCCCCTGCCGCTGCCTCCCGAATTCCCGCCTTCCTATTTATTACCCGGACTCTGTGCTGGCCCCATCTGCCCTCCGGTAATTTATTGCCCCTTGAGGGGGTGAACGTTGCAGTCCAGAGCATCCCGGATGGAGCAGAGCCAGCATCCAGTGGGACGAGGCAGCGCATCCCCGAGGAGATGCTGGGGCGTGGGCTGGTCCCGGGATGTGCCTCAGCCCTCCCTGTGCTCCCATGGGGTGTGGGGAGCTGTGGGGGCTGGCGGCAGGGCTGGACTCTGTCCCCCATGGACGGTGTCCATCATGGAGAGCAACCGGACAGACGCCCTTGAGCACCGTCTGAAAGCTGCCGCTTCCCTGGAAAAAGGGTTGTGAGGAAGGACGTTGGGATGTAGTGGCTGGCAGGGACATGGGGACACGGGGACACGCTCCCCCTGAACATTTTAAGGCTGGGCTCCCCTGCAAGGAGCCGAACTGAGGGGACCCAGTGGCCGGGGTGGCCGGGGGNCCCCCGTGCGGGCACAGCGGGGCACAGAATGTCCTCTCCTTTGGAAAAGCGCTTTTCCCGTTGGAAGAGCTCTGAATGTACTAACGGCCAAGAGCTGGGCTTTGCACGGCTGAATGCAGCCCTGGCATGGGGGCGTGGGACAAGGGGACATGGGGACTTGGGACATGGGGACATGGGACACGGGGACATGGGGACATAGGGATGTGGGACATGGGGATGTGGGGATGCAGGGATGGGCCCTGGGGCCGGTGGCAGGTGGCGCTGGCTCGCTCCTGGCACCAGAGTGGGCTGTGAGGGTTATTTATTGCCTCCGTGGAAAGCCCAGCGTGCACTGAGAGCTGACTTTTAGTAATTTTATTGTTAATAATAATTAATAATAATTAATAAGATTTGTGGTAATATATTCATGGAATTCTATTTAAATATTTATTTTTTATACTTCTTGTCCTCCTTTTTTTAAATAAATCAACAGAAACAGACTGTATTTGGCTGCTCTTTGTTGGGTCCCTTTTGTGCTCACCCTCAGACACCTCTGCTCCCCCAGAGCACCCTCGGGGCTGCCCCAAAACCCCTCAGGCATCTCTATGCATCACAGTCCCCTGTCACTTTGTTCCTTCCTCCCTTCCCACCTGCTATGGGATGGTTGATTGGAAATACATTTTTTCCAGGGCAAAATGCTTAAACTGACACTCACCAGCTGCTCAAAAGTGCCGGGATGATGTGGGCACCATCGTGGTGTAGGGACCATCGTGGTGCAGGGATTGTCCTGGCACGGGCAGCATTGTGGCGTGGGCACCATGGCAGTGTGGGGAGCACCATGGCATGGGCACCATCCCGATGAGGGGACCATCCCAGCCTGTGGAGCACTGTGGTGTGGAGACCCCCAATCTGGCAACCCTGGAAGCTCCTGGGGAAACAGGGAAAGGCTGGGAAGAGTCTGAGGGAGCTGAGTGAGCATGTGTGAGGTGGAGGGGACACACCAGGCAAAATCCCAGCCGCTTCCCAGGCTGTGCTGGGAGAGGCTCAGCAGAGCTTTGCCGAGGCCAAGACCACCTAAGGCTGCACCAGTGCCCCGGTCCTCAGCGAGCGCCTCGCATGGGGCTGTATCGGTTAACAAGAGGCTGATTATACAGGAGACGTTGGAGCAGGATGATGAAATTTTCCTCCTCCTCCAGAGCCCTTGGGCCACTGGCCAAACCTCCCAGGCATGAGACAGCAAGCGGATGAGCTAAGATCCTGTGTGATCATCTCTTGTGTCTCAGAGGAGCCCCGACCTAAAGACCATCACAGAAATTCAGAAGTTGCCCCCCAAAGCCCTCTTCCTCTGCCCCGCAGGGTCATGCTGCCCAGCCGTGTCCCCCAGCTCCTACAGGAGGTTTCACGGCATGGGTTTGATCCCAGACTGGCACTGCCTTGTGCCAGTGGCAGCCTCGTGCTGCACCAGTGGTGACAGCAGGGACAGCAGTGTCCATTTCCAGCCTGGCCCTGTTGTCCCTTCATGGAAGGGGCGAATGCCAAAACAAAACTGGCTCCTCCATCCCATGGCCGAAGCACCCAGGGACATCCCTGGATGCCATGGTGTGTCCCAATGCATGATGTGGCTTTCTTCCGTCATCCAGCCTGCCACCAGGGAAGGGACCCTGGGTGTCCCCTGTGTCCCTGCCCTGGAGGATGCCCATTTTGGGGTTGCAGCCCATTTGTGGGGCCCTTTTCCTGCCTGCACTGTGAGATACGATGTCCTCAAAGCAATATAACCCCCCCCAAACACAGGTACAGGGCAGAACATCATCCTTTTAGGATGGGCATTATGCCCAGGGCCAGGTCCTGCAGCACTTGTCACCACGGCACCCTGATGGCTGCCAGGGTCACCCTGACCCTGCAGCTGGGGACACACAGGTATCCCCATGGCTATCGTTACCATGTCATTGTATGGCCAACATTTCCTATGCTGGAAGTCCAGGGCTGGACATCCAAGCTTAGCCCTTCCTTGTGTCAACACCCCCAGTTCATTCCCTGCAGGGATGTGGCAGGTGCCCAGGGGTGTCACCAACCTGCCCCGGGGAGCTGGAGGGGTGTCAGGGCCCGGGGGCAGGGTCGGGCTCGGCGGGGCTGGGGACGATGTTCTGCGCGGGAGCGAGGAACTGTGCACATCTGGATTTCTCACGCTTGCGTTCAACATCCCTCCTCAACCAGATGGCAAAAATAAATAAATAGAATAAATCACAGCCTCCTGACATAAATCGGGAACTCACGCCCCAGCTCTGTGTTTCATGAGTCTCCCTGGAAGACAGTCAAACACAGGCGAGGAGAATGGGTTCACTTCTCCCCTGTGTCGGGTCATTCCCAGTTAAGGCTCATTAGCAGCAGGCGAGGGATTAACTCTTCCTTCCCTGGAAACGCGTGGACAAGCCCCTAAAATACCCCAAATCCCTTCCTCTACCCTCGCCTGAGGTTTTGGAGCCGGGCGGCCCCCGGCTCGTGCCATCGCCCCAGCGAGCCAGGACGCGCTGCCCTGCTCATCTCTGACTCGGGAGAGATGGAAAGGGCTTTCAATTACCTCAGCCAGCGGCTGATCCCACCCAGCCGGCGTCCCGGGGAAGCGGGCCAGCCCCGCGAGCCGGACCGGGAGCACCGCGAAGGAACCGGCGCAGCAGCTTCCCCAGCGGCACCGGCAGGACCCTGTCAGTGACTCCCCTTAGGCCCCAGGACCAGAGAAACTATTTTGGCGGGGACGAGAGCCAGGAGGGGCTCCGGGGAGCCATCCGTTGCGATGGGAGCGATGCCCGCGCCCCGATAACGGAGTGGCCTGACCATGGGCCCCGAGCGGCCGGTCAGCGCTGCCTTCGGGGAGCGGGATACGTGAGGAGCTGCTCCTGCCCGCGGTGAAGTCAGTGCCGCTGCCTGGGTGTGACTGACTGACCTCAGCCCTTGGCCCCGCGGCGTGGATCATGTGCTGCCTGACGCCGAGCGAACCCGGCCGGACGGGCCCTGCGCTGCCCCGGGGCCACCGGCCAGACGGGACTTGCCGTCCGCGGGGGCAGGTGCGGGTCTGGGGCACCGCCGGCTGCGCGTCCCCCTCCGCGGGGTGACCCGCGCTACATCCCTGGACTGAGCCGGCGGGAGCGTCCCAACCGGGGCTGACCTCACCGGCAAAGCCGGGGGTGGCGGTCGGGTCGTTCCCTGAGAGGTCCCAGGTGGAGCATCCCTCCTTCCCTCGTGCGCACCCAGGCTGCGGTCGGACCCGTTGGTGCCCACGGCAGAGTCCCTGCCCCGTCCAGGGGTTCCCCCCAAGGTTCGGTGCTGGCCAGACGCCTTTGGCTGGTGACGATCTCCCCAGCAGGTCCTCAAGCCGCGTCCCCGAGGACGGGAACATCGCATCCCGAGGGCCGGCTGGAGGCTCCATCCCAGGCTGGCCGCCGGCCCGAGCACGGGAAGCAGAGCCGAGCCCATCTGAAACGCATTCGGGCACTGTTGCTGCAATAGCAGATGCTCCTGCGGGTCGCCGGCCACATCACAGCCCGGCGGAGCGGGAACCGCACGTTCACATGGGAAGAAACAGTCCTTGTCCCAAACGGCTCAAACTCCTAATTGGGGACCAACCGTGACAAATAAACAAGACAATGGGCTGGAGGCGAGACGAACGCAACCTCTGTCGCAGGACCCGGCTCCGAGAGCCGCCCCCGTGCCCAGCGGGGGACCTGGCACAGACCCGCAAGAGCCAGGGGGAGGGCAGGGGCCGGGATCCGGACCCCCCGGCAGAGCCACTCTCCGTGTGACACCGCTGGAGCTCGGGGCTGGCTGGGGAGCAGGATGACACATCCCCAGAGGTCCCCCGAGACCCTTGTCGGCAGCTTTGCTCAGCAAGTGTTTGGTCTCATGGTGAGTGAGCTTTGGAGCGGGGTCAAAACCAGCCCTGCGGAGCTGCTGGGGAGGCCTCTCCTTGCTGCACCCCAACTTGGGGCTGGCTGGGGTACCGTCGCATGGGGCTTAGGAGCCCCTTCTCCTTCGAGGAGGGAGATGCTTTGGGCTGCCTTGCAGCGATGGGCGGGGCCAGCCCCGGGGTTCTGATAGCGGGGTTATCTCGGCACAGCTATCACCCTCCAGCAGAGGCCGGGGCACTTCCGCAGCCACGGCTGCACTCGGCACGGATGGAGGAGCCTCGATAAAGGACTCAGTGCCCTGATCAGCCCCTCAGCATGCAGACCACCGGGTCATCAGTGTCCAAAAGGGAGTGAACACCCGGCTCTTCCATCCCCGCTCCACTCGGGTCTCATGGGATGTGGAATCTGCCTTGCAGACTGAGCCCAAAGCCCAAAATTCAGCAGGACCTGTGGGGTTGGAGCTGTTTGAGACACATCTGCTTAACAAGGCGTTTCAGATGGCCTGAACATCCATAATTCCTGGCCATGAGGGGAAAATCAGATCTCAAGGGAAAGATCTCACCTAAGGAAAGGGAGGGCACTTTGGGGTGAGGCAGAGGGCTGGCAAGGGTGAAGAGGTGGGAAGAAAAACGTTTGGAAGCAAATCCCAAGCAGGGTCCCAGAAGAGCAGGCAACACTGGGAGAGACCCACGAGGATGGCGGAGATGGTGGGGAAGGACCAGCCCTGGGAATAATCGGGAGCTGTGGCACGTCCCCAGGGTCCCTGGAGCCAGGGCTGCAGAGCGGGCACACACCACTGAAGCCCCCTGTGCCCCTCCTGCTGCTCCAGCTGGTGGCCCCTGGCCCTGCAGGGCACAGGGGATTGTGCCACCTTTGGCTGCACATCAGCGCAGCTCCAGGGGAAGATGAGCCCCTGCTGTTCCTTTTACTACTAAGACTAACTCAGAATCAGCAAAAGGAGTGGAGATTCCTGGAGAAACAGAGAAAAGGAAAGCAGAGATTTCTCTCAATATTAAGGGGAGATGACTGAGACCAATGGGTCTGCCCCTGCAGTGCCCACCTGCCCTTTGCTCTCCCCACGCTCTCTGACCCCAGGGAACAGCAGCACTTCCAGCCCAGTGGCACCACAGGGGAAGAGTGGGACACCCCCAGCTAAAACTGGGGCATGTCCCACCCTTTATTTCCCTGCTCAGGGCTTCACCCAACCCCAGCAGGACCCCTCTGCTGGGGACCCCCAGCCCATGACCACAGCAAGGCAGGGATTGAACCCTGATGGACACTTTGGCTGTTCCCATTGAACTTGGGTGCACCTCCCTCATCTGGCTGAGCTCACCACGAGGATGCCAAGCTTCCCCCCTGGCTTTCACTACATCTGGGACAGGTTTCAGGGCCAGAACAGTTGACATGTTAATTTATTGCAGCAGAATGAAGCGCTACCCAGCCTGGGTCACGCTCCCCTCCTGTTTCCTAAGAAAAAAAGGTGTGCGTGCAATCCCGCCGGGCGAGTGTGTGCGCGCCTGTGGCTGCCAACCAAATTTGACTAAGGGCCCGAGGCTCCAGAGATAGGAAGTTCCTACACGTCTTGTGAAGACAGGAGTGGGAGAGGAGCAAGCTCCAAATGAGGCCCCACGGCAGCAGCATGAACCCAGCCCTTAAAAGCCACCGGAGATTCTCCTCCTGCACAGCCGGGTGCTGTGAGGTACAAACCTGCTCCTAGAAAGATTTCTCCTTGCTTTTTTCCCAGCCTGGCATTTCCCACATGGGCTCTTCTGTTGGGGCAGGAAGGACAGCAATGGGTGGGTGAAGTCTGTCTCTTCCTGGCAGCCCTGGTGAGATGCCTGCCAGGCTCTGGGATGGGGTTTTCCATGAGGAAGCTGCGGTCACCCCAACTTGGTGTTGCCAAATTCTGCTGCCAAACACCCCACCTTGGTGCTGCTGTGTGTCAGCCGGCTGTGGGGCAGCACTGGCTCTCTGAGGTGCTCATCACCCTGGGCTCAGAGGTCACCCTGACACCTTTGCTCCCATCACCCCAGCACCACCGGTCACCATTATCCTGACATCTCTGGCCCCCTGACACACTGGTCCAAATCATCCCAGCGACCTCCAGCACCAACCAGTCCCCATCACCCCAGTACCACTGGTTCCTGTCACCCCAACAAGACCAGTCCCCACGACCCCAGTGCCACAGGTCCCCATCACCCCAGCACCACAGTCCCCAGGGCTCCAAGAGCTGCAGGCCCTCAGGACCAGGATTTACCATTCCCTAGGGACAAAGTAAAAGGCTCTCTCCTTTCCTAACCCTGCTGTAATTAATATTAAAGCTTCCTTTGCCCCCTCCAGCATGCCTGGGCAGAGAGGCCCAGCCCAGCTCCTGGTGCCGGCGGCGAGAGCTCCACAGCCCCGACCCCGGGCGCATCCACATCCTCGCATGCTCGCCTTGCCGCCAAGCCCGGGAGGAAACAAGCCCCAGCTGTGCCTCTTCACAGCTACTGTGACCGGGCTCTTCCCCCAGCAGGTCTCGGCCCAGCAGCAGGAGGGAGCTGTCCCACCGTGCCGAGCCGGGGCAGAACAAACTGCACTTCGTGGGTTGGAGGTGCAGGGTGCAAGCGGCTCCTCGCTCCCCACGTGGCAGCCCCGTCCTGCCACGCCACGACCTGTGAAAAGCCAGGATAAGACAGGTCCCATCCCGCGTTCCTGGGGCTGGTTCCGCGCAGGGCTGTGTTTACATGTCCCCATGCCGGCCCACATCTGTGTTTATGTGTGTGTTTCCGTGCGGGTGCGTGTGGCTCCGTGTGTGTGGCGGGGTTTCTGGGTGTGTTCGGGTGTCTCTTCGCGTCGGGCTCTCAGTTAACCTCTTAGAAAATGAAAACAAGCCTGGAAGCCTGGCAGCTGTTCCCGAGCCCCGCTCCAGCGCTGCTTCCAGACAGACGGTAACCGCAGGTCTGATGACCGAGCACACACACGCTTCCCTTCGGGCCTTCTTAATTGCGCCGTCAGATATTCTGAAACAAAGGAAATTAAAGACTAAACTGATAGCAATGAATATGTCACGGGAGCAACGGGAGGCAGGCGGCTCCCCGGGCGGCTGGCAACTGGCAGCAGGGAGGCAGAAGGGGATTGGGAGCCGCTGGAGCCATGGGCAGGAGACCAGGCTTGGTCAGGGCTCTGCTGAAATTTGGGTGGGCATTGGCAGCGCTGCTGACCCCAGGAGAGGCCTGGGAATGCTCCAGCACAGACGGGCTGGATGGCCACGTTGGATTTCTCATGGAAACTTGTGTAGGATCTTGCCAGGTCCCAGGATTTTTTTTTCCCTTGTCTTTGCCCAGATTTTCTCGAAGCGGCTCCTCTGATTCCCTCCAGCTGCCTGCACTCGAGCACTGCAGCAAATGCCCGGAGAGAGGTGGGAGGAGAGAAGCCACCCTCTCCCAGTGGGCGCACGGCTGGTGGCATCTGGCCGGAGGGGACTGCTGGGCACAGGTCTGGTTACCTGCAAAGGTGTCGGCACCAGTTTAGGGACTGAGCTGGGTGGGGACCACCAAAATGGTGTTCGAGGATGTGATGGGAGAGCACTGGCAAACAGAGCTGGTGCAGGCAGGCTTCAGAGCAGGGATGAGCAGGATCTGGCAACAGCTTTGGCAGCAGCTGGCAGAGCATGGGAACCACTCTTTCCCCCGCCGCCAGCTCGTGCGATGAGGTGATGACTTTGAGAAAGCCCTGACCCAGCACGACAAACAGCCTGGCAGAGGGGCTAGAGAAGTCCAGCGCCTGCTTAGCCCGGAAAAGGTGGAGCAGGAGGTGCAGGGGATGTGGTGGAGCAGGGCAGAGCGATCTGTTGTCCGTCACTGGAGGGTGGGACAAGACACTCCGGGCTTTGACCACAGTGAGAGACATTCGGGAGAGATTTTCCTATGGGAACGCTGCCTGTGGAAGAGCCCCAGCAAGAGGCAGGACAGGGATGCTCCCACACAGGAGCTGCTCACTGCAGCATCTCCAAGCTTCACTCCCCAATTCCAGACTTTCTCCCGACCTCAGCTTCCCAGCTGGGATGTGCAACCAGCTCGGCTGAGAGAAGATGGAAGCACGAGCGGCTCGGACACGGCCAGGATGAGGGGTTGAATTCAGGCAGCAGAAAGGCTTTGCTGGGGCTAAATCCCTTCTGGAGCCAGAAGGGTTTTTGGCATCCTCACAGCGGTGTCCGGCCTATTGTGGGAAAGCACTGAGCGCCGATCCCAGCCCTGGAGGCAGTGTCACACGGCTCGTGGGGAGCGCTGCGGAACCAAGGCACTTTTGGCTGAAAAACATCTTTCCATAACCACAGGGGAGGAGAGAGCCAGCTGGGCAGAAAACACAGGCAGGGCAGTTCCCTAGAAATATCCAAACACCTCCAAAAAATAACCTGAGGTAGCAACTGTCCCCAGCCCCGTGGCTGGATTCATCCCGTTTATATCTCCCAAATCCCCTGGCTCTCCCAGCTCTGCTATTCCACTCTTCTGGTGCAATTCCTGCCAAGTTCCTTGGGCGCCGATCCAAAAGGCAGCTGGGCGTCCCTGAGGCACCCGCAGCCTTTTTGCTGATGGGCACTTTGCTGGGGCAGCTTCCCTTCCCGGGAGCCGGAGGGGAAGGAAGCGCGGCCGGCGGGGCTGGCAGTGACCCGTGGCGCTGCCAGCAGTTGCTCGGCGTGGGGCTGCCACTTCCGCTGCTCCGAATTGCGAAGCCGCTGCCTCGGGGCACTGTAGGCAGCTGGCAGGGAGGGACAGGCCAGGGCGCTCCATCCCAGCCTGAAATCCTGACCCGTGGCCCCCCGCCATTCCCGCCGGGATGTGTTGGGCAGCCCCGCCGGGTCAGCACGCAGCTCCCGATGCCATGTGCTGGGAGAGAGCCAGCAGCTGGTGCTGGCACAGGGAACCTTCAGGTGCTCAGCCTTGTCTGGAGCCCAGGAATTTGGTCCAAGCATGGAGCATGGGGCAGCCCTGAGGAGCAGGGCAGGAGGGAAGCACTGTGTGGAATCCTGCAGTTCCCTGGAGCTTGAGCATCTCTCAGCCCCAACCGCAGCTGCTTGGGGTCCATACCGGGACCAGTGTTATTTAGTATCTTCATTAATTATGTAGAGGAAGGGATCGAGGGCACCCTCAGCAGGTTTTCAGATGGCACCGAGCTGAGGGTGCAGTGACACCCCCAAAGGACGGGGCCTTTGCAGAGTGACCTGGGCAAGCTCAAGCAATGGGTCCATGGGAATCTCATGTGATTTAACAGGACCAAATGCTGGTGCTGCACCTGGGTTGGGGCAACCCCTGGGATAAATCCAGGCTGGGAATGAAGGGATCGAGAGCAGTCCTGGGGAGAAGAACTCAGGGGTGCTGGTGGGTGAGGGCTGGCCATGGCCTGGCCATGAACCCCCCCTGTCCTGGGCTGAGCTCCCAGGGCGGGCAGCAGGGGAGGGGGGATTCTGCCCCTCTGCCCCACTCAAGTGAGACCCCACCTGCAGAGCTGCCTCCAGCCCTGGGGCCCAGCACAGGAAGGACCTGGAGCTGCTGGAGAGAGTCCAGAGGAAACCATGGAGATGCTTCAAGGGCTGGAGCCCCTCTGCTATTAGGAAAGGATGAGAGAACTGGGATTGTTCATCCTGGAAAAGAGAAAGCTTTGGGGTAACCTAATTTTGACCTTGCAGTGCCTAAATGGAAGCTACAAGAAAGACTTTTACAAGGATGACAGGACAAGGGGGAATGGCTTCCCACTGCCAGAGGGCAGCGATAGATGGGACACTGGGAAGGAATTCCTCCCTGTGAGGGTGCCCAGAGAAGTTGTGGCTGCCCCATCCCTGGAAGTGTCCAAGGCCAGGCTGGATGGGGCTTGGAGCAGCCTGGGCTAGTGAAAGGTGTCCCTGCCCACGGCAGAGGGTGGAATGGGATGGGCTTTAAGGTCCCTCCCAACCCAAACTATTCTGTGATCCTATGTAAAGAGTGGAGGAGGCTGTTTCATGCTGCCCACCCTTGATGCAGGACACAGCCGAGTACTGGATCCATGAGGATCCAGCTGTGTGCCACACTGGGAAGAGAATGGAGAGGGGCAACGCAGCTTCTTTTGAGTCTAGATGGGAAAGCACCAGGAATCAGAGCACCTTGAGCAAGGGGAAACCCAAAGTCCTCCCCCACCTTTGTTCATTCATGTTCACGGGTGAGACATCCGGACATTCCAGGGAAATCACTCCACTGCTCCCTGTCCCATCACAGAGCAGGCTGCGGCCCCGCAGTCCCACGCAGCCTGGCTGTTCCCATATCCCCCTCCTTCTTCCCCAGGTGAGCCTCCAAGAAGGAAGTTCCCACCAAGAAGAGACTTGCCTTGCTCCCAGCGAAGGGAATCTGCACCCTCGCTTGGCTTAGGAATTCAGGTTACTCAGAAGGGATCCGGCTTTCTCCGTAAGCTCCTGCCTGGCGAGGGGCAGCTGCCGTGCCTGGCCTCCTCTTCCTCCCGGCCCACACAGGTGGGTGGGGGGAGTGCTTGGCACAGAGCTCTTGCTTTCCTGAGCAAAGGAATGCTCCTTGGCTGCGGGAGCAGCAGCAGGAGAGCAGGTGGGCTCCCAGGAATGAAGTTTTTCCCTCCTTCCTTGGCTTGAGGAGGCCAGGGCTGCCCTCATCATGTCCTGGAAGCAGAGGCTGGAGCCAGGGGAATTTTATCACCTTCCTTCACCTGTTGTCTTCTTCAGAAAATACCACAGATAAGGCTCAAAACCCAGTCCCCCAAGTGCAGTGTGGCTCCTGAGTGTCCTCACACAAATCCTCCTGAGTCAGCTTTTTCAGCAGAAAAACAAGTTTCAGAGGAACTGGAAATGGACACCAAAACCATCTGAACATGACCCAAAACTCAGCCCCCAGTGATTCCCATCTCATTCCATCTTTGCTGTCATACACCAAACCATCTTCTCTCACATCCACCCTGTGAGCCTGCCCAAGGCAGGCTGTGTTCATCCAGGGAGTCCATACACAGCTCCCAGGAATGCTGCACATGCCACAGGATTCATGGGGATCAGTGCTAATCTCACTAAACCCAAAGAAAGTGACTCTTTGTTTCTCAAAAAATCTGCACAAATACTGAAATCAGCAAAATCCTCATCCTTCCCACACAGTAAGTGATGGCTAAACATTATTCTAGATCAAAGGAAGATGGGAATGGCCGGATCAGACCTAAAGCCCATCCAGCCCATCTCTGCCTCCAGCAGTAACTCCCAACAGATACTCCAGAGGAAGGTGCAAAGCCTCCTCAGTGCACAGACACAAAATAATGTCCTTGAGTAGGACTTCTGATCATCCCCCACAAGGGCACAGGAGCAAGTCCAGTGGCTTTGCTGGTCAAGACCAGTGGGATGCAGGTGGGATCCACACCAGCTCATTTGCAGACCAGTGCTAGGGGGAGATGTCCCTCTGCAGATAACGGAGAGAGAGATGAAAGGCTTCCTTCAGTGATTCAAAAGGAGAGTCTGTCTCCACTCTGAATCACCCCGGGAAAGAGCTGATCTCTCTTCATCGACCAAATACGGAGTTTAGGGCCGCTGACCTTCAGCCAGAGCTCTCAAACACCTCAAATTGGAGCAGGTGCACCAACAGAAAGGGTTTCAGCTTCAGCAACATCCCCCTGTATGCACCTCTCTTTGATGCCTCCCTCAAATACCAAATGTCAACACTAAGGTGCAGATCACAGGAGAAAGTGAGAAGGCACCCAGCAGAGTGCTGAGTTTAGGGAAAATTAATTTCCCAAAGCCCTGCTTCACAAGGCTCTCCAGTAATATGCCAGACTAACAAAGGAAATTCCTCACAGAAATCTACACAGCATCAGAAACTGCAGAGAAGCCTCTTTTGAGAGCACCTTGAAGAACTGAGCTCTGTCAAATCACTCCTGGCAGAGTTGGGACCTCAGGAGAGTCACTTCCACTTCAAATTTCAGCTTCTCCCTCTTTATAGTGGGCATAAAGATCATAGAATTGTAGAGTAGTTTGGGTTGGAAGGGACCTTAAAACTCATCCTGTTCCACCTCCTGCCATGGGCAGGGACACCTTCCATTATCCCAGGGTGCTCCAAGCCCCATCCAGCCTGGCCTTGGACACTGCCAGGGATCCAGGGGCAGTCACAGCTTCTCTGGGCACCCTGTGCCCTGTTCACCTGGAGGAGGCTCCAGGGAGACCTCAGAGCCTAAAGGGGCTCCAGGAGAGCTGGAGAGGGACTTGGGACAAGGGATGGAGGGACAGGACAAGGGGGAATGGCTTCCCACTGCCAGAGGCCTCCCCACCCTCCCAGGGAACAATTCCTTCCCAGTATTCCATCTAACCCTGCCCTCTGGTAGTGGGAAGCCATTCCCTGTGTCCTGTCACTCCTGACATGAGATGTTCAACCTCCTTTACAAAGCACCCTGTGACCTGCGGATGCAATAGGTGCTGATGGATTAATGGAATTACTAATGGAAAGCAAAGGAAATACCAGCTGGAAAACCCAAGCCTGCCCACGGGCAGCGTTTCCTGCCACAGTGATGCATGCGGGGCTGGTGGTGACACCAGCAGAGCCCCTGTGACATAACACATCCAACCTGGAGCTCCCGGCAGCTCTGTGCCATCCCGGCAGGTCTGAGCAGGAGCCGCGGCGCGCGCGGTCCCTCACGGCGTCCTCAGCCCCGGCAACGCGAGCGACTACGCGCTCGTGGAATGACTTCAAAGGCGCCCTGACATCAGCAAAGCCACCGGCACGGCCGCAGGTCTGGCCAGGCCCACGCGCCGAGCTCCTCCTGGAGTGATTATCAAAGCACTTGAGTCACGGAGCCGCGCTGACCGTTACTGAGCGCTGCCTTTGTCCGGCGTGGAAGGATGCCTGGGCAGACAATTCTGACTCTCACATCTCGCTCTCCTTCCGAACAGAGCTTCTTACACAGCGCGCTCTGTTGCTGGGCTATTGGGAAATTTTTGTCCTGGTTCTCTTGACGTGATCCTTTTCAGACAGAAAATCCTGACTCATGAAGCCGTGACGTTGAATGTGTTGCTGTGTAAGGCCTGACACAATGAGACACTTGGCACCCACTTGCTCCAGCCCAGCCAAGGGGAATATATGCTTTTTTGAGAACTGAATATCCTAATTTTTTACTTTTAAGGAATAGGGAAGCCTTAGCAATGCTGTAGCAACGAGGGTCACCCAAACACAGTCAATGTCTCCCACTGGATAGTTAAAAAAGCGAAATGAAAAAATAATGGTTTTCCCTTTTCTTTTGCAATCAGTGGCCAAATATGCTGCTGCTCTTCCGGAATGAGCAGCTGCCAATTCCAGAGGAGAAAATCTTTTGTAGCCAAGTAGCTCAGCTCTTACATTCTCTCCAACAGCCTGGGAAAAAGGAAAGGCAGCCAGCCAGTCGGCTCAATAATTTTTGGAAATAAGTCGGTAATGGCCCTCCAACACACCACCGCCATGGCAAGTTTACTTGCAGGCTGACGTCTTTTTTTAAAGCAGAAAATTGACACATCCATGTCAAATCCTTGGATCTCCCTTGCAAAAACACTGTGAGTTGATTGTGGGTCAGATTTCCAAGTCACCAAAAGCTTTAAAGCACACAAAGCTCCCCCAAAATTAACATATGCAGCAGAGTATCTTTGGATGAGCCCACCTGGCCTTAGCTAAAATGTACAGAAACACTGGGAGCTGGTTTTTTTTTTTGATATTCCTGCTCCAAATCTTCCAGTTAAACTCTCTGTGCAGCACTTTGAAAATAGAAAGAACATGGTGTCAGGCAACTGGCCTGATTCCATTTTATATTTCAGTGGAATTCCGGTGCTTCGGCAGGGAAACCAAGTAACAACCATCAGGAATGGGAAATATTTGATTGTGTACAGGCAACTCAGCTGTGCCTGGATGTCCTTCTTGCCAGCATCTTCCAGGTGCTGAAGCATGCACTGATTTGCCATGGAATAACACCAAAATATTTCCGGGGAGTTTTTGTGCTGTGCTACAGGATCTGGCTCCTCTTGAACTTGGTCAGCGTGGAGGTTTGTGCCAAAAAAAGATGTCCTTGTCCCCGCCCCTTCCAACCTCGTCAGCTGTTGGCAATGGGGGGAGCCAGGTCAGGGAAAGGTTCTGGATGAAAACTAATGCCATGCACGGGAAGTTGATCCAAGCTTTCAGGAGAACACACAGGTAGTGCCATGGTTGTAACTACCTGTGCTGTCCCTTCCCAGCCCTTTGCTTAGGGGACACAGCTGGGAGTCCCCAGAGCCCTGCTGATGTGTGCTCCAGGAGGAACCAACAATGGCAAGGAATTGCCTTCAATGGATAAGATCCAGTCTTCAGTTACTGGCAGGAAAGATACCAGGACTGGAAGATGGGGACTAACTCCTCTGCCCTGCTCAGGTGAGACCCCACCTGCAGAGCTGCCTCCAGCTCAGTAGTCCCAGCACAAGGAGAACATGGAGCTGCTGGAGCCAGTCCAGAGGAAACCACGGAGATGCTCCAAGGGCTGGAGCCCCTCTGCTCTGGAGCCAGGCTGGGAGAGCTGGGGGTGTCCACCTGGAGAAGGCTCCAGGGTGAACTCAGAGCCCCTTCCAGGGCCTAAAGGGGCTCCAGAAGAGCTGGAGAGGGACTTGGGACAAGGGCTGGAGGGACAGGACACAGGGAATGGCTTCCCACTGCCAGAGGGCAGGGATGGATGGGATATTGGGACGGAATTGTTCCCTGGGAGGTTGGGGAGGCTCTGGCACAGGGTGCCCAGAGCAGCTGTGGCTGCCCTGGGATCCCTGGCAGTGTCCAAGGCCAGGTTGGATGGGGCTTGGAGCAGCCTGGGACAGTGGAAGGTGTCCCCGCCCATGGCAGGGGGTGGAATGAGGTGAGCTTTAATGAAAACCTTTCCATGAAAACCATTCTGTGATTCTGTGCCCGGAGAGCTGTAGCAGACAACAGCTGGAGATGTGTGAGCAGAGTTCAGCATGTTTTTGCATGTCAGTTTTTGCATGTGAACAGAGCTCCTTCACTCTGGAATTATTGGTTATTAATGGAGCTGCATCCTGCAATGCTGTTTTAATAACACTGAGGAAGCACTTGGAACCATCCAACAGATCAAAGTCCTGTAACAAAGCTCCTGCAAGGGCTCCTGAGATGGTTCCTGCCCCAAAGGCCAGCACTCCCTGCATGGGAGAAGACTGGGAGGGAGGGAGTCCTTCCCCAAACCACTGAATGCCCCCACACTGCAGAGTCTCCTGCATCCCGGCACTGCTCCTCACCCACAGGCACATGCAGCTTCGTTTTTTTGGCTAGAGTGAACTTTTAAGGAAAAGGATTCAGGGACAAAAAGCAACTGTCCCCATGATTCTCCTACAAGGCCCTGACCCGTGGCTGTGCCTCGACCACCTGCTCGGGCTGACATTCACGGAGCTGAGGCTGGCAAAGGCTTGGGCACTTTCTAGCCAACTCCAAATGCCAGTTTTGTTTTCTGGAGACACCATTTCCCTGTGTTTTAGACAGTCTTACCCTCTGTTACTGAAAAAAGGTCTGTGTGTGACTCAAGGTCAATCTACTGCACAAAGGACTTGGTTTCCTGTTATCAAGCCCAGACTTTCATCAGAGTAAACATCCCCTCGCTGCACGTCCTGTAGAGAAACACAAGTACCATGAACAGAATATAGCATGACATGCTAGGAAAAGAAACCAGTACCTTGTATTTGCCTCCCACATCCCCCTTCTCCCTTTGGTGTTTGCTCAAAGCTCTCCAGAGCAGGGCTGGGTGCTTTTCTTACAAACAGCCATGAACCTCCCTGAAAGATGTTAAATCATAGAATTATGGAATGGTTTGAATGGGAAGGGGCCTTAAAGCCCACACAGTCCCACCACCTGCCATGGGCAGGGACACCTTCCACTATCCCAGGCTGCTCCGAGCCCCATCCAACCCAGCCTTGGACACTGCCAGGGATGTGAGTGTTGAATCCATTGATCGCAGCCAGAGTATTTGCATTCCTATTTTTCCAGAGTAAAGCCAACTCCACAGCCAGGTATTCACAGCATCAGCCAATCAATTCTGCATTAGAACAGTAGGTCATTGATGCTCCAGGAAATGCCAAACAGGCCCGTCTGGCACATGGATACCCGGGGCAGCGTTTCCTATGGAAAACTGTGAGCCTTTGGAATCTCAGTCTCTGCTTAAAGGAAAGATCTACATGCCAACCAGACTTAAATTAGCCTTGGAAACTGATTCTGGAAAATGTGCCAGCTCAGATGCAAATCCCTCTTACTTACCTCGTGATGACAACAAAAGTCTGGCAAAATTTTACTCATCCATTAACAGAAAAGGCCTTGCCCGGCGACACACGTGGGTGGGATTCCAGCAGGGTGACATTATGCTTTTGGCACAAGGGCCTTGGCCCCCAAGAATGGCAGCCCTGTGGCATGACAAACGCAGGCCACAGCCACATACTTTACCTGCTGACTCAAGAGGAAGAATGCAGAACCTACAAAAATTAAACTTCCAGCCAAAATCCTGAGATGGTAATCTCACAGAACAGCCCCTGGGGTAAAAGATTAATGATTGGAGTTACACTCAGGAAAACACTGGCTGATTACTAAACACCTTCAGAGCAAGGTATAGCCAAGACATTCCACTGGGGTCACTTTCTAAATCCACTGGAGGGAAAACATGAGCACTCAGCTCACTGGGACAGTGATTTTTGTTTCACCACCATGGATAGAGGCCCCTCCATGCTCTATTAAAATCAAGGGCAGAACTGTCCTGTTTTTAGCATGAACTCATATTCGTTTCTCCTGCTCCTGGGTCATGTTTCATTTCTCCTCTCTGCCATCCTTCCAAAACTGAAACAGCAGCAGCAATCAGATCAGATGACTTCCTAGGTCACACACAGCCATGGAAACCCCACAAGAATCCTCTGGTTTCAGGTGAAAACCAAATGTTGAGACCTGTCCACCCGCTACCAGGGGCTGGGGTTATTTTCTTGTCGAGGACAGGGTATTTACGGATGTGGTTGAGACGATGCGTTTTCTGTTTTTCAGTTCGACTTTCAATTTGAAACAGAGACTGCTTTTCTTGTTAAACGCCATCCCAGAAAGAAGGAAGGATTTCCAGAAGCCCCACTCACCTGGCTGCAGCTCAGCAGATTGAGGATATCCACATCACAGTGATTAAAGAGCCTGCGGTTGCGATAAACGAGAACAGGTTCCCCTTCTTCGCTGGTTTTCTGAAAAACCCTGCAGAGCATTCGCTTTCCCCTTACAGAATGTTCCCAATATTCTGGTTTTTTTAAGCAGCTTTTAATCTTAATTGCTGTTGGGATCTTTGGGTGATCAAAGGGAGGATGGCTGTGATTCTTTGTATTACTCACTGCTGCATTAGCACCGGGATCACATATTCATTTATTTTGGTTGAGGAGGTAACAGTCTCCTTTCACTGCACGCACACAATTACTGTAAGCATGCAGGGGACTTGCCAAATGATGCATGAGGGGAGGAGGAGAATCTTTGAAGAAAATTGTTCAAACGTAATTTAGTTCACTAATTGGCAAGGGACCGTTACTAACGAATCGCTTCTGTTTTATGTCAGTAGTGAATCAGGTTGATGATGTGTAACATACATTAAGTCAGTTAATGAGTATTAACTAGAAATGCGACTAAACACAAGAAAAAGGGTTTTTCACCTTTAACTAGCCAAGCAGAATCACCAATAAATAAAAGGATATGTGTAAGTGGCTTAGATGATTCCAATCTGCAGTGGAAAGACTTTTCTTAGAATCTGATGGTAACCACAACTTTGAGGGAAAAAAAAAAATCAGACGCTTACTGCGGCACTTCATCACCACTTGCTTTATTTCTAACCAAGCCTGAAATTGAAATGACTAAAAGTCATTACTGTAAAATAGCTGATTAGAACCCAATGTGAACTGAGACAGTGAGTCCTGGCCCTGGCTACGAGACCAGGGCATCGTGTGGCCAGCGAAGGGGTGTGTTGGCTTGGTGGTGGCTGTGTGAGCACTCTCACTGTGGGACAGGACACTTGGCATCTCCCAGTCTGCACCAGGCAGGCTGATGTGCCCCTAACCCTTGGGAATCACAGAGAGAGGAGGGAAATGACCTTGCTGGAGCAGCCATAATCACAGCTATGCTTCACTCTCACCTCTGTGTGTGACCCAACAACACAACACGGCTTTGGGTGCAGCCAGGGCTGAAGGAATGTGGCCCTCAGAGCCCAGCAGTGCCAGGGCAGAGCTGTGAGGTGACAGCAGGCCCACGTGCAGAACGTGGCTCACTTGTGGATGTGCAGCCCTGAGAGCAAACATTGTTACAAAACCCGGGCAGAAGGAAAGTTTCTGGCTCGCTCTGGCATGTGAACAAACTGGCTTATTAGGCCACAGGTGCAAAAATGAGAACATGGGAGTGAAAGTGAGGATAAAATGGAGGATTCCTGTGTTCTGCAGGTTTTGTGAAATAGGTATCAGGCCATGGAACCTGCCAGACACTGTGGGGGGCTCAGGGACAGGCAGGAGTCTGTTTGCTGTGGGCCAAGGGGGGACAGCTGCAGGACTGGCATTAGGATTGCAATCCAACACTCCACTACCTGGAGAAGGAGGGTGACAGAACATCTTAGGGGGCTCATCTTTGGGCATTACCTCTGCTCAGTCAGGCAGGTCCAGCCTGGCTTTCAACTCAGGCTGTTCAACTTTCTGGCCAAGCAGAGTCAAAGCAGAAGGGAGATGCATCAATCCTATCTCCTGGCACCTTCAGGCAAGGAAAGATCACTGTTCCAGCAGTAGGAAGGGCCCAGATGTCTGCAGCCAAACCTGGACACTGCCACAGCAGATGACAGTTCCAAACTCTATGGGTCAGACACTTGTCACGTGTTGTTCTCCTTACCTGTATTTGCAGCCACCAGGTACCTTTCTTACAGCTGGTTCTAAACTGGGTGTATTGCAACACAGTTTATATCACACAACTGCTGAGCCCCTCGGCACATGGTGAGTGCTGGTTTAGAAATAAGCTGATAATACAGTCATGGCAACACTACTTGCAGAGTCAGAAAAAAACCCTAAACATCCAGCACCAACAGAAAATGTGTACAGATTAGTTTATCTCTGCACTCAATAGAGATAAGACCCCTTCTTTGAAAAAAAAAATCTAAGCTCCGGAAACAGCAGAAAGGATGAAGTTAAGCACAGTGTGGTGGATCATGAGACATGCTGCCTGCTGGCATTGATACCTCGGAGTTCATCTGGAAATAATGCCATTAAATAGGGGTGACAGAGTGGCACAGGACAGTCTGGCCCCAGAGGAGGAGATTTATCCAGTGAGGGGCAGGGGGTGTGAGGGAAAGAGGCAGAAAGAAGCACACAGACACCATTCACGTGGAATGATAAATCCTCAACTTTAGAACATCAAACAAGTGCAGGTGGTTGACAATGCCATGACAATTCTGGTGCTCATTGTCTCTTGGCAATCCAGAGTTTTCACGAGACAAATAAACATGCAGAGATACACGTGGGCTGGGGAAGAGTTAAACACTGGTCTGTACCAGTCAGATGACAATGCAAACTCACACCTTCCAAATGTATTGTGTGTCAGAACGAACATGATTTTCTGCTGTTCAGAGGCAGCTTCTCTGGTTCACTGACCTTCCTTTTCTTCTCGGGTCCTATCACCTCTTCCTGGCTGAAGGCAAGGTTCAGGAGGTTTATCTGTAAGAACCATCAGAAACAGGGATCATTCTCACAGGGCACGCTCCTGCAGCTTCCAAAACTGCCATGTGTGTGCCTGGATCCTCTTGGCTTTGCTCAGTGTGATCCTGTTCTCCAGAAAAGCAATTAGGCAAGGAATCAAAACTGGAGTACTGGATGGAGCTGGGAATGTAAGAGTTGTGCAAGCAACAGGTTCAGCTTCAGGGCCAGAGAATGGGTTTGGTGGCACAAGGAACAGGACCCATCTCCCCATCACTGACAGAAAATAGCAGGAGCAAGGAGATCTTTGAGGAAAGCAATAGCTGATAGGGCATTGGTTTCTCCACCAACCTCAGATAATCTTAATACATGGAAAAGAAGGGGGCATTTAGGTCAAATTTGTGGTGACAGCCTTTCAGGAGAAGACACACGGTCCCTCTGTTCGTACATCAGGGAATTCAGTGTGAGCTGGTCAATCTCAGGCTTCAAAACTACCTGTGAGTCTGTGAAAAAGAACTAAGCCAAGCAAGCTTTTTCCAAAAGGCTTAACTTCCCTCTAGAAAGACACAAAGCTCTCTCAGAAATACTCTGAGCCTGCAAACCAAGAGGTTAAAAAACACAGATAAATATATGTGAGAATATAAATGAGTCAATGGAACAGACACTTCAGACAGACCACACGGAGATGGACAGCCAGGACGACAGCTGAAGTGTTGGCTGTGCCAGGGGACAGACTCACTTATTCTCCTTATCATGTCACATATTTGCATTTCCACAATAATAATCTGGAGCTGCTGAGAGCAACGTGTGTTGTTGCCCACCCAGAAGGGACGAAGCACAGTCTGGAAATGTGGCCTCTCTCACGGGAGCTGAGCTGAGGGGACACACCACAGCACAGAGCTTCTCTCCAAAACTAAGTTCACTTGGATGACAGCGAGGTGAATGGAGAGGGAAAAGATTTCTGCAGACAGAATTCCTGCTCCCAAACAGGAGTACCCCCCTCTAGTGTCACTGCAAGGCACGAGGAACCCTGTAACTGCAGCAGGGGAAGCACAAGGAGTTAATAAAGAGCTGTTCCAGAACACATCCTGGGGATGAGCACAAGGTCTCCAGATTACAAGATGTGGTCATTATAGAATTCCCCGCTCACGTCACCAAGGCTTGCTTTCCATCTGACCTTGGAATGAGGCTTCGGCAATCTCTGCATAGCAATGGGCTTTCTAATGTGTGAAACAGCTCTGATTAGGGATTAACAGCAAAATACTTTGAAACAACCTCACTTCGCCTCTCTATCGTGTTTCAAATTGTTTTTCTTCCCTCCATTATGAGCAACACGATGTTGCTTAATGCAAAAGTACAGCTTCCTTTCCCTAAAAGCAGAGAAAACAAGAAGGTGCCAAAGTGGGCTGAGCAGGTTCTCCCTCATCCTGCACAGTCAGGCTGACACAGCTTTCCAGGCTGCCCAAGGCATGTTTGCTTGAGGACAGAGCCATAAGTGGGTCTGTGTTACAGCTCCTCACCTGATATTCAGCTGCTCCAACTGGCATTTTTGGCAGCTCTTTACTTTCCTCTCCCTGGCATCGTTTTAACCTGTCTGGTTCCTTTTTTTTAAGTGAAGGGCCCAGAGGAGGAAATGCTGCATCCAAAACCTCTGCAGTGCTAACACAGCTGCAGGGTTTGTACCCTGTCCTGCTGGCCACACAACAAAGCAGGGTCACAATTCCCAGTCTCCCAGCCCCATTACCTGGATGAGCTCTCCTTCTATTTTAGCCTAAACCTAGCTAGAGCTGGTGCTTTAATTTCCTCTGTTGAGGAATGGATCTTCCACAGCCCAGACAGCTACTCAGTGAAGACTTTACCCCTTTGCTATTCCTCCAGAATTTCCTGCATGGATGGGATGCTTGTGAGGTGGAGAAATAGCCACGATGAGCAGCTGCTTGCACTCCAGCTCCCCCCAGTTTTCCTGCCCTTTACCACAGGCAGCATGAGCACCTCGCAGGAACCTGAGATGAGGAGTGAAAACATCCAAGGAAGCCATGGAGGGCTCTAGAGAAGCACTCTTCACCCATCCAGTGAATCAGATGTCAACTGTGAAAGGTATTTCACTGAAGCCAACGTGTCCTGGCCTGTCCCTGCCCAAGCTCACGTAGGAACTCGGAGCCAAGAACAGACCCCAAGTCCAACTTCAGCTCCCATCCCTAACCAAACACTCCAGCTTCTTCCTCAGAAAAGCTGCTCTAAAGGGGATTAAGTCAGATCCGACGTGTGCTTATTTGACTTGAAGCAGAAAGTAAACTTCTTCAGCGGTGTGGTGAGAAGCAGGAAATCCCTCCCATTGATTAAACATACAATCCAAGCCTCCAGAAGTTCATTAATTCTAATTTTTCCCATGTACTGGGATGCTTCACTTGAATAACTGATGCCAGAGCTTGGGCTGTGAGAATGTTGTTTGTCCTCTTACACAACCCCAGCCCCACGGATGAGCCAGGTGCTGTAAAAGCAGGTAGGACAAGGTGCAGCCCCTTGCACCCTCACCCTAAAAAGGGACAATGCTGACAGGTGGGACAAGCCCAGAGCAAGCAGCAAAGGCAGCAGCAGCTCCATGACCTCCTGACTCTGAGTCCAAGGCAGAGTTCAGGGTCTGGGTCAGACCATGATCACACAGTGAGTTTGAATCTCCTGTTTTACTACGTGTAAAAAAGCAGTATTTTGCCACAGGAGTTTTCCTGTAGAACTCCAGCTAGCTTGTGAATCATACAAGTGTTACTAATTTCTGGCATAAAACTCACAGGACAGCTGCGCGTTGTCTGGAGAAGATACCAGGCTAAAAATAGATTAGACTTAGATTAAAGCCTTCCCAAGGCAGACTGGTGGACAAAACAGAGTGAGCAGAGCACAGCCACACTGCTATTCTTAGACAGACACAATCAGGACCCAGTTTTGTGCTCTGCAATTTGCAATCCCCAGTGTCCCCATGTATTCCAGCCAAAAATTCCCAGCATAAATCGAAGAAAATTTACTGCTTTCCTGACATGTTTTTTGCTTCCCAAGGCATCCTATGCAGAACAGCTAAAATTGCACAAGAGCATTCGGCTGTGTCCCTCTTTGTCCCTGGCCTGCCCCATGCTGGGGTTTGGCACTTGGTAAATTTTATGCCCTCAGAAGAGTTCCCTTTGTTCAGGACACGGACGGTTTTGTTTGGTACCTTGTAACTATCCCGGCAAACTCACAAGCACATGAATGTCAAAAGAAGTGCAGTTCCATCGAGCAGGCTGGAAGAATAAGGACTGAGATACAAGAGTGAGCTGCTGAAATAGGGCAGAGCAACCCTCAGGTGTCAGGGCAACACAGTTTGTGCAGGGGACTCTCATCATCAGGGATGTTAATCAGAGTGACCTGAGGCATTTCAGCTGCAGCTACTACTGACTCAACAGCACAGCAAACTCTTGTCACTTCCAAAAATCAAGCCGGTGACTCTTCAAATTGGTCCCCTAAGACCTAATTCCCGCCTGCTCACCAACAGCTGGCTGCTCCGTGCTCCCAAGCACTGCAGAAACCCAGGGTCACAGGACACATCATGGTGTCAGTGAAAGGATGAGAGGAGATGGACACAAATGGAAATCACAGATTCCCAGAATGGTTTGTGTTGGAAGGGATCTTAAAGCTCATCTCATTCCACTCCCCTGCCATGGGCAGGGACACTTTCCACTAGCCCAGGTTGTTCCACGCCCCATTTAACCTGGCCTTGAGCACTTACAGGGAAATACAAGAAATTCCATTTAAACATAAGGATGAACTTTTAATTTTTTTACTGTGAGGGCAACCAAATACTGCCAAAAGTCATCCAGGGAGGTTGTGGAGCCTCCTTCCTTGGAGATATTCACCACCTGAGAGGACAAGATCCTGAGGAACGTTCTCCCTTTCCCTGAGCTCTGAGCAGGTCGGGTGGCCCTGCTGATCCCCAGCTGCCCCTGCTGACCCCGGCGGCTGCTCTGTGGTTAAACCCGGGCTCCCATCAGTTTCCAGTGCCACGGTCACACTGACATCAGTGGAATCCATCCTGATTTCCATCTGTGCCTGTGCAGGAGGATCATGCTGGTTAGCCTGAAAGCCAACTTACGCAGGTGGAAGAATGAAAGACCCTCAGTGTGGTGCTGCTGTGGAAAGCTGCCACGTTTTTGTGCCCAGGAAACCATGCCAACACGTCACTGAATATCACCAGTCAGTCCTCTTCCTTTTCCTCAGCTCCTGATAAAACTTTTGTCATTTGGTGCTACTCTTTTGCCTCATGTCCCGTTCTGCACCTCATGTGTCTTGTAGCTTTTAAAGGACTAACAAACAGATCTTTCCAGAGTATAAAAAAAATGCTTCAAAAATTCCTGTTGGAAGACAAAATTATCATTATCTCCCCTGCTAATCTCCTCCAGGGCCCTTAATCACACTGTCCACTTCTGCGATGGGCATTCTCATTGCTGGATCAGAATCACTTCCCAGAATCCTGATTCCAACTCTGTAACTGAGGGGAAAAAGACAATGGATACTCCTCCTACCTACTAGGCTGCTACCCAGCAGTCCCTCATGGGATATTAGATGTGTCCAACCTTCATTTATGTGGATTTCTCCAGAGGGTCTGGCTGCTAGAATGCACAGCATGAACACACGGAATGGCAGCCAGCACGGAAGCGCCACGTCTTCCCACAGATGTCCCTGAGGGAGTTGCCGGGGAATCTGAGGGTGCAAGGGTTAAATCTCCCTGGATCTGCGGGGTGACAGGCCTCACCTCTGCATGCAGAGATCACTAGGAAACTGCTTTCTGCACGCTAGACAGGGATAACTCATGGAAGGGATGAATGGCCCCAAGATACAGCTAAGGATCTGACGTGAACTAGAGAAGCCAGGAATTTCCTGACCTCCCTGTCTCACTCCTCCCAGCATGGCCTGAGCTCACAGGAAGGAGAGGCAAGCTCATCTCTGAATCTTTCACTCTTCATTGCTTGAGTCTGTGTAGCTTCAGCTGCTTTGGAGGAGAAAATGTTCTGGGAACTTCTCATCAGATACAGCTCTCGTGATAGACAGAAAGAGATAAACCTTGCTGCTTTTTTTCTCTTCTGCGAAAGTTCAAGATAATGACATTGCCACAGAAAAATGCTTTCCTATTGCTCTGCAATGGCAGGTTTCATCCTTCAACCGCCTTCTGTCATGGCACTTCTGAACACGGTTTGCCTGGGAAAAATCAGACAACAAAGGTCTTGATCTCCAAGCTGTTGTTCTGCAGTTGAACACACTTGTGCTGACCCTCAGTGCCAGAAAGAAGCTCCGTACAAAACTGCAGGTCAGCAGGGCACAGGAACCATGGAATGGTTCAGGTTGGAAGGGATCTTAGAGCCCCTCTCATTCCACCCCCTGCCATGGGCAGGGACACCTTCCACTAGCCCATTTGCTCCAAGCCCCATCCAGCCTGGCCTTGGACACTGCCAGGGATCCAGGGGCAGCCACAGCTGCTCTGGGCACCCTGTGCCAGGGCCTCCCCACCCTCCCAGGGAACAATTCCTTCCCAATATTCCATCTATCCCTGCCCTCTGGCAGTGGGAAGCCATTCCCCCATGTCCCCAGTCCCTGCAGTTCCTTGTTCCAAGTCTCTCTCCAGCTCTCTTGGAGCCCCTGTGGGCATTGGAAGGGGCTCTGAGGTCTCCATCAGGGTAACTGATACTGATCCCTGCAAACCAGACAGGTATTACTGCATCATCCACGACAGTCTGTGTCCACACTGGCTTCAGTCACTGCCACAGTCCCTTGGAGAAAGAGCACATGGCCAGGTAGCCAAGTCTTCTGCACAAGGAGCAGCAGCTGGAGGCCAGACAGACTGTCCTCTGAGGCCTAAAGCAGCCCTGATTCACAACACTTAGGTATGAACCTCTCCCCAGACATCTCAGTTGCAGACAGCTCCCATCAGGAGAGCTGATCCACATGGCAGGAGCCTGCCTACAGCAGCCTGTGAATCCCAGAGCTGAATCCCTGAGCCATCACTGATCCCACTAGGATGTCCACACAATGCCAAGTGTCAACTCCCCTCATGTCCCACAGCAGTCTACAAGCACGGCCAGCCCAGCAGCAGGAGCAGAGTCTGGCAGCAGCTGATGAAGCCAGAAGCTTGGGAGGCAGAGCTGCCTGGTGCTGTGCCGAAACAGCCACACCATTCCCAGCTCAGGGTGATCCAGGGCTCCCTGCACGGCTGCCTCACTGTGCACTGAGACGGTGCTCCAAGGACCACCCCAGAACTTCAGCCCACAGCTTCCTGATGGGAGATAAAAGCCTGCAGAGGCGTTTACATGGTCAGATTTTACTCATCTTCTAGTTCTGTTTCATTCCAGGCTCATTCCACTGCAACATGTTTGCTTACACGAAGACAAAGCTGAGCAAAATCAATTTTCAGGACAAGGACATCAAAGGATGTACTTTACAAGAGGATAGTGGAGTTTGCTGAAGAACTCAGAAGTTATCCCAAGCTCAGTGCAGAACCTCATTCTCATCAACAGATTTCTATAAGTTAAACCAGTCGGCAGCAATTCTCTATTTTCCCCAACTCTTCCCAGCTCCTAAAATGCCAGTGGAAAGTAGGAAGATGCACAAAGATAGCACAGGAGGACAAACCCTTGGCTGATGCAATGAGAAGGCTCCTGAAGCCAGCAGAGGTGGGCTAATTTACATGCTGGTGTCTAACTCGGGATGATTAAATGCAGAGATGCTCTGCTGGGAAAGGGCAATCTCTCATTTGATCCCGAGGATCATCAATCATGAGATGGCAGATAAGAAGCCAGTGGAGTACATGGAAAATTTTCCCCAATCCACAAAGCCCTCTGTCAGAGACTCTCCGTGGCCACTCCTAAAGGCCAGCTCCAGTTCTCACTGGGCAGGAAGAGCTGCTTCTCTTTTGGCAGATCCACATCCTCTGCCTCTCCCATGTCGATTAGACAAAAATAAACCTTTAATACTTTCATTCCTGGTTTTCCTGAAGAGCTATAGGTCAGGAAGATAATGACCAATAAACTCAATTCCAACAGCACAGTTTTTATTTTTGGTAACCAAGCAATCAGAAGGATTCACTCCAGATGAAGAGCAGAAATGTGCTCACCCACATTTCCAAAAGCAACTTGTGACTGTGGGTAACGGTTTCGAACTCAGAACTTCTTGAATATCACAGCAATTTTCTGTGACACTCCAAATTGTTCTGGTTAGTTCAGGAAATCTTGGCATTCCCACCCCAACCCAAGAGCTGGAAAACACCATTAATAGTGTCTGGATGGCAACAAGGTGTTCACATTCACATCCCAACAGGTCTTCTCCTCCCCATCTCACCTATACCTGACCTTATCAGACAACACCTAACTCAGACTTCCGATCCATCCCAGCTTCTCCTCATTTTTCAAGACAAACTTCACTCACCAGCTTGGCTTCCTGATTCACATGGAATACACAATGGTCATTTGTTTTAACCACTTCCTTCAGAAAAGAAGGGAAAGTCCCTCTCATATGGAAAAGAGTGTCAAATTTTTATTAGTGCGGGCTTTACAGTGATGATTCTAACTACTGGCTTGACTTTGTTTTTCCCTAAACGGAGTGAAATATTAGCCAGCTTCTAAGCTATGAGGTTTTAAAAATAGTATCAAAGAATACATTAAGAAAAGAATCTCCCAGGGCTTGGGATTTTTTTAAAAGTCTTTGGAAGCACATGATGGATAAAGTGATTCTTCCATTTTTCAGCAACTAATGCTGTTTCCACCACCTTCAGACACTCTCACTCCTGCTACCGAATTCTAATGAAATGCACATGCTGAGAGAGGTGTCTGGTGCTCTGCTGGCCCCAAAAGAAGGTCAGAGCATGAATCAGTGGGGCAACCATGAGTTGCAAACAAAAAAGGCTCCTGTTTTCACAGACGACAGAATAAACAATGATCAGAAGGAAAGCGGAGGATGTGACACGGAAAAAAAAATGTGGTTAAAGTTTGAAAAATACCAGCCTAGGCACAGAAGTTCATTTCTAAGATCCAGAGTCAAGGCAAATACCTCGCAGATGCCTTCAGAATGACAGGGTGAGTTGCAGTCTGCAGTTGCTGTCTGGGTTAGACACCCTGGGATTCTTTTCAACAGAGGCAGGGAAAATTTTAGTAGCAATTTCCTACTCTCGTTAACTTATCCTGTAAAGATGCAGTTTCTGACCATTCAAGCTCACATGATTCTCAGCTCATTTGAATGGGAGGAGGATCAAGTGGCAAGTCTGGTGGTATTCAGAGATTTGCCCTGTCAGTGAACAAACCTCTGCACATGCCCATGAGTTTGGGCTCTGATGGTGACTCAGGGTTTTGCTGGGCAGCCTTCAGCGTGAGATTGACTTTTTACTTATCTAAAATGACCTATCTGGTCTATCCAAATTCTTTGGGTTGCCCCAACAACCATCGAAAAAGAGATCAGTACCTCCAGGGGATAATTCTTCCTACCCCAGAGGGGTAACCAAAATGGGACAGGATTCATTAAGTATCTGTGACTCACATGTAAAGAAAGTCTGGAAGCAAGAGGGGAGCGACGAAGACCATATTAGGCAAAAAACACACCCTTCAAACCTAAAACAGGGTGGTGATTTCAGACCCTTAATACAAAAGCACACACAGGTAAACCAGCCTGGCTGGGACGGAGATAGGCTTAGTCTGTGTGTGTTACTCACAGGTGCCAACTCCAGAGAAAAGAATCAAATTCTGGTACTGGGTGGATGAAATACGCTGATCGTGGAAAGCTTTTTCCTACGTGCTTCCAGTTCATGCTTACATCCCTCTGTAGCCCCTATGTATTGTGATCCTGCACTATAAATCCGCATTTGCTAGTGAATTTTGTGTCATCTTTGATGATGCAATGATCCATGGCAGTCAATTCCCCTGTGCCTGGAGTATCTCAGAACCACTAAAGCTTCCTCACCTGCTGACATGCCCTTGAGCAAGGCATCCTGTCCGTCTCCTTTATTCCCATCTTCTTTCTACCTGCAACCCAAACAGCAAAGCAAAGTTAGCTTCAAAGTGACTAAAAAAAAATCCAAAAGCCTGACTAAACCACTGAGGCAAAAATCCCATGAAATTGTGCAACCTTTGCTCTCAGACACTGCCAGCAGTGGCAGTTTATTCCTAGAAAGAGAGATTTCAGCATAAAGTGTCATCTGAACATCAGCTTGCCACAGCTCTATCAAATATAATCGTCCTTTTAACCTGGATCTAAGAAAACAAAGCTTATGCCTATACATGCCCTAAGTGTGAGGGGTGGGGGAAAGAAAGGGAGATCTCCCCTGGTTAATATTTATTAACCTTTCAGACAGTTTCAATAAAATTTGAGGGGGTGTCCAAAGTGCCCCAGTTTCATGAGATCAGTTTCAGACTGTTTAGAGGAGGAGGATCCTATTAAAATCCCCAGAACAACAAAAGTGGCAGGATGAGTTCACTCCTTATTAGTCACCAGGGAATCTGCAGGAGAAAGACCTGCAAAGGTGATTTCACAGGCAGGGAAGCTGCTTTATCCTACTGCCCGGCAATCCCAGGAATGCTATTTACCATTTTGTCACTAGATGGTATTGTTCCACAGGCTATATCCCAGAGCCTCAAAGGTCAAACACAGCATGGTATAGCAGAGGCTGGGTTGACTAAAGGCACAGAAAAGGCTTTTTTTCTCATGTATTTTCATGTATGTTTTCCCACATGGAAGTTATTAGCAAAAGTCAAACCGTAACAGCTAAAGGAAAAGAGCTTTGTTGAATATGGAGATAATGTAACTCAGTTTTGATGATCTGTGCATTTCCTCCATATCTCAAAAAAACTGCTGAGATAAAGAGGTACAAAGATACTGATACAAAATTAAATGTTTCTGCTAGCAAACCAAGCATAATCAACCAGCCCTTTGTTACAGTTCAGTCTGATCTGACACAAAATTCAAACAGCCTGACAAACTCTGCTCATCCAAAACCTAAGTATTTTAGAATCATAGAATCATTGGGATGGAAGGGACCTTCAAGCACATCCAGTGCCACCCCTGCCATGGGCAGGGACACCTTCCACCGTCCCGGGCTGCTCCAAGCCCCGTCCAACCTGGCCTTGGACACTGCCAGGGATCCAGGGGCAGCCACAGCTGCTCTGGGCACCCTGTGCCAGGGCCTCCCCCCCCTCCCAGGGAACAGTTTCTTCCTCTAATACCTCAAATAACCTACTGTTATTAACAGCACTGAAAGACCTTACCCAGACATTGTGTGGAATACATTATACCGGGATACAATCAGGAGCAGTTTTAAAACTGGACATTTACCTGTATCTCCAAGGCAAAAAGAAGATGCTTCTGTTTTCCTGCCTGAATGGGTGTCACTTTTGTCCCCTTCATGCTCACTTGAATCTGCTCTGACAGGGGAAGGGTGATTCTGTAAAGCAAATGACGTTTTGTCTTAATAATATAACCTAAAAAATACACTCAGGTGGTAAATCCATAAAGAAAATGTTTCTTTTAAGGAGGTTTTGGCTAGATAAATTCTGTTCTTCCAGTGAGAATCAAACAGAGCTATTTCTATACCTTTGTGCTCTCCTCCTCTTCCTCTTCCTCACAGTCCAGCCCTTGGTGGGAGATCTCAGTAGGGCCATTCTTCTGGATCAGGTTGCTGTCAGCCTTCCTCACCCTCTTCTTGTCCGTTGTCACTCTGATCTTCATTAGGTGGAAGTCAGTGGAGACCGACCCCACTCTCAGGTTGAGGGGCTCTCCACTAAACAACAGGTCACCAGGGCTGGCATCTTCCTTGAAGCCAGGGGGCTGGTAATCCTTGGGAGTGACTGCAGAGGGAGAGGGAACCCACTAAGGTCAGGGAAACTGAGCTCCATCTCTCCTTAGTCTGATTTAGAAAGAACAATTGTGATCCAGCTTCGAGTAACATCGACTACTAAAAATACTCTGGGGTTTTTTTTTTTAGAAGGAAGGGACAGAATGCAAAGAGAAAAATGAATGCAAAGAGAAAAATGGGCTGAGCAAAAGTTATCAGGGAGCTCAAAGAAAAAATTACTGTAGGATGCTGAGATACCATTAAAGTGCTGGAGCAGAACCTGACATTGCCTGTTCCTTAAACAAACAAACTCAAAAAAACCCCAGGGAAGAAGGATGACTCCCTTTCACACCACATGGCTGTACTTCTTATATGGATTTCAAACCTTTTCTTAAAACCACCTGCCATCCCTGCGCATCAGAAAGATTTACTGTTACACCGTTTCTCAGTGTTATCAGCCAACAGCTTCTCCCACCTCACCTTTTCTATGCTTTGTTTTATTCACAGGGCTCATGCTTACTACAGAGACTGATGGAATTCTTCCCTAAGGCACACACTGCTCTCCACCTACCATCGTTGTAGTAGAGGAGTTTCATGGTCAGGGTGATGTCATTGGGCAGTGGCCCGAGGTCCTGCATGAGCAGGTACAGCGTCCGCAGCAGGAGCCTGCTGGCCTGTTTGACATCCTCGCTGCACAGCCCAGTCACCAACTTCCCGTGGTTGCTACAATCGGAAGAAGAAGAATAAAGGATTTGTTATCCTCAGTCATGAATATTCACGATCCAATTACACACACAGAGCACCCACTGACTTGTCTGAAACCACCAGTGACAAAGCTACAACGTCTTTATGTAATTTCCAGATAAACAGGGAAGTGAAACAGGCTCCAGGGATGGGGTGGCATCCGCAGAACACCCGCTCCAATCTCAGAGGCCTGGCATTTACATTTGAACAGACTTCGGAGCTGGGGCAACCATTATACAAATGTCATGACTCACTTGTTTGAACATGATTAAATTGGATCAAAGGATCATAAAACAAGTGCCTTTCACCTAAGCAATTTCAGGAATGAGAGGAATGAGTTGAGGATCCCATCTAAAGCCGATTCATCACAGGGGCTATTTTCAAGTCCATTCTGCAGTTTTTGAAGAGAAGTGAATTGCATGCTCTCACTCAATTCCATGCAAGAAAAAGCAGCTCAGAGGCACATTTTTCAGCAGTGACGAAGGGGCATTCCTCTCACTTCCTTCACCCATCCAAATGTCAGCTGGCTGCTCCAAGCCAGCAGTCCAGACAGAGACCCACGGGTGACATGAGTGGGATGAATCGTACTCCAGAGCAGTTTGTTTCTCTTTGATTAAAACAGAGGTAGATGAGATGAGCAACTCAGAGCAGCCAGCTAACTTCAGACAGAGCAGATGAATCACTGTGTGACTAAGGGACCTGAACTTCCCTAACTTTCAATGAGAAGGGGTCACAAAGATGTGTAGCTCCCTCATTACGTCTTTGGAAGACCCCGACACTACACGTAGGCTGGAGGGTGCCCAACACAATCACCTCAAATTGCATCAAAAGCAGTAAAAAAGTAAGCCAAGAATATCCCAGCGTAAACCTGACTGACTGAACCACAGAAAGGAACAAATTAAGACTGATTCCCCCTTCCAGCTGAGCTTCTTTGTGTCATGAAAATGGGGTGGCTGTGGGACAGCTTGACTTCCCAAGGTATGGAATCACAGCATCATTTAGGTTGGAAAAGACCTCTAAGATCATGAAGTCCAAACTCTGTAGTATTAGATGTGCACTGTGGTTCTTGATTAAATCCTGTATGTTCAGAAAGGTACAGTGAGAGGCTGGCAGTGCCTGAAGTAGAATATCCATCACCTATACAAGCTGTGGGATTAGCAGATCAGAAATGGCAAAAGGAAAATTAGAAAAAAAGAAATGAGATGTCTACAGGAATTAACAGGTCAAGCCCTGCTTCAATATGGGAATAACACTGAGAATTTCATGCAGGCATGAATCAAAAAGAAGATAAGGAATTGAATCTTGGAAGAACTGGGATCCATAGCAAGGAATTCCTCCAAAATCCATCTAAAATGAGGTAAAGACCATTTAGGAGAAAGTTTCCCCTTACCCTCTGGATGTGATGATGCAGCCCCACAAAACATCTCTCCCACAGTGATTAACTCCGAGTTTGCACAGGACGACAGCTGCTGCAGGTGTAAAAGGCAGCGTTATCAGCTGAAGGAGCTTATAGCAAAGATGACACCATTCCCTGATCTGGGCCAGAACGTCGGATTATTAAGGACTGCAGGGACACGCATGAGCCTGCCACAGCACTGCCAATCCCTGAGGAAACAGAGTCCAGGAATCCAGTGCCATGGGCTCTGCAGCCTCAGAGCACACTGAAACATGACAGGAAGATGGCTTGGCCTCTCCCTGGATGACATGAATGACACCCAAGCTCCATGCGGGGACTGTCCTTATTTCTAGGAAATAACAAGTAAGGCTGATTAAAACCCCAAAGTATTCAAGGACTCTCTATTATCTTTCAAATGCCAGATCTCCTCTTCCCCTCAGTGTGGTGAGGACAATGGACAGCAGCTTCAAAGCAGAAGTGGAGGGCACAGCCAACAGGTCACTCCAGATATAATGCAGATTCTCCCAAAAGAAAATAATTTTGCCTTATGATACAAATTATTTGGATGTGTTTAGAGAAAGAGCAGCTAAGGTCACACTCCAGGAGTGCTGGGGAGGAGCTTCCTGAGGAGTACACATGACAGCAGAGCTCTCTTGCTGTCCAGGCAGGTTCCAAGATCCACCTCTGACCAATGGCAAGTGCAGAACAAAGTAAAAACAGGTTAATTATTTTTCTTTGCTTTGGTTATAGCCAATGGCCTTTGATAGTATTTATTTGAAGCTCCACAGGACTATGGCCTATTAACACAGCTTAAAATATCTAACAGAGAGTGCCAAAAAGAGGCAAAAAGCTGCTACTTCCTGCCACACAATTTGCACCATCAGCTCAGGCATCCTAAGTGAAAGTTCTCTCAGGTCACCCACGCAGGGCTGCTCAAGCAGAACACACGTATGCAAATGCCCGAGGGAAAAAAATCCTGGGCACAGGATCATGTTGAAAGGGCTCAAACCTGAGCAAGCTTCATCTGAAAGCACAAGGCTGTCTGGTGGAAGTGCAAGAACACTTGCTGTTAGCTGAGACAGCAGCAAGCTCAACAACTGGGCTGGCTTCTGCATCGCCTCCCTGATGAGGCACCACTTCTGTCAACTGTCCTTGACTCAGGTGCACTTTGAGGGCCTCGTGGTGCTACGTAAGAGCATTTCAGCTCATCCTCCCAGCAGTTCATAGCCTGTGAGTATCCTCAACTCTGATGGTATTTACAGCTGCTTAATGACTTGGACCTGCTCAAACCACAGAATCACAGGATGGTCTGGGTTGGAAGGACCTTAAAGCTCATCCTGCTCCACCCCCTTCCATGGGAAGAGCCACCTTCCACTAAACCAGGTTACTCCAGCCAACCTGGCCTTGGACACTTCCAGGGATGGGGAGTCCACAACCTCTCAGGGCAATCATAAAGTGCAGCTTCTTAATGCTTCAAGAACACAGTTTTTAGTGTAAACCTGAGAAAACAACCCAAATCCTTACCTGCTGATGTCCATCTGGGGCACCTTCTTTTTGTACTTGAATTTGAATTGATACAGTTCAGTGACTGTCTAGAGATGTAACAAGAGAGAGAAGAAACAGAAATGAGTCACTTTGAGTAACAAGATGTGTCCTGAGCTTGGAGAGTCCTTTCACACCCTCTGCCAGAGCACAGCATTAATTTAGTGACATGCTGACAATTTTAACTCTATTACTGCTTGCACGGGTTTTGGCAAATTGTCTTAACAGCCACATCTTACCTAGCACTGAAAGAATCACAACACAATTACAAACTTCCTGCCTCCTCCTTCCACTTCCTCCGTGGGCCTGGCTCTCCAACTTCAGTCTCTAGCAAGGCTCCAGGGCTGGCCACTCCTCACAGTGTCCCTTGCTAAAGGAAAACTGGGAAGCTGCACGGGTGACCAGTGTCACAGGGAGCCTGGCCCCGTGCTCTGTATGGGAACAAGGGCCTGGAGGACTCTTCCCACAGGGAAATCCAAACAATATTGCCTAGGAAAAAGTTGCTGAATTTCACCGGTCTTGGAGTTTTTTTGAGGTAGACAAAAATAGTGGATGATTTTCCATTTAAAAGGATCAGAGAATAAAACAACTAGGAAGAATAGACAGCTTCCCCCCAACAGAAAGGATCTATTGTACACCAATTCCATGCCTATAATTCACTTTTTCCGGAGACAATGAGGTCGATTAGTGGGAGCTCTGCTGAGCCTTTTACTCTGAGCCTTCCTTGCCAATCCCAGCTTTGGCATGGCTCAGCTCCTGCTCTGTCCCCAGACTCTGAGGTGCCACGCAGCAGAATTGGTTCAGGTGCAAAGGGTCTGCAGCTGTTCTCTCATTTCCAGCGTGGATGCAGACCCTCACTCCTGGATCACACCCCCCAGATGAAACAAAACAGGGAACACTGAGAGGCCAAGGACAGGCACTACCCAACACATCCATCCAGGTCTGAAGGGATTCCTGACTTCTGGCCTACACCACGCAGAGGCATGACAAACCAGCTCTTTTCATCAGGGCTGTTAAAAAGGTGGTTTGCAAATGAGTTATTTTGAACTTCCCATTTTTTCTCTTTGGAAAACTAAAACAAAACTGTGACCATGCCCATTAGTTGTCTGCTAACATCCCTGCCTGAGGCCCTGGTGGGCCCTCAGCCTGGTGTTTGATCACAATGCAGCTCACTGAGCTGGCGCTCTGGAGTGAAGGCACAGGAACAGAAATGGGGTCACCAAGTAGCTATGTCAGGGTAGGACTTAAGCTTCCGACTCCACTCTGAATACAAATGTACTCACCCATGTCTTCAGCTGCCTCAAAGATTAATTAAGACTCTTTCTTACCTCAGGATTGGTGTAAATCTGTTACAAGAAAGCACAGTGAGGGCATTCTCCCTGGGACAACTTGAACCAGTGACTAACAAGGATATTTTCAGTTTACAGCAGAGATTGTGCTATCTGTAGTGTGGGATCAGAGAAAGGAATGGCTGGGAAAGAGCCTTCCTCTATCAGCAGTCAATACTTACCACTTCAAAGACAGGTAGAAGACACTCATGTGTGTAATATTGGAGGAATGAGGTTAATTCCCATTCCAACCCTCACAGGCAGCTATTGATGCCTGGGATTTAACTGCTCAGATGATGCACAGAGCAAAGCTCCTGGTGCTTTGTAGGGGGCTGGGGCCAACAGCTGCCTATGGAACCACCAGTGTGGTTTCTCCAGCATCAGATTAATAAGGAGGACTCTTCTGCAGGGGGAAATGGAGAGGACACGGCAGCTTCCACGATAGGAATCACATAAAAGTGCTTCTCAGAGTTTAAGGACACAAATAAGGCCTCAGTCAGAAGTCTGACGTGCTGATAAAAACATTCCCATGCAGCCTTGAACTCCACATTTACTGTATCTAAGAAAGGTCACAGCTCTATTAAAAATCACACACATTTTATCTTCTGCTTTAAAAAGGCACAAATGGGTTGACACAACCTTGACTCCGTATCTCTTTCAAGCAGGGGAGGGGAGAGAAAACCACTTTGTATTCATTTACTTACTGCAAGGACAGCCACGTGTAGCTAAGGAGGGAAAATCAAAACAAAACACAAAATCAACTTCTAACCTTAGTGGGCAAGGAAAAGCAAGTCCTATCAAACCCTGACTGCCTACACAGGGAGAAGGAATAGATACACTCAACAAACCAGCAGTTAAAACCCTTTTTGCAGATTCTTCCCAGCACAGCATCAGCAACACCTAGTGGCCAGTTTGCCTGGCTTGACTCAGAGTTTCCCAAAAAACAACTCCATGCTCAGCATTCTCTCTTGGGACTCCTTTCAAACAAATCCCCAAATACGGATTTCAAACTCTTTACAAGAGCACCCATCCCTACGGAAGGTTAATAGTTGCTTTCTGCTGAGAAATTCCCCAAAGGTATGTAATTTATGCTCTATCAAGGAATTGCACATGGGAATTGCACTGTCCTTAAAAACAATCTTAAAACATGCATTAAATCCCTCAGGTTTTCCTTAATCCTCTTCAAACAATTAATTTATGTGTCTCATAAATAACAAAGGGCTAAATACCTCCTAGAGCTGTCAGCAGGCACTAAACTGTGTTCACAACATTGTTAATTATCTTGTGAACACTGACAGTTGTACTGATGTCTGAGAAACACTCAGATCATCAGTGCTAGAATGACCAGTGGTGAACAGTGCTGACAGAGAGGACAGCAACTGGTGCTTTTTCCTGCGCAGGGCAGTTTTTATGTGGGAATTAGCAAGGAATATGAGCACTTGCCAGCTGGTTTTGTCCTGGAAGCAATTATATACCTTATTTGATGAAATAAGAAAAAAAAGTGATAAATTCTGAGCCTGAGAGATAAGCCAGGAGGGTTAGAGAAAATGAGATGAAGGGGAAAAATCAGGGAAAAGGAAAGGAAGGATAGCAGAAGCACAGAACCTCTCTCAAGAAAACAGGCACGAGACCCAGATCTCAGCTCTGCCTGGCAGAGTCTCTATCAGACATTAGAAAACACAAATGTAGAGCACAGAACTAAGAGAAATCCATTGCAGGTTGCAAACTGGTTCCCACACCACGGACAGGAGAGCCCAGAGAGCAACAGTGGTCAGGACTTGAGCTCAAGGCATAAAATCCCAGATCTCATACTCAGGGCGGGGTCTTCCCCCTGTCCCACAACTGTAAAGGTGTTTTGCGTGCATCAAAGATCACAACAGACATAAAGCAGGAATGGAAGGATAGTTTTGTCCTTACTTTATGAAGAAATAGGACACTCCATTACAAAAAGTGAAAAAAACACTTACATACTGCTTCTCCAAAGCATCAAAACAACCTTGAATCCTGCCAGGGAAAAAAACATGTTAATACTAACCAGCAATACTTATCTCCTGATCTGTAAACATGCTCATTAGATGCGGGTTAAAGGGCATTTTTTCTGGAATTAGGACAACACAACCAACAACATTTGAGGTTTGTGAAGTCCTTTTCAGGTCAGTCCTGAAGGCAGCGTCTTCCTTTCTGCATCTGTGCATTGTTTATACTTCTGGGGCATTATCCTGTCAGCCCAGAGTCCGCTTGAATCCTGACAAAGACAAGGACTGGAGGCCAAAGGCTGGCTCTGAGTGTGTCCCTGCTCAGTGCTCTGTTCCAGTTCCCCAGCCAGAGCTCTGATGGCTCTTTTCCCATCAGCCTTGTATAGAGCTCAGCTCAATCTGAACATGTCTGGTCTTGTAAATTTTTGTTATCTCATGCGGAGTTTACAGCAATGGATTTTCTCAAAGCAGTAAATATTATTTGAAGCAGCAAAGGCCAGATATTTTCTCTTGGAGTCAAAGGATGTGCAGCAAGGTATCTCCTTAGCACATCAGAGACAGTTTTTCTGCTTGTTGGGAGCATGCCAACTGTGAAATACATCCTGAAGAAAACTGTGGGGTAGTTGGAGAGGGAGATAAAATATTGTACATACTGAAAAACAAGTGCAAGAATCCCTATCAAAGTGAAACTAGAAAAGACTAAACACAACAGAAAGGATCTCATGACAGTCTTTATCCTCCCTCTGCACCTCTGCTGCCATGTGTGCTCTGGGGCCTGACCATGACCTCACTGCAGTCAACACTTCCACAGACCTTGAACTCACATGATCTCAGTCACTAATTCTGTCCTGCTTACACAAGGGCCAAGCACCCCCAGCTGCAGTGGGAGCTCCCCTGGCACCAGGGCACAATGTTTTCCAGTTCAGGAAGAAGAAGAAGAATGCAGGGGCAGATGTCTCCTACTCAGCACAATCTTGTCTTGGTTTCGCTGTTACTCACTTACCACTTGACTATCTGTAATGATCCCAGACAGCTTTTATCTTCTCGGAGAATTTTTAGACAGAGGTCTGCAAAACCAGATTTAGCACAGTTACAATCCTTATCACAGCTCTTGGGCAAACACTGAAACTAAGCCAGTCCACCCTCCCTTTTTTGGATAAAAGCTTTATCTGAAGCTTCCTGAGCGGAAATGTTGGGTTTCCACTGAGTCCCAGGTGGGCTGACACAAACTTATTGCTGGGTTTGCAAACGTCAGAGCTTTCCTCAGAAGCCTTGGGCTCCCCAGGAAGAAGAGCTGGAGTTACAGCTTTATTTCAAAACACCAGCAGCTTCATCCTCTCTTCCCTCCTCTTCTCCACTCCATCCTATCCCACCATTCCCTAACAACACCTTCCCTTCTGCTTTCAGACTTCACCAACATCCACGTGAGGTGATGTCTCAATGAGTGTGCTCACAATAAACTATTTCTGTGAAGCTGTTCCACACAGCTCCTTCTACCTGTGCTTCCAGGCATTCAGAATGGCAAAAGGAAAACCTATCCTGCAGGTGAAGAGGTGGATTAATAACACCTTAGGACTCAACCAATGGGCCCTTGAAGACGTGAGCAGGCCAGATGTTAACATGCTCCATCAAAAAGGCACTAGTAAGACCTGAAATTTGACCAATGGCTTTTCAGAGTCAGGGGATCAAGAGCCAGTTTGGGATTTCTGTGCCCTCAACCAAATCTACGAAGTACACGTGAACATGTTTCAGGGCAACTAATGCCATAAGGGACAACATGGAAATGGACTGGAATGCATAGAGACATTTCACAGTTTGAATGATCATAAAGACATTCATGAATCAAAGCATCACTAATTCTTGGGATCATGTGACAAGAGTTTGGTTCTGAAAGTCCTTTTTTTTTCCTTAAAAAGTTCTGATTCCCAAAGCACATGTGATATAGTCTTCATGGAAAAAAACCTCAAATCCCAAAAATAGAACATTTTTAACTGAAGGAGGGATGATTTAGATTAGATGTAAGTAAGGTTTTTACAGTGAGGGTGGTAAAACAGTGGCACAGGTTGCCCAGAGAGATGGTGGATGGTCCATTCCTGGAAATATTCAAGGTCAAGTTGCTTGGAGCTTGGAGCAGCCTGGTCTACTGGAAGGTGTCCCCACCCATGGCAGGGGGATTGGACTTGATGGTCTTTAAAGGGTCCCATCCAACCCAAACCATTCGACAATTCTATGAAAACCAACAAACCTACTTTCAGTCTCCTAATGAAAGCTAAAAATGTGAGCCTCATGGGTTCAAAAATCCAAAAGAAAAAAACCCCATTCCAATATGAGTAAATTTTTAAAACTTTCTGATTTTTAAGTCACTTTCCTGGCTCTGAGACCTGATTCACAGGGCTGGCAATGCCAAGGAATGGTTTCTCTAAACCAAGAGAAACACCAACAGAGAAGCCAGGAGCTCGAGGTTGTCTTCCATGCTCTCTATCAGAAGCTCTGTCTGCACCCAGACTTGAGAAGATTTGAGAATCTGTAGCCAACTCCCACCCAAAGTGCACTCACACATATGCACAGCCAGAAGGTAACACATAAGGCAGATTTTAGCTGAAATATAGTGAGTAGAAAGAAGCACTCAGCACAAATTGCAAGTGTTACCATCCAGATAGCGAGTGCCGTAGGAGCTCTCTGGGAACAGCCCCCTCATGTAGGTTATGCAGGACACGGAGACGGCCAGGAGCCTTTTCACCAGCACCAGGGACTGCTGCTCCGTGGCAATGCTCTCAGGGAACACCACAGCTTCCTGGAAAAGCAGGGCAACGCCAAAAATAGCACCTTCTTAAGTGTAACGCAGGGATTATACTTAGAAACAAGTCTCAGCAGGTGGGAAGAGGGTAAAGAAATGTAATTTTAAGGTTTCTCTGGTGTTTAAGCTAGGCAGGGAAGACTCGTGTCTAAAGTGGGTGGATTAAATGATTTAAGGGTAGAGATCAATAGATCTGACATCATTACTCAGATGCAGAGGGCACTGGTTGCGTGTTCCCTCCCTTTTATCACATTCCCACCCCCTCCACTGCACCAGTGCTGGCACTTAACAGACAACCACCCCCAAAAAAAGGTGTGTACTTGTAATTGTGGAGCCACACAAGTGCCAGGGCTGGTGTGGCAGCCACCGCTGTACCAAAGGCTGCTGTTTTGAGCTCTGACAGCAGCCTGAGTTGCCAACAGAGCGGTTTTAACTCCAAGCTGTAAAACAGCACTTGGAGCTACAGTAAATATGCACCATGTGATGCCAACAGGAACAATGCAGTGAACATTGCACTAAATTTAGTTCTTCTATTACTTTATTGCTGTTCTTCCTGCTAATAAAGCTCTATGCACACCTAATGAGCCTGCATTTATTTAGTCAAATCATGTCAGAGCTCCACACTGCTTCTCACTGAACTGGAATTAATCCAACTAAGAACAGTGCAGACAACAGAAAGTGTTCCCACCTCCGCAGCCACAGGCGTGCCAGGTCCCAAACTGAGAGCTAAGATTGTCTGCACCACCATATTTTAATTTTTTACCTTAGAGCGCTTTTTCTTTTGCCTGAGTAGCTGTTGAGCAGCCATCCTGTGTTTCAAAAACCTGCCTTCCACTTGTAACTAAACCCTGAAAAATAAAGAAGATGTAAGACACACGGAAAACACAGTTACTGCTATTTCTCATTTATATTAAAGTAAGAATGAGATTCTTCAGAGTTTGCAAGCTAATTGCCAGGCAGGACAGGTAAAGCAAAGCAAACCAAGGGTACTCCATGGCACTGAGCCTGCAGAGCATGAAAACTCCTCTTCACTGGTAAATGATCAATAGTATTTGAAATTCAGGGCCATAACTGCACCTGGTATCAGTTGGTGCCACTTCAGAATGCATTTCTCATATTCCAAACCTCAAATGTTAATTCCTACAACCATTAGAAAGTGCGAAGGGGGAATGTGAAAGAACTGGAGGTCTGCCAATAGCAGTTAATATTTTAGCAAGGGTAAGCAGGAAACGCGCTAACATCAGTCTTGGCCGGAATAAGGGAATGATTCTTCTGGGACACCTTGAAAGGTAAAAAAAAAAAAAAGGGAAAAAAAAGAGAGAGAAGTCCAAATTGTTTCAGTTAGACAAGCCTGGATTGAAGAGAAAAATACTCATTTTACCAGAATGGTGAGCTGACTGATACAGGCAATAATGCTGGATATTCCATTTTTCTCACTTGAGTGAGGTGCTTGATTTAGCACCATCTGACAATCCTGATTAAAAACTTCCATTAGCTGGATTTAACAAGACCTGCGTTAACTGGTTTGAAAAATGACTTGCTGGGAGATCTTCACATCTCAGTGTAAATGGGGGATGTTAATGAAAGGAAACACCACGAACGGGTCCCAGAGGGACGCTGCCATGTCCGCAGCCAGTCGATACTCCCAGTAACAATTAAAGTAATATAGCACAAACACGGCAGGGTGATTTAACTCCTGACCCAATGCAGCCTTTTATTAACTCAGCTGATCCAACCTTGTTCTGCATTTGCACCTTTTGTGCTTTTTTTTTCCTGTGGAAGCCTCATTTCCATTTGTTGGCAGTCATTAAGACACGTTGATTGGAACATGGTGACAGCTTTTATGCTAAATTTAGCACTTCATTTAGTAATGAGGACAGATTACAGCTATAAAAGTATATTTAAACAAATACACACCTGCAAAATTTTAATGTGTTAAATATTTTAGCAAAGTTGCTTTTTTTTACCCAGGCACTGTGAGCAGGACTGGAATGCAATCAAAGCAGACAAAGGTGTTGTAATTACAACGTGAGGTTGTTAACTAAATAAAGCTGACTTAGGTGAGACAAAGATATAAGAAGAAAGAAATATAAGATAAGATACAAGAAAATGGTTTTATAAACCATACCACATTTATATGGATTTACTGAGGAGGAAACATCAGCCAGATCAAGCTGATCAATTACAGCCCAGCTGTTCAGGTACGAGACTTTGGCATCAGCATCTCACCTGGGCTGGAAGGGACAAAAGGTGCCCTGGAACTCCAACACTTCCCCGCTCTGCAGCCACCTTATCACCGAATATCAGGAAATAAGTATTAAACAGGAAAAAACAAACCTCATTCTCATGAACCCCCTGTTCCCCGACACCCTCAGCCCTGCACCCCTCACTCTGCCCCTTGTGCCCGATGTTGGACACGTGCGGCACCGCAGCCCTTAAAAAAACCAGCCATGGCTCCAAAGATGGGGTTTATTCTTTTTTTGGGAGGTTCCTGGGGGGAATTTATGAGTGGAAGCCCAGGCCCGGCCGGGCTCCACAGGAGGCCTCTCCTGCCTCTCACATGGCAGCACCGTGAGGCACCGGGGCGCCCGGCGGCCCTGAGGGACCCCTGAGACCCGCGGGGGAGCGGCGGGGCTGAGGCGCGGGAGCCGCGAGGCGCTGAGGGACCCCTGAGGCGCGGGGGAAGCCCCAGAGGCAGAGCAGGGTCCCCGTGGGCAGCGGAAGGGGCCCCCTGAGGTACTTGGGGTCCCCCTGAGGTGCGGGGAGTTCACCTTAACCACTGGGAATCGTTGTGATGTACGGGCGGTCCTCCTGAGGAGCGGAGGGACTCCTGAGGCACTGAGGGGTCCCTCAGGCGCTCCGGGCCCCCTTGAGGCGCCGAGGGGCCCTGTAAGGAGCTCCCTGAGGAGCCCGTGAAGGACGGTGGGGATGTCCTCCTAAGGCGCTGAGGGACCCCTGAGGCGCTGCGGCTCCCCTGAAGCGCGGCCTCGGCTTGCCCCGGTCCTCCCGGGCGGTTCCCGTACGTGCACCGCCCACCCGGCTCCGCGGCCTCCTCTGGGCACGCTGCCGCCGGACCCCCGGGCATGGGCGGTGCTGGGGGCGGGCAGAGGCGGGGGCGGCCCAGCCCGTGAGGCGGAGACTTGACCCTGCCCTGCGTCTGACCCCGTTCCTGCCTCGTCACTTCTCCCTGTCCCTGTGGCTGTCCTTGCTCTTGCTCTGCCCCTGTATCTCTGTCTGTCCCTGTATCTGTCCCTGTCCCCATCCCTATACCTGCCCCTGCCCCTGCCCTTGCTCTGTCCCTGCCCATGTCTTCTTCATGTCACCTATCTCTGCTTCTGTATCTGTTCCTGTCCCTGCCGCCCTGTCCCAGAAATTCGGGCAGGACAAGGTCCTGCAAAAGCACGGCCATGGCAGGGGCAGTAGTGTGATATCATATCTGTTTAAAATCACTTTATAGTAAAATACTGGGTTTATTAGCAGCATATCACCCCAAAGGAGGTGCAGTTTTAAGTTACTCAAGTCCATGTTCTTAGAATATTCTGGTACTTCTCTAGGGAAAGGGAGTCTTGGTATCATCCCAACTCAAAGGCATCAGGGACTTCACAAGGAGCAGAGTATTTTGGAGCCAGTGTCACAACCTAGGCAAGGAGGATGGGTTCTCTATTTCACTGGTATCTTATTTACAGAATAATCTGCCTAAACCAATTCTTCCCATCTCCAGGTAATTTGTTATCCTTCAGATAAGGAAACATATTTTTTCCTTTTCATCTCTACTCCAAGCAATTACCTTTCCAAGCAATTCAGGAACACTGGTGAGAGCACGCCCCTCCCTTCCCAGTTTCCCAGCTCTGGAAATGCCAGTCCGTCTGGTTATGATGGTTTGTCCAGCTGATAGCAGAGAACACTGTGTTTCCTGAGTACTTTTGTTTTTCCAGGCCGTTTTCTGATCTCTTTCCAAAGACCTTTTCCCTAGTTCAGTTGACAACAGCTGCTGGAAAGCTCCTCCCTGAGGGAGGAGAGAAGACCTCATTGATTTTTCAAGAATAACTTCACAACACTCAAACAAACCAGGATTGGTGCTGCTGTCAGGCGAGGAAGGGTCTGCAGGTGAGAGCTGTAGGCGTGACCCCCAGGATTTTGCTGGATCATGTTTGCCTGTCGCTTGCCCTGGTGGAGATCCAGTACCACCTGCAAGTCGTGGCAATCAGGTCACTTTCTGCCTCGGGACAGGTGCCAAATGCTGAGTATTAAAGGACTCAACACGACTGTGGGGCAGGAACAACAGGCTGGCATGCAGGAAAAACGAGTGTTAGAAGATCTGGAAATGCCCCTTGCAAGGAGAGAAACGGAGACCCTCTTCCAAGAGCAGCCTGAGACTGGGAACCAGTACTTGGAAGACACTTTGCTTCGGAGTTACTTGAAAACGCACCTTCCTCCCAAGGTCTGTTCGTGTTTCTGTGTGTACCCACCGTGACTCTGCTGAGTCGCTGCTTCAGTCTCTGAATCGAACGTTTGTCTGAGCCTTTTTGTTCCTGTAAGTGTTTAACTGGAGGGAATTTACCAGCATTCCTTAAAACTTGTTGTGTTTGAGGGCAAGGGTGACAAACACTGCCAGGACATACACAGCAAGTGGCTCAGTGGGCTCCTGGGACTGGGCTGAGTGTTGCAATGCTGGTTTGGGATTGTCAGTGTGGGCATTTGTTGTCTGGTCATGTAGAGAAAGGAATTTCTGAGAGAGGAAACAAACTAAGGTGCTTCCAAACTCTTCTGTGTTCTTCCACCTCTCTTTCCTGGGAAAGAGGGGCTTTTAAGGAAAATTCCTAAGGAATGGGGCTGTTCTCAGCCGAGTGCTCAAGAGGCTAGAAAGGTCCCTCGGGGTTTGCTTGTTCTCAGCACAGGTCGGTGGCATTTCTGGGTTCATTTTTCAGACAGGAAAGGCTCTGTATGGATTTCAGAGGTGCAGGTGTGGGGGTGAGATCCCCAAGCTCTGGATGTCTGTGCTGAGAGCTCCAGTCCTACTGGAAACCCTGGGAGGAGGTGGCTCACCTCACTGGATATCCTCTGCCATCACCCCAAGGGCCACAAGTGCTTCCCACTTTTCAGGGAACAGTTTTCATGGAGCAGAGTGTGACCTCTCTCCATGAATTATTCCAGCAGAAGCAATGCCACGTCTTCTAAAGCCACCAGGTGAGCAGAGGGGAGGGGACCTGGCTTTCAGTGAGGCCTGCTTGCTCTCCAGGTCTGTGAGGCCTGGCAGACACAGCATGGGAAGAGTGGGGTGGCAGTGCTGGGAGCTTGTCGCAGCCATCCCAAAAGAGAGGAATGAGGCCTCCCTAAGCACCACTGTGGCCTTCTTGCCAGAAGAGGGGACAGGAAAGGAGGATGCCTCTGGGCAAACAATGAAGATCCTGCTCCTAATCTACACCTTTGGAAGAAGCATGGTTCAGGTCTCCCAGAGAATAAAAGGATCAGTACAACAAGGCTGCTTCCACTCCTTTCCCAAACTGAGAACAGTGGCTGCAAAATCTGCTGGAGAACCGGGAGCAGCATCTCCCTTTCGTTTCTGCGCTCGGTCCCAGTGGGGCAGTGTTGCCTCACTGCTGGAAAGGAGAGCCCGAGCTGCTGCCTGCAGCACCGAGAGCCTGTTCTCCATCTTCCGCTCCAGGACAGCAGCAACCCCTGAGGCTTTGGGTGTCCCGCCGAAGCCGGAGGCTGATTCCTGTTGAGCTATTCCATGGCAAGAAAATTTCTTGAAATGGCACAAAAAATTTCTCTTTTTGAAGTTGATTTAAGGAGAAGACAGAATTAAGCACCTGCTTTTTCTGGGTGTTGTTGTGAAGAGGAATCTATCAGGCTTTACTGCCCTGAAAATATGTCCTTTAAAATAAAGGATATCTATTTGCACTCCTAATGTGCAATAATTTGCACATTTCCAGTATCTTCATGCTTGGGACAGATTAGGGTGAATGAGACCACCCAGCAGCCTCAGCCCTGACCCAAATGATTTTGTCTTCTCCACATCCCAGTGTCCATTCTTTGGAGCACCCAGGCTGCTGTGTGTGACATTCAGCAGTCACAAGTGTAGGAGTTTCGATTTTGTTCTTTCACCTTGGAAATAAACACATTTATTTGGGTAATTTGGTGGTTTGTCAGGCTGTGTGTGGTCAGGGCATGAGCTCCCAGTGAGGCAGTTGGGGGCTTTTAGGAAATATGGCTGATGGTGAAGGGATTGTTGTATGAATTCCTTGTATGAACTCAGACCAAGAGATCTACTTGGTAGACTCAGGTTCTTCTGCCCACAAAAAACCCACCAGGTCAACAGTTCAAAGATTCTTGTGCTTCAGGGATCAGCAAAGTCCATGAACTTTGGATTCCTGGGTTATGCCTCAAAAACAACCTTAAAATTGTTGTCAAGCATGATAAAGATTGGAGGTGCACACCCATGGCAAACATGGGTGCGGCGTGAGCTGGAGCAGCTGACAGGCTCTCGTGCATGGTTTTGGCTTGTTTTGTGATTTTGAACACTATTTCACTGTTCAGCTGAAGGAAAACTGGCTGGTCTGAGGATGGAGACTTCCAGAGTGGCAGCTGGACAATGTGTGTTTGATCCTCATCACACGTGTGGAATGGCAGAGTGAGGACAGAATCAATCACACGGGATGTAGATTAATGGAAGGTCAATGCAGGAGGAGGCAGGGAAGGGAAGAAGCCATATTTGTATTTCAACAACAGTAAATTAATGGGATTTATAACTGCACAATTTTGGGTGCAGCAATTATGGCACTCACCTCCTTCATTATTTTATTGAGGAGGGAATGAGCATCTCTTGAGAGGCAGAGAACAGCAAGCAGTATTCCTCTCATGGAAGCAAATCAGGTGCTTTTTTGACCCTCAACACAGTTTTGGATGGGTTTAGGCCAACAAGGTCCAAGAGTGCTGGAGGTTGGGTCCTCCTGGTCTGATTTGAGTAATCTATAATTGGGGTTATTTAAGTCTGGGCAACTTCACTTGGTTTTGGTCATAGACATGGAAGAGAACTTGCAAAAGGCAATTCCTGTCACCCTGAAATAAGGATCTGAGGGGTAGGGAATGAATGACTCCTCCGTGAGTGCTGTTTTCCCTCCATTAACAATGGACATATTACTCCATCCAGGTCAGCCAGGCCCAGCAGAAATGAGGGCACATGAATCCTTCAGGAAGCTGGGTACAGGGTGGGAATTAGGATCTAGACACGTTGTGTGCCAGGCTGAAGCCGAAAAGATTGCTCCGTCCTTCCTTTTCTAATCTGACAGGCAGGTAGCTGCTGAGCCCAGTGGAAGTTTTCCTGTACAGATGAAGGCATTCCATTTTTGGCAGCCCTTCCCCTGGCATTCTTCTCCAGCAGTAAATCATGGAGCAGCTGAGAGACCTCTGGAGACCGTCTCTTCCACCCCCCTGCTCATGTGCGTCTGTGTCATTCTCAGCCTTGACATTAAAGTGCTTCTGTCTTTTGTGAAATCCAGACATGCTGCCAAAAGTAACTTGAAAAAGTGGTTTTGAGGGAAAAAAGAGAAAAAGTGACAGCGGAGCACAGCTGTGCCAGCAGAAGCTGAGGGAGCTGTCGTGCTGTGTTGTGGAATGCATGGAAGGGCCAAGTGGCCAGAGACTACTGGCAGTGCAGGACAGCATGGTCAGTCCTTTGCCTTTCCAGCTGGGACTGAGGCTGGGATATGCTGAAGGGCTCTTCTTGTTGCTCCACAGGTCCTGGAGGAGGTGCATCAGGACCTGGAGAGGTTTGGAAACCGCCTGCTGACCAAGATCCAACCTCTGAGCTGGGAATGTGAGCTGAACCCCCCCGTGTTCCGGCAGTACGATGCCTGGGGGCAGCGCGTGGATCAGATCCACACCTGCTCGGCATGGAGGAGGATGAAGGAGATTTCGGCAGAAGAGGGGCTGATTGCTGAGGCCTATGAGAGAAGATACTCCAACTGGAGGTAACTGGGGGAAAATGGGAATGACTCAGTGCCTTCCTGGTTATTCTTAGCAAGGTTTATTCAGCGTTTTGCAGGACTGAGCTGGTTGTGTAACGGGCAGCAGATGCTGCACGGACACCGGCACACCTCCTGCTGTTCCCGGCAGCTCTGTCTGTCCGCCGCAATGTTCCACCTCACCAATGATAAGCCATAACTAATGGCCCACACTTGATCATAATAGCATTTGATGTCACCTTCCTGATTGTGGGGCCTGGCAGTTCCCGGCACCACTCCAGCTTTATGTGTGTTAGTTGTAATGCAGCTAAAGATCTGGGATTTCACTTGCAGGTATTTTGTATTCCAGACCATGGAGACAGACCCACATTTCTTGTTGTTAAAAACTGCACAAGCTGGCCTGGTGCTGGCAGTCTCACTGGGACTGAGAAACTTCGCTGCTTCTCTTCCCTCCTCCTGGCTGGAACAGCTTTTGCCCTCTCAGAAATGAGTGGTCTGATCCTCACCCGTTCTGGCTGTACTTTTTCTTCTCTTCCCAGTCAAGATGTTTTATCCTCCTGCTGTTGCACTGCTGTGTAACTTGTCTGCTTTCCCTCTGTCTCTCCCTCTCCCAGCCGCCTGTACCAGGCTGTCAAACTGTACTTGTTCTCAAGCTCCTCTGGAGGTTTCAGCTGTCCACTGGCCATGACTGATGGGGCAGCCAAAGTCATTGAGGTATGAGCTCGGCTGGTCCCTGAGGGCACAGCCCACGGCCTGGCACTGCTGGTTAGAGATGGGAGCATCAGCCAAGGATGGAGGAGCTGATCCATCTGGTTCTGAGCCTGTCCTTGCTCTGTGACTCAGCTCTGTCTCCCACTGCCTTTCTCCATTAGGGACAAAGCCTTTGTGCCCACGCCAGCTTTTATATTCACTGACAGCACTGTGTTCAATAAGGCCTTTGCTGCACATGGCGCCTGTGGCACTGCAGGTAGCTGGAAAGGTGTCCCAAGTGGAAGTGTTCAGGGCCAGGTTGGACAGGGCTTGGAGCAAGCTGGTCTAGTAGGAGGTGTCTCTGCCCATGGGAGGGGATGGGACTGGATGAGCTTTAAGACCCCTTCCAACCCAAACCATTCTGTAATTCTATGATTCTATGATAATTTTTAATATGAGATAATTTGTTTTCCCATTTTTGTGTGGAGTGGCAGCTAGATATAATAGGCCAGATCCATACCTAATGTAAATTCACCAAGCCACCGAGACTTTACCAACTGGAACGTTTGGCTCTGCGTCTTAGTGACCCTCTTTGCACTGCCTCAGAGGATTCAGAGTAGGATTCAGAGGAAAATATCCCTTAGGTAGCTAACCCTGGGCATTTTAATTCACCAAAACTTAAAGCAGCACAAGGCAGTTCCCTCGTCCCTGCAGCTCTCTGGGTGCTGGTGACATCCAGCATATGTGAACCTGGCACGTGGGCTGTTTGAGACCTCTCTCCCAGAAATCCAAAGGGATAGGGATGCTCAGCACTCCCTGTTGTAACACAGGTCTGCACCTTCTGTCTGCGCAGTGCTGCAGCAGCCAGGTGGGAGCTGGGCTGGCTCACAGGCTCTCAGCAGCACCTGCAGATGCTCTGCAGTGCAGGACACCCACCTGCTTCCAGACTGGCCTGTCTGAGCACCGAACACACCAGTTAAGGCAACTGTATAATGTCAACTACTGTGCTATGATGATACCAATGTCTTTTCCCTCCTCTCAAACAGTCACTGGGTATTCCTGGATCTCTGAAAAACGCTTTTGACCGTCTGACATCCCGTGACCCCGAGAAGTTCTGGACCTCTGGCCAGTGGATGACCGAGCGAAGGGGTGGCTCAGATGTTGGTACGTGCTCTGGGGTGGGAAGCAGATGAGGCAGTGAGAACTGAGAAAACCAAGGGTGTGGGGAACCTAAAAAGCCGGGGAGCTGTTTTAGGACTTCAGCAGAAATCATCCAAATCCTCTGCATAGCTCTGCTTTTTAACAACGAAAGGCCAACCTCTATCCTCTGGTGCACACAGGACACACAGGCAGGCACAGAGCTGTGCTCCTTGCACAGGTAGCACACAGATCTACGGCTCTAAAATCTAAACCCTGAGCCACATAGGCCCATCTCCGCTGGGACTGAGGAAGCATTTTGGCCTTCAGCTTTTATTCCTGGCTAATGCTTGTTATTACTAACATCAGTTATTTGTCTTCTAACACTTACAATGGGCAGGGAACTTCAGAACTCTGCTGCAGAGGCAGAACTGCAGAAGGGGAGTCACCTGCATCTGATGAAGCTGCAGTTGGTTTCCCGTGGAAGCAGCGAAAGGATCAGCTGTGAAGTGAAAGATGTGCATCACTGCAGGAGTCCCAAATCCATAGAATCCTTTGTAGCCCCTAAAGAACTGGAGGCACTGGATTATACACACTGCATTTCTTATGGAGGATCAATGAAAGAGATTAACAGCTAACCCATGCTCCATCTCATAGCAAGAAGTGACTTAAAGGAGCTGCTGCTGACACTGTAAAATCAGCATTGATTGACACAGAAGTTCCCATAAGACCAAGAAGTTTTCTCCTCTCTTTCAGCGAATGGCACCGAGACTGTGGCCAGGAAGCAGCCGGATGGCACGTATCGTCTGTATGGGTTTAAGTGGTTCACATCAGCAGCTGATTCTGATGTGACATTAACCCTGGCCAGGATAGCAGATGCTGAAGGACAGGTAAACCAGTTCTGTTGGATGGGGAACCAGGGGAAGGAGCAGGGGCATTCTTTTTCTTCCTTGTTGCATTGTACTGAAATCCTCTCTGCATGCCTTGCAGTGTACCCAGGGCTCCAGAGGCCTGTCCCTGTTCTTCCTGAGGGTTCGGGATGAGGAGGGGAAGCTGAACAGCATCCAGGTGCAAAGGCTGAAGGACAAGCTGGGCACGAGGCAGATGGCAACGGCAGAGCTGTGGCTGCAAGGAGCCAGAGCACAGCTGGTGTGTAGAGTTCACCTGCCCTGGGGACTGGCCTGCCCTGGCATGGCACACACTCCTGGGGCTTTCAGCAGTGATCCCAACTGAAAAAGTTCCTCTCTTCCACCTCCGTGGCTTGGCTGTCCATGTCACAGAACAATTCACTAGTGGGGCTCTGTGTGGGGCAGAGCTGAGAACAGTTCAGGAGAAGATGGGAGAGAACAAAAAAAATCTTATTTTAGGCTGGCCATTTCCCTACTCCAGGTTCCTGAGCCAGCTGAGGCACAGTTTGTGTAGCGTGCAGGTAGGAACAAGCAGCGGGGACCAGAACTGATCGTGCTGACGCCATCTCTCAAAAGCCACTTCTCTGGTCATAGAAACAGAGTCCCAGAATAGTTTGGGTTGTAAGGGACGTTAAAGCTCATCTCATTCCACCCCTTGCCATGGGCAGGGACGCCTTCCACTAGACCAGGTTGCTTCAAGTCCCATGCAACCTGGCCTGGAACACTGCCAGTGATGGGGCAGCCACATCATGCCACAAACTTGGCTAAAATGAGACAGATGTATTTTAAGCAAGCAGGTCTCTGAGTGCCTGAGGGCAGACAGGGACAGAGTGGACAGCCCGTGTCCATGTGTCTATTGACACCACTTTCGCTTCCATACCCATCCCTATCCAAGGTGTGCAAAGGGTTCACATCAGCCCTCATTCCTTGCAGATCTCTGCAGAGAGTCGTGGAGTGGCCACCATCTCCAACATGCTGAACATCACTCGGATCCACAATGTCATCGCTGCAGTGGCTTCCATGAGAAGGTGAAGGCAGCATGGATTCCCCTGGGGCTGAAGGAGCAGCTGGTCAGGACAAGGGGACTTTGCAGTGCTCGGCATTGCAGCCGAGTTTCACCTTTGTGGTATAGGCCTGGAGCCAGCAGTGCTGGAGGAGGGTGGCTTGTGGGTGGGTGGGGCACAGCTGGGCAGGGTTCTCCTTCGGCGGGGGGGAGGGCTGGAAGGGAATGCTCAGAAGTGGAAAGTTGCTGGTGTAACTGTTTCCCCGTGTGTGTTCCCTCCAGGATGATCAGTCTGAGCAGGGACTACGCCCGCAAGCGCGTGGCCTTTGGGAAGCTCCTCAAGGACCATCCCCTGCACATGCAGACCCTAGCCCGGATGGAGGTGAGGCTTTGGGAGCCAAGCTGGGCCTGCTGGGAAGGAAAGAGGGCAGACATCCTGTGCTGTTAGTGAGCACAGCCAGCCTGCCTGCACTCAGATGTAGGAGGCCATTCCTGCTACAGCAAGGTGGATGCAGCAAGGGAATTGCCATACTCTAGAGGGATTTGATCTGATTAGAGACCTAGCTCCTCTGCTGGACTTCAGGTTATCCTAAACAATTACCTGTGAGTTCCCCTGAGAGAAAGGAGCGCCCCTACTATGATAAGCCATGATCACTGAAGATGGGTGTTGGCTTCAGAATCCAGGCCTGGCACCACAGTCACTTGAACTGCAGTTACCAGATTCTTGTCCAAGACTGGTACGGACTCATCCAACTTCCCTGGAAGCTCCTGCACCAGGACATGGGCTGTAAACAGTATTTTAAAATTCTCTTGCAAGGTGGGGGAAAGTGGTCAACATCTATCAAACATGACTTCAAGCTCCAGCATCTCCTTGTCTGTGGCCAGAACTCCTCCTCTGAAAGAAAGGGCAGATGCTACATAGTCTCACAACACAGAGCTCCATATCCTGATGCTTCCCAAATCAAAACCTGCCAGGGTAGTAAGCTGCTCAGGAAGAAATCTGTCACAGACCTTGCAGCTCCTGGTGCTCAGAGGTTGACCAGCATCTCACATCCTTACCTTTTGAAAGGATGTGGGTTTGTGGCCTGGATGCCTTTTAGGAGCTGTGTTAAGGCTCAAGTAGGCCTGGTGAAATGCATCGCCCCTTTCCTCTACTGCATCACAGTGTCCAAGAGCAGCAGAGAATCTTTAATATTCCATACTTTGTGCCTTGGCTGCTCAGAGGTCTCTGTCTCTGAAGCTGTGGGTCTGAGCAGGCAGGGATGGCTTTTTACCCTGGAGGCAATCTCATGCATGGAATCCTGGAATCAGCAGAGTGCAAGATCCCTGCCAGTGAATGCCCCTGTTCTCTGCTCACAGGTGCAGGTGAGAGGGGCATTTCTGCTGCTTATGGAGATCGTTCGCCTGCTGGGCCTGGCTGAAACCAACCTGGCGAGTGAGCAGGACCAGCTGCTCCTGAGGCTGCTCATCCCAGTCGCCAAACTGTACACAGGGAAGCAGGTATGGAACAGATGGATTAGCCCAGAGCGTGGAATTTTGGCAACCACAGCTGGGAAGAGGAGTGAGTGACGCAGCAGTGAGAGCAAGGGATACCTGCAGGACCTGCAGCAGTTCCTGCTCTGGAGGCTGCTGCTCCTGCAGGTCTTCTCTCAGGGTCACCCAGGCTTCATTCCCCAGCTGCTCCTCCTGCAGGTAATGACCAACCTGCCTCAGGAGATGAGCAGGACCCAGTCAGCCCATCCCAGCAGGAGCTGCTGTGTGGTGTGAGAGGTTGGACTTTCCCCTCAGACACTGTGGATCATGCCAGCTCTCTGCATTTTGCAGGCTTCTGCTGTGGCTGTTGAGGCAATGGAGAGTTTTGGGGGCCAAGGTTACATGGAGGACACAGGCTTGCCAGTCATACTCCGGGATGCTCTGGTAAGAGAGTGGCAGGAGTAGGTCCTGTGTGTCACCACGCCCCCTGCACAGCACTCTGGTTCCCTGCTAAAGACACACCCAAGGGAGAACACAGCCCTCCCAGGCTCACTCCGGGTGTGGCAGCTCTTCCCTCACTGCCTTCCTGCTGAGCCCAGTCACCCCCAGGGAGGGACAGGATGTGTTCCTGATGCTGAGGTTGTTCCTTCCTGATGCTGAGGTTGTTCCCTAGCACAGCGGTGGAGCTGGGCTCTGCTGCTCCCTTCCACTTATGAGACAAGACATGTCTGGAGATATTCTTGATATCCCTCACTTCTGCCCTGTGTCTTTGTTCCCTCACACTCTCCTTCCTTGCTGCAGTCACTCCAAAGGCTCCCTCATGCTCTTCCACAGTCTCCTCTTCCCCACAGGTGCTGTCCATATGGGAGGGAACAACAAATATCCTGTCCCTGGATGTGCTGCGATCCCTCGCCAAGAGCCGAGGGCAGGTGATGGCTGCGTTCCTGTCCGCAGTGCAGGTGAGCCCACACCTGCAGCCCTGCTCAGCCTGATTCACCCGTCTCGGCAGAGCCTGGTTTGGGGTTTATGCTCCTGGGTGAGACTGGAAGGGAATAGGCCTGAACTGAAAAGCCTTAGACAAATATTCCAACAACTGGAATTGTGTCTTACAATTCTGCTCCTTAAATAGTTTTTCCAAAAGCAGGATGCAGGCAGTGCTCATCCTGGGATCCTTGTGTGCAGATACTTTCAGCTCAGCAGTGAGGAGCTTGGCACTGCCAGAGTTCCTCATGACAGGTACCAAAATAAGTATATTTTTAACGTGACTCACCTTCCTGAATCCAAAATAATTTTGTGGTTTTATTTCTTAACTGGAAAATCACCACAGGACTGCTGAATATTGAACCACACTAGGGCTATCTACTGCATTATGACTTTCTATTTTTATTCCCTGAAAATATGGAAAGAGCCAAAGGAATTCCATTACTGCCTCTTTGGATTTGCTGTTCTTTGGCTCTACTTTTAAAGCTGCTCAGGTGACAGGAGCTAGAAGCAGCTCAGTGTTTTATGAAGGTGAAGGAGCATCACCTGGCTTGGTGTGTCCCAAAAAGGGAGACAGGAGGCAGGATCAGAGGGTGTTGTCTCGGAGGAAACATTATTAATCCAGACACAGCAATCCAGATTTTGTTAGCCCAGGCACAGCAAGGGAATCCTGGGCATCTGGAGTGCTGGATTTGATTGTGTGCAGTCTTCACCTTCCCACCCAGACTCCATGAGGAGGGAAGGGTCTGGGACACTGCTCTCCTGCAGCACTGAGGACTGGACAGAGCTTTCCAGAGCCTGAGTAGCTCTCCCAGTGGCTGCAGTTGGCAACTTCTGTCCCATCTCACCCCTCCAGCTCAGCTGTGCTCTGTACACAGCACCTCTCTGACCCCCAGGGATAAGGGTTCTCTTGCCATCCTCTCAGACAACTTTTGAGAAGGGAGAAATACCTCAAACAATTTGGCCATCAAACAAGAAGCCAAATCTGTTCAGGAGCAGGACTGAGCACACCTGCTGAGGGCAAATCCAGCTGTTGGCAAACAGCAGCTTAGGCTGACACTGCAGGTAATGGATGGGGAAGTAAAGGAGCTGTGGGTAGGTTTTAAAATAATTTGGAAAGAAGCAGCCTGCACAGTCTTACCACTAATTTAAACAAACGCCCCACAAAGGTGCTGTGCTGCACCCTGGAGCACCTCCCTGCTGCAGCTGGGAGGGCCCCTCCAGCTGTTTAACAGCTGGATAATCAGGGAAGCGTTCAGGAACGCAGCGTGGCGATGCAGAGCAGGGACCTGCAGAGCAGTAACACGAGTACTGAGATTCATTAATTAACGAGCTCCTCAGTGCTCCCATCAATCATGCTGTGGGTGAGGCTGGAGGGGGGTGAGCGCTGGCTTCAAGGTCTCCAAATTCCAGTTATGCCACTGCCTTTACTGTCCATGTCACACTGAGGCTGCTGCATTTCCAGGGAAAGTGTCTGAGTTGGGCTCAGAGCAGTGTGGATGCTCCAATTCTGGGTAGAAAAATCAGACCTGGCGAATTTCAGCTTTTCCTTTATGCCTCGGGCAGCCAGGTGCTGGAAAGGCAGCCTGGGAGGGATTTCTGTCTGCAGAGTTCTGCAGGAACGTGCTTGAGTTTCTATACCAGAATCAGGTTTTCACTCACAGGTGATAAACAACATCTTTCTGAGCTCCAGGTGTCCAAATTCTTTCAGTCTGTGAGTCTGGCTCATTTTGAAACATCCCTCCCAATCCTGTCTAGTGAGGAAATAATTTAACCCATCATAAAGGGGTTTTTACTGCTCCAATCCATTTCCTTTTTATTGATGCACACAAACCAAGTACAATTTATTTTATGTTTGTCCATCAAGGTTCTCGGTGTGCAGGACTTGTGCCCATTGTTAGAGTGCTTTGCAGAAAGCAGAATTAGTACCTGTACAGCACTTGGTTCTCTGAAGGTCATTTCAAGGGTAACTCCTGTTTTTGCTTTTATCCTGCATCAGTTGTCTCTACTGCTGGTGAGATACCCAGTGCTGCTGGGGCTGGGATCAGGAGCAGGAACCGAGGAGAAGGGAAATACAGAGAACTTCCCCATCCTTGCACAGTGTCATTATGAGAAGCTGGATTTTTAGGGGTTTTAATACACAGGTGAGTTTGTAACAAACCACCTTGTCTAGAGGTCATTAGTCTGGAAATCCTAGGGAGAAGAGAGAGTGTGAGAGACAGAGATGGAATCATGGAATGGTTTGAGTTGGAAGGGACCAAAAAACACATCTCATCCCACCCCCTGCGATGGGCAGGGACACCTTCCACTAGCCCAGGCTGCTCCAAGCCCCGTCCAACCTGGCCTTGGACACTGCCAGGGATCCAGGGGCAGCCACAGCTTCTCTGGGCACCCTGTGCCAGGGCCTCCCCACCCTCCCAGGGAACAATTCCTTCCCAATATCCCATCCATCCCTGCCCTCTGGCAGTGGGAAGCCATTCCCTCTTGTCTCCAGTCCCTGCAGTTCCTTGTTCCAAGTCCCTCTCCAGCTCTCCTGAAGCCCCTTTAGGCACTTTAGGAAGGGGCTCTGTGCTCTCCTTGGAGCCTTCTCCTCTGCAGGTGAGCACCCCCAGCTCTCCCAGCCTGGCTCCAGAGCAGAGGGAGCCCTTGGAGCATCTCCATGGCCTCCTCTGGAATGGCTCCAGCAGCTCCAGGTCCTTCCTGTGCTGGGCCCCAGGGCTGGGGGCAGCTCTGCAGGTGGGGTCTCACCTGAGCAGGGCAGAGGGGCAGAACCCCCCCTCCCCTTCTGCCCATGGTTTGGGATCAGTCCAGGAGACATCCTGACTTCTAGCTCTGCTGTGGTGAGAATTTCAGGTGGATACTGCACAGGGCCCATCAGTTCGTGTTGTACTAAAATTTTATTAGCTGGAATTTTGAGCCAGAGCCCTGGGTGTACTTTCAAATTCAATTACAGTCTGAAAAGTGCCTCTAAAATAGCCCTGGGCAGTTTGTTGATTATTGCATTTGAGTCACTTCAGGTGAAATTTGGACACATCCCAGGACAGGGTCTCAACTCCAGCCTGCACGTGTCGTGCGGGGCTCAGAATCAACTCTTGCCTCAAGAATTTCTGTGTAGGGCTGTAACTCAGGCTGTAACTCGGGCTGTAAATCAGCCCTGCAATCTCAGACACGTGACAGTGTTTTCAGGTCCTTTTCAGACCACAACCCCAATTTCCAGGCAGCAGGAAACAAATCGAGGTTATTGATGTGGGGCTGTGTGTTCGCTCCAGGCATTGACATGAAATTGTGCTTTTAGCCCTGTTTGGGATGTTCCTCCTGTCACTGTAATTTTAGATACTCATGATTAATCTTGTAAGTAAAAACCACTCTGACCACATTGCTTGGGAGCCAGTGAGAGCAAACAAACGAGCAGCATCTTAAAATTCCTCCATGAAAACAGAGGGAACCAGAACTATTGGAGCTCTGAAGCTCCTTTGCTGATCATTTCAGGCAGTAAGGGATGGCGGGGCAGTGATGCTCTGTGTGCCTCTCCCTAGAGCTGGAGCAGAGCAACCAGGAGAGAACAGGAGCTGCTCCTGCCTCGAGCATTGCCCTGGAGCAGCTCCCAGCCTCTCCATCCCAAATGCAGAGAGGGCATGGAAAAACCTTCCAGGAGATCCAGGGCTTTTGTTTAGGAAAGGAATAAGTGCAATTAGAACCAAAAAAAAAAGTAAATTATTGGTGAACAAACACAGTACAAGGTCTTTTTTATCCCTTAAGGATAAATGATGCTTTTACATTCCTGATCCATATTTCCAGGTGTTGAAACCTTCCAGCTGTGGCAGCATGTCTGTGTCCCAGCCACAAGCAGCTCATGTTGTCCCTGTGCTCGACCGGTGCCGTGCTGGCTCCCACCCAAACTGTGGCAATACGGTGATGCCTTTGGGATCTGTGGTTCTTGTTAGCAAGAACCTCCAAGCTACTTTAGAACACCTCGTTAGTATTCTGTGGGCTTGGAGGTCTATGGGCTTTATGTTGGCACTGGAGTTGTTTTTGTATTTGACCAGCACATGCTGGGGGCATTTCTGCCCCTGGAGCCCGGAACAGCAGCACTGGGAAGTGTGGAAGTGTGGGGTCTGAGTAGTCGGAGAACACAGAACAAACCTGGGCTCAGCCCAGCCCAGATGGATTTTTGGTCCAGCAAGAGGAGCTGCGGGATCACCTCAGCACTGCAGGCCTCAGAAACATAAAGAATTCCTTCTGTGTAGCTGCTGCTCACAGGCTTCAGTCTCGTCTGCAGGTTATTGATGAAGCTAATTAACGAGCAGCACCTCCCACCACCCCCTGAGCTGCTCCCATCCAGCCTTTGGGGATGCTCTCCAAGCTGATCCCTCAGTCCTGCTGCAGACAGAGGGGTTTGAGTGAGGAAAGATGGGGCCACAGCCCACAAGGCAGGGCCAGCCCCAAACACAGGCAGTGTCCCATCCCACCTACCAGGGAATAACACAGGAGACACAGATGAACGGCACGGGAAGGCTGTGCCCAAGTAACAACAATTCCAGACTTTCCCAGCAGAGTATCCCTGGTGCTTTCACAAGGGATTTGGGATGTGGCAGAACAGCAGCTTGGCTGAGCCAGGGGAGCTTTCAGGCAGTGCTTTTGGCACAGTTAAATGCCCAGTGTCCATCAGAATCACAGAATCCTTTAGGTTGGAAAAGCCCTCTGGGATTAAGTCCAACCATTCTCCAGCACTGCCAAGGCCACCACTGACCCCTGTCCCCAAGTGCCACAACCACACGGCTGTTAAATCCCTCCCGGGATCAGGACTCCTGCACTGCCCTGGAGCTGTAACAGTGCCTGGCCACCCTTTCCATGAAGAAATTTTCTCTAATATCCAACCTGAACCTCTTCCAGTGGAGCTTGAAGCCATTTCCTCTTGTCCTGGGGCCTGTCCCACTGACACAATTTACAGAGGAAAGCTCCTTTAAATATGAATTCTCCTGCCTGGACACAGCTTGAGCATATTTGTGCAAGTAATAATATAAACCTGAGAGAATTAGACCCTGATGCAGGTATGGAGTTGGAGAGAACTGGGGATGAGAGCTGGTCCCCACATGCAGCTGGGAAGCCAGAATGGAAACAGCAACACGCTGGCTCTGGTCACAGGGATTCTCCATCCCCAAGGCAAGGCTGGGAGCTTCCTTTTGGGCACATCCCCTTCCCTTGCTGCTCCACCTGTGCCAGGGGCAGCCACCTGGATCTGAGCTTGTTGCCAGCAGCTGGGTGTGCCCAGGGTCCCAGCAGCCCCTTCCTGGCACAAGGCAAATACACTGGAATTTTTCCTGTGGTTGTTCTCTCTGCAGAAAAAGCTGGAGCTGGCTTCAGGCACTGAGGAACTGTCCCCGGGCGTGCAGCGGACACAGGAAGCCATCGGGAGCCTCCGACAGTTCATGGAGGCCGCGGGCTTAGAGCAGGCACTGACCATGGAGCTGGCAGCCAGGGACTTCTCCTACAGCCTGGCACAGATCTACACAGGCAGGGCAAAGACAGGAATCACAGAACCATGGAATGGGTCGGGTGGGAAGGGACTTCAAAGCCCA
>VXAZ01005975.1:181380-260361 GCA_013399875.1 Gymnorhina tibicen | reverse complement strand
TGGAGCCTTCTCTTCTCCAGGTGAACACCCCCAGCTCTCCCAGCCTGGCTCCAGAGCAGAGGGGCTCCAGCCCTTGGAGCATCTCTGTGGTCTCCTGTAGACTGGCTCCAGCAGCTCCATGTTCTCCTTGTGCTGATGGATTTCAGACCAGGAAAGGGCTGGGAATCAGCTGTAGACACCTGATTCACACCTGGGTCAAGGGTGGAGCTTCAGAGCTCAGTCCCCACCTTGCACGCTGAAGCAGCTCAGCCTTCAAGCACTGCTGGGAAGTGACCACCATCCTTTTTTCCCGAGCCCTGGGCTGTTCTGGCAGGAGCCTGGGAATACTGACACCTTGTACTCCCCACAGGAGCTCTTTTAATGGAACACGCGGCTCGGCCTGACGCTTCCTCCACAGACGTCTGTGCTGCCCTGAGGTAGGCACAGCCCTGCCCACCCTGACCGTGGATGATTCCATGGGCAGTGTTAGAGGCTTTGCTCTGCCTCCCGAGTGATCCAGCCCCTGGCCATGGCCAGACCCACGAGCACAGCTGGGAACAGCAGCGGCTTCTCTCAGTCCCGGGGCTTTTCCCTTCTCGGGAGATCTCCATTCCCGCACTGATGGGCGGGATCCCACCTGGGCACGGCTCAGGTTGGCCCCAGCCCCGTGTGTGTGGCCGGACTGGCACAGCCCATCCCTCTGTCCATCCAGGTGGTGCAACCAGGAGCTGTGTCCGGTGGCCGTGGAGTCAGGGAGGGGCAGCTACGGGGGCGGGGCAGCGCTCCAGGACAGCGCCCTGGTGTTCGGGAACAGCCGGCTCTGAGCGCCGGCAGCCCCGGCACGGACGCAAGGTGGGTTGCAATCCAAAAAATCCCCCAAATCCTCAGGTAGCTGCAAATTCCAGGTGCCGTGGAATGTCCCGTTCCACAAGGGGCCAGACCAAATCCTTTAGGAGCGACCTCCACCTGCCCAGGGCTGAAATTTTTTCCCAGCTTTGAGGCTTCCTAAGGCAGACACAGCCCTGAGAGTCACTCCAGGATGCTGGAATGTTCTCACCGTGCTTTAGGCAAAGCCCCAGTGATAAAATCCAGACAAGAGCTGGAAGCAGCAGCTCTTCAAGTGCCAACACTCTTCTTTTTGAAGAAAACCGACCAAAATCCAACTGAAAATTATCGGAAGCTGATTAAATCCAGAAAACCACCATTTTCCCTGTTCACCTTCCTGCTTTCCAGTGCTGACCACAGACTTCCACCCCAGCACCTGCCCTGGATGGGGTTTGCTCCAGGGGCAGCCCTTTCCACCCACTGTGGCTGTGAACACTGACCTCAGGAACTGCCGCTTTCTGAAGAAAAAAGGGATTTTTATTCTCTCTGGCCTCCAGAAAGTTGATTAATTCCCTATGCACGTGTCCTAACAATGCTGCAATCCATCCTGACATAAATTCTACAGAAGTCTTGGACTGAAATCCAGTAATTCTCCACCTAAGCACTGGCTATATGCTTCTCCTCCCCCTCAGCCCATCAATTGACCTGCTCAGTATTGCCCTGCTGGCCACAAGTTTTTAATTAAGAAGTTACTAATAGCAGGAGAAAAGCACTAATAGACTAAAGACAGCTGGAATTTATAGCTGGGAAGTGCCACAGCAGCCAGACACTGAGTGGGAACAGGGGGAAGGAGCTGCTTGCTGAGATTGGAGGTCCAGAGTTTCAAAGCTGGCAGAGCCAGGAGGACACAAACGGTGGCTCCAGGGAGGAGCAGGGTGGAGCAATCCCGAGGCTCCATGGGCTCCCTGTGTCCTGGCACAGGGATCTCAGGCTGAGCCAAGCAGAGCTTCCCTGAAATCACACAAATGCCATGAACCAGCCCCAGCACCAAAGGGCTTCTGCTGTCTGTGCATCACAGGGAAAAAGGAGTGTTTGGGTTTGAAAAATCTCCTACATCACAGAATCCCGGAGTCATGGAACGGTTTGGGTGGGAAGGGACCTTCAAGCCCATCCAGTGCCACCCCTGCCATGGGCAGGGACACCTTCCATGTCCAGCCCCGTCCAGCCTGGCCTTGGGCACTGCCAGGGATCCAGGGGCAGCCACAGCTGCTCTGGGCACCCTGTGCCAGGGCCTCCCCGCCCTCCCAGGGAACAATTCCTTCCCAATATCCCAACCATCCCTGCCCTCTGGCAGTGGGAAGCCATTCCCTGTGTCCTGGCACCAGGACTCTGTCCCTGCAGTTTGGTGTCAAAGATCTCACGGGTGTCACTGCACAGGAGCTCCTGTGCCCTGGCAAACTCTGGAGAACAGGAAAGTGAGGGAGCAACGCGTGGCTCTGAGTGATGATGGCAGCAACATCCCCACCAGATGTGCCCGTGGGTCCAAGAGCAAGACATGGATGTGACCCAGGGGGGAAAGTCCTTGTGGAACTGGAAGTGTTTGCAGAGCTGATCAACCCCTGGGATCCCTTCCTCTCCCTAAGGGCTTATCTCCAACTGCTGCCAATCCAGGCTTTCCCTCTTCCCAGCCTATTTTACATTTCTGAACACCAGGATTACTTTTTCCTCATATATGAGCTATAATTTGCCTAAAAATAAGCCCCTCAAAATGGGAGCTCTGCAGATGCACCAACACAGAGAACAAGGGACTATGAATTCATCACTGTGTAGGAAAATGACAAATTTATTCAGATCTAAATATTCACTCTGAGGCTACAGCGGAATAAAGGCTGTTACCCACACGAGGGTCTGACACTTCCAGTGCTGCTGAGCAGCTCTGCCCTCAGAGCTTTGCACGGTTCCAAACATTTCATGTGTTTCAAGTAAGTAACTGAGACTTCAGATGTCATTTTAATACAAATCCCATCCAAAAAGAGCATAATCGAACCCATCACCTGCTGCCACTGCGAGATCTAAAAATCATTTTGTGACAGAGCTGTGGGAAATCAGTTTAAAACCCAGATTTGTTAAATAATAAAGTCAAACTTTAGCAGCATTTATAAAATGTCAAAGAACGGTGAGCTGAAATCCCAAAATGCAACAATGGGAGCTCTGGCGGCTGCACTGTGGGAAGAGATGGACAGCTCGAAGGACTGAGGAACACCTGGGCCAGTCCTGCACCTGGCAGAGCTGCCCTTTGCTCAGTGCTGACTCCAAACCTTGTCTTGGATAACTCCAGGATCCATCTGTTCAATAGGCCCTGAACCCACGCAGCTTCCTGCACATGGTTATTGCCCTTTGCAGCCCCCCAACACCTCAAAACCTCTCGCAGGGCAGGCTCCATCCCACCCCTACAGCCCTTCCCAGGTAGTGGAGCAGTTCCCAAACACCTCCTTCCCCTTCTTTCCCCTTCCCTTCCCACCAGAGCCGTTGGTTTCCACCCTGCACCTGCCACCACCACACTCACCTGTGCCCAGCTCTGAAAACTGAGCCCTCCCAGGGTGACATCCCTCCCGTCAGTGACTCCAGTGCCACCTTCCCTCTTCCCTGTCGGGGAGGAGGGGCCCTGTCGCTGTCGCACGTGGGGACGAGAGGGGCCCTCAGTTCCCAGTGATTCCTATCGCTGTTTGTGAGATCCCGAAATCCCCTCTGCCTCAGGAGGCTGTCCCACAGCCCGGGGACAGCACTGAAGCCGCCAAGCGCGACAGCAGCGCCGCTGTCCTGACAGGCTCATGGCCTGTCCGGGAGCTGGGACAAAGAAAAGAGGGAGGGAGGCTCCTTAGGAAGAATTGAACGGGGAAATGAGCCTTGACACCTTCAGCCGTGTCCTCCTCTGGCAGAGCTGCTGCCCCTGACAGGAGCCCTTCTGCACCACGGGGAAGTTCTGAACTTCTCCGATCCCTCTGCCAGGGGCAGAGACCCACACCCGGCATTTCCCAGATTAAGAACATCCCAGCAGTGTCTTGTCTAGGGCTTGTGACGTCTGCAGGACAATGAGCCCTGAGAAAGCACTCAGGAGAAACTCAGGTATGAGAGGAGCTCCAGGAAATCACATTGTGAGGTGTAAATGAATCACTTTGCATGTTCTTTACAGTACCAAACGTGATTCCTGCTTCTTTTTCACTCCAGATCCCACCAGCAGCTCTGCCCCAGCCTGGTGTGATTTAATGAACATCATCAAATCACAGAGGGATTGTGCTCAAGGTCTTGTGATTACACAGGTCTGGCCCACATCACTCACAGCCACTCAGACCCCTGAGAATTCAGGGCAGATCCTCAAACAAGTAAAGAAGAAATAAATGATGGTGGGGGAACTGAGGGGACAGGACTGTGCGCAGCCAGAATGAGCAGGCACTGCTCAGAAATTGGGAATAATCCTTGTGCAGGACAAACATCAGTTGAGTTTTCCCCCTTCTGGGAAAAAAGACCTTAAACCCGAGTGAGTCTAGTTTGTTCCCCAAGAGCCACAGCTCCACCATCCAGCATCGGGATAAGGCAGCTGCAAGTGGGAATGGAGCTTCCTCTGCCAAACCCCACCGAGAGCAGGGGGAATTCCCTGGAGATCTGGGCTGCTCCTACATTTGGGTAACATCATGGTGGTTGGATAAGGGGAAAAAGAAAAACACGGTATGGAGGGAGCTGAGACTGTTGCTCCTTTCTCCATCCTTGGAAAATGGCGCTGATTGTGCCAACAGAAGCTGGCAGGGTGTGTGCTTGTGTCCTTCCCCCTTCCCGGGAGACTCCTGCACCAGGAAAACCAAGCCTAACATTTAATTTTTTCTTCTAAGTTTAGGAGCAACAGTTTGTTGTTCCTTGGAATGACACAGCGTGGAACAGAAAGCCAAGGGCAGCAGCTGCAGTCTCCTTTCCAAGGCCTCGGTGTTCCCGCTGAGCCTCCAACACATCCCCTCCGACGGACAAGGGAGAAAAATAAAAAATTAGAAAGTGTGTTAGCAAATGCTCCCATGCAAAAGTCTAAACTTTATTCACTTTTATTTATATATTTAACAATTCTAAAGTATTTACTTCTCGCTTTTGACAAAAATGAAAAATATAGGAGCACTTTACTCTCTTGCGGAGAGAAGGGTTATTTCTGTACACAGCTACGGAGAGACGGCTTCCTCCTTTACATACAAAGAAAAATAATATTAATAAAAAAAGTGCTTCATCGATCCAAAAAAGCCTAAAGAGCTGCAAGCTTTTATTCACACTGTACATCCCAGCCCCAGCCCGGAGCAGACCCTCTTGGCACATGCGGAGGCTCCGGCTGATTCTGCACCGCAAAGCCACACAAGGTTGGGGTGTCCCCCCCACCCCGGCCCTGCCACCTCCCCCTCGCCACCCCCGGGAAGAGCCGGGCGTGCCCTCGTCCCGCTCCGTGAGGAACAGCGACGCCTGTGCCCCTCTTCCAGCCCCCACTGCTGGGTTAGGAACAGATCCTAAACATGCCTTGGCTGGAAACCCCATCCTTCCCTTTTCCCTCAGTCTCTCTACACCTGTGCCAGGGAGATCCCAAGATGCTCCGTCCGTTCCCAGATCCCATTCCTGCAAGGACGCAGCCTCCTCCTTCCTGGACATTCACACCAGCGCACAGATCCCGGCAGGGTGGGAAGGGCACAGTCCAACCACCTCAGCGCTTCCCCTCAGACCCACTGAGCTCTGCCAGATGGTTTCTCCACGTGACCCTCCCTTTGGACGATGTGATTGTGACATTCCAGGGAAGGGAAATGCTCCTTTCCCAAGGTTTCTTGGATTTTAAGCTGTTGTATCTAGAACTCTCAAACACTCCAGCAGGACTTTTGGGAATACCATAGAGAATTTGGGATTTTGCCTAGGGAATGCACGGTGAGCAGGATCTACTCTTCCTCCTTGCCAGATTGCACTAAGCAGGATCTATGGGAAGGGAATGGGATGAGCACCTACCAGTCGGTTATGAACGGATATTTGGGAGTTGCACCCTTCAATGAGGTGACTCTGATTGGGACAGAAGGAGGAAGGGGAATCCATGATGCATTTTGGATTGTTTTAAGCTCCTCAGGCAGCTTTTTCCTATCCGGAGTACACTGAACACAGTCTGGGAAAGGAGGAACATCCCAGGGGGGTGCCCAGCACCAGCGCACTCCGCACGGACCGAGCCCGGCGACACCGGCGGGTCCCGGCCACCTTCCGTCGGTTTGGATCGTCCAGTAAAGTGCGAGTGACCGGCCAGGACCTGACCATGGCAACGCTCTGCTCCCACAGGGAATCTCACACAGACGGGGCAAGGATGAGGCAAAGGTCTGCTCCTGTCCCAGTTGGATTGAATCGGCAATTGCGTGGACAGACCCCTGGCAAGGCTCGGTGTGACGCCTGGCTCGGCTCTCACCAACAGCACATGCATTCCTGAGCCAGCATTCCAGGTGTTCCCGCTCCAAGGGCTCAACCTCACGGATTGTGTGTGCAGGTACAGAGCCACCAGCACAGGAACCTGACTGAGACACCCTTGGGCCCACTGTGAGAACAGAGAGGGAACGGGTCTCTGGGGAAGGAGATTCCCACCTCTTCTAGCAGCAACAGGTTCCCAAACAGCAGTTTCGGGTTTGGAATAACAGGAGTGATTGAAAGCACTGGAGGCTGCAGCTATTCAGGCTCTGCACTCCAGCCGGCCTAGCTCCCTCTGCTCCCTGCTCCCCCAAATCCTCGGCCTGCAGCAGTCCCGCAGCGGGACAGATAAATACCCACGGGGATCCTGGTGCTGGCACCAGCTCCCTCCCCACCTCCACGCCCCTCCCGCAAACAAACAGATATATTATTATATATACACACACGCACGCGCGGGGACACGGACACACAGACAGGACAGGCAGGAAAGGGGGAAGAGCCGGACAAGGAGAATGCCACGATCCAGCGACACATCCTCGAGGTCTGTCCCACTGAGCGGCGCCCCATGCCCCGAGCTCCACGTGCAGCCTCCCAGCCTCGGCCCCCCGGGAATCCGCGTGTCCGTGGGGAAGGGTCGGCTCGGCTGCTCCCCTGCCGCTCCCAGGCCAGGAATTCAGTTGGACGTGGCAGTGATGGGCTTGTCCAGTTCGAGATCCAGGCTGGAGCTGCCGGGGTGGAGGCTGCTGTAGCAGGATTTGCAGACTCTGCTGGGCTCGAAGAGCTGCTGGCTGGGAACGGGCACCTTCTGGTTACAGCAACTGGAGCAGAACACGTTGCCACAATTCCTTGCATCAGGAACAGAGGAGAAATGGAAAAGATTAGAAGGAGTTTGACAAAGCCACCTGAGCTGTAAAATGAGATATTCCCAGTGCTGGGACGGGGGAGATGCCGGTACCTCCCTATGGACCAGGGCATGGGCAGGGACAGCTCCAACGTCTGCACTGCTCCCTCCTATGGATGGAGCAGAGATCCAGGGAATGGACACAGTAAGGAGCACGGAGCCAGGGGTGGTGTGGAATTGCAGCTCATTAAATGCCTCTGTTCTGCACTGCCCTGAGCCAGGCTGGGCAGGCCATGCCCTCTGTCACACAGTGAGCTCTCTGCCATTCACCAAGGAATGGTTTAGGTGGGAAGGGACCTTAAAGCTCAGCCAGTGCCACCCCTGCCTTGGGCAGGGACACCTTCCACTGTTCCAGGCTGCTCCAAGCCCTGTCCAACCTGGCCTGGAGCACTTCCAGGCTGGATGTGCTGCAGAGGAGCTCCAGCACAGTGCCAATGCCACCCTGGGGCACGGGGCTGAGGGGCTGAAGCAGAGCCACCATGGGCCCTTCCTGAGCGAGGACATAGGGAATGTGGGGAACACTGGGAATGGGGGACTCTGGCCCTGCTCATGCAGCTGCTCCAGCCCTGGGTCACAGCATGGATGTGGCAGTGCTGGGAGCAGGCCGGACTCTGCTCCCAGGCTCTGCTCAGAGCTGGAAAGGTTTAAACATGGAAATATCAAAGCCCTCGGTCACTGCCATCCTCCCACTGCCCCCACAGCCACTCTAGCAGTCCCACACTCCTGCATCCAGGAAACTGAGCCAAGGAGGACCATGCAAAGCCCGGCGTGGGCAGGCAGCTGTTCCATGCACAGGTGGGCACTCACAGCATTCCCGGCACTGGCGAAGCCACACCGGCACATGCACCTCGTTACAGCTCAGAGTCATTAATTACCTTCTGCAGCCCCCTCAAAACCTGTGAGCCCTGTGAGCCCTGTCCTCCAAACTCATCAATTCCTGCAAGGAGCTGGGAGCAGCACTCCAGGGACCTGCGTTTTTCCATGCCCATTAACTCTCTGGCATCAGGATTTGGTGCCATCGTTGTTCTGCGCTGGAGATTTGCTGCTGCCAAGAGACTGACGGGGAATTCTGCTGACACCCAGCAGCTCTGATTAATCCTTCCTTGCCAAGAAAGGAGATTTCCAGCTGCTGGTCACTGATGGGGAGAGAGGCAGCAGAGAAATCCCATTTCCCACTTCAGCGGGCTCATTTCCTCAGTTCCACACTGTGGCTCCAGGCCTCGGAGCCGGAACCATGGCACGGGAAGGCTGACAGGGACCAGCCTCTCTGCAGAGGTTCTGGAGACTGGAGGGCCTTGCTGGAAATCCCTGTCAGAACCACCTGCAGGAGTGGGAACAGCCCTGGGAGGTGCCACACAGCTCCCACAGCCCCATCTCGCTGCTCAAGGAATGATTATCCCAGAGCAGCTCGCTGATGGATGAGGGGAAAACCAACCTGAGGGATTAAAACAAGGATCTCTTTGTTGGAGCTCACCATTCCTAACATATGCTCGGGGTTTTTGTTGTTTTATCCTAGATAATGGTGCTCTGACACTGCTCTCTCTTGAGCTTTGGAAAGCTCTGGACAGCTCATCCTTCTATCCCGGTGGTCCCTGCTTCCCTTCAGAGATTAAAAAGAGACATTAAAAAACAGGCTGGAAAAAGGGATGTTGCTCATTTGAGGAAGGGGGGCTGAAAGTCACACTCCCCACGCCTCCTCCTCATCCCAAATCTCAGATGTTCATCCAGTTTTGGTGATCCTGACCCTCCACCAGCTCTGGGGCATCTGTTCCAACCACGGGATTTTCAGTCCTTCTAAAACAAGCAGCAGGTTTTTACCAACACCCTGCGCAGCAACACTGGAATTGTTTGATAACACGCGGCCCTCTCCCAAAAATACAGGGAAAAAATGGTCAAAAATAAATGCATAAAACTTGCAGGGCAGTCTCCTGTCAGTGAGCAGTACACACATGGACTGACAGTGAGTGTTAGTCTGAGCCACATCCCAGTTAAGCTCCCAAAAGCCAAGTCCTAAAAGCCTTTCTGCGAGGAGAGAGGCCTGCTCACACGGATCCAACCCCCAGCAGCTTGTGCTGGCCACCCCCAGCTTAGTTCTGGTGATTTCCAGGCAAGTGAGAAAGAGGGAGAAAAGCTGAATTAGTTGGGAGAAGTCACCCAGGAAAGGCAGACGGACAACGGACAGAGGCTGCTTGAAATGCTCACCAGAGCTGATCAACTCGGTCAGTGTCCCTGCAGGGAGGGAGAGAGAGCTCAGGGAACAGGCAGAGGGAGCAGACTCTGGCAACCAAGGAAGCTGGAAGGTTTTACCCTGCTCAAGGCCTTACACTGTGGGGTTCAACTCATTCCCGCTCCCTGAATGTGTGTGAATGTTTACTATGGAGATACTCGTGGTGTTGGTCTCACCAACAGCTGGGTCACTGCACATGTGGAAGCTGAAGGAGCAAAGGCCCTACAGGGAGATTTGAGCCAGACCTGAAAACCTGAGTCCATTTTAACTCCTCTTGGGGCTGGAGGTGATCTGTGTGTATCCAACCTCTGGGAGCTGTCCCAAGCCCAGCTCTAGGGATACAAATTTGCACAAACACAGTGGGCATGGTAAAAAAAAAAAAAATTCAAATTCTCTTCCTTCTTCCCTGGGTTTGGTTAACTTTACAAGACTAAATGGAGCAAAATATAAACCAGACACAAACCCAAAATGATGTTCATAACTCTTTGCAACTTCAAAAAGCAGCAGAGCATCAAAATGTGGTAACTGAGATTTATTTAAATGATGGTTCCTGTAATAGTTTTTGCATGTTCAGAAACCAGGAATAGGAGTTTATTTGAAACAGAACTGGAAACTGGAGATTCTCTGGCTCTAACTCGAGCATATTGAGCCAAGTGGTCTCTGCCTCCTGCTCTTCACTGAGCCCCTGCTGCTGCCTGAGCTGCTGCAGCCTCTGTGGCAACAGGTCTGGCAAAGAATAATCCAGAAAACCTTGATCTCACACAGGTGTTCTGTTCAGATTCTGTAGGAGCAAGTTAATGAAAAGGGGAGAATGGTTAGAGAAGGAAAGGAGCAGGTTCACAACCAGCAGTGGGAAGAAGATGCTATTCCTGTATTTCATGTAACTCATATATTGAGTTTCCGAATGCTGACAGGACAAAGCTCTACTTTGTATAAATCTAAACTGCTTCCAAATCCAGTTTGAGGAAAGAAAGGTGGGATCCGTTTTTGGAGTGGAGCCGACACCAAATGTGGCTTTTAGATATCTCCCTGCATGAACTGAACTGAGCAGCAGGAAGCGTTCTGCTCCCTCGGCAGCGCAGCCCCGCTCCAACAGCCATCCCTGAGGCAGGAGCTGTGTCCCAGGAAGCCCTCGGCGGGGTGCAGGGAGTGCAGCAGCGTCCCGTTCTCTCCCAGTTACCTGCAGTGGTGTTTCCGACTGGCGAGCCAGAAGGTGCTGTCGCAGCCGTAGCAGTGCGCGGCCAGGTGATCCGGGAGCCACCGCGTCACCTGTGGGGACGGCCACCGGCGTCAGGGACGGGGCAGTGGGAACGCTCCTGACCTGAGCCCCCTCCCCAGCTCCCAGAGGTTGTGCAGCAGAGGGCTCATAGGCACAGGTACTGGTATGTCAGGTGTCAGACCAGCGGAACGCAAGGAAAAGAGTTCCCAAAAAGTGGCACACGACCAAAGGCTGGAGGATAATTTGAATTAAGATTATCCCAGAGTGAGCGATTTACAGGGATTTAGTCTGTACCTCTGTATCCTGTTTATCCACCTGTTCCCAGCTGGCTTCAGAGAAAATCTCTGTGCTGCAGCGAGACAAGCAGTTCTGATCCAGATTGCTTTCCGAGTCGGGAATAGACGTCTGTTGGCAAATAAACACAGCTGAACGGAACCCCCCGGATCCCTGTTCCACGCAAATAAAACCCAGAAACCCCAACAGGGCAGGTCTGGACCCTCTGGTGATGGGATGATGTGAGGCAGAGTGGATTTAGAATCCAGTTTCTGCTGCAAAGTTCTGGGAAGGCTTTGGGTGATTAACCAAAACCTGCTCCCTGTGGCTCCAGTTCCAGGGTCCTGATTTCTTTCCAAGGGTGTTTCACTTTCAAAACTATAATTAGTAATACAGATATCCTTTTGTTGGCAAAGATTTGGGAAAATCCAAGCCAAATTACATATGGGAAACTCAGAATTTGAGCCATGTATATTCTATATATAGAATTCTATAGGTTTTGGGGAATAATGCTCCCTTAATATAGTCTATCCAGGTAGATGTGGATTTTAACTCACTTAAAACTCAGCCAGCCCTTAAAATATATCAAAATAGCAAGAAATCTTGAGTTCATGTATTTTTGTGCCTGAGGAATGGCAGTCCTGGAGTTCCAGACAAAACTCCCAAGCAACTCCCAAGCTGAGGTACAAACAGAAGGTAGAGATCAGGTCCTTAAAAAAGGGGAATTTTCTGGAGGCACTGCCAGCCCTACACTGCAGCTTCTGAAGGCCCTTAAAAAAATGGGAGCAGAATCCATTAAGCCAAAGCATCCAATTTCTCCAAGGAATTCAAGATTTTAGCAGTGACACTGAGCCCAACGAGCACCTTGTGCTGCATCTCCAATGGGAAGAGCCAAGAAGGCTCCAAGGATTTTTCACAACAAACGTACCTGGGACTATCCAGCACCTCTGCCACTTCTAAACAGTGAATTCAACAAACAGAAGCTGGGAACCTCCTATAAATACTTTTTTTTTCAATTTTGCAGGCATATAAACCATGTAGGAAAAGGAAATTTCTGATGGGTGTTGCAACAGCCTCAGGAGTTACAGGCAAGTGCTCAAACCCACAGGAAAGCACAGTTCTCTACAAAAGTCTCTACTTTTACAACTTTAAACACTTCCAAATAAAAGCACAAATGGTTTAAAAGCTCCCTTAAAATTCTTGATTTGTTGAGAGAAAAACCCTTGTTGAAATATAGCTGCCACAAAAGCTCAGGTAATTTGTTCCAGTTAATTTAGAATTCCAGAAATTTATTCCAGTCATTGAGCCTGGAGCACCTGAAAGGGATGGGGTGACCCTGATGGCTTTGAGCTCCCAGAGCTGCCACTGCAGCTGGAACCTGCAGATAACTAAGGGATCATCCTATGCTGCTGTCCCAAAAATGGCATGGGAAAATATCTTTGCCCTACATGAAGACAGCAGTAAACCAGGGGTTTGGTTGGTTTTACAGAGGTTTGGTAAACCAGGGGTTTGGTTGGTTTTACTGAGGCCAGGGAAGGTGTTTAGCTATGGCCAGGTGAGTGTGAGCTGCTGTGCAACACCCATCTCGAAATAAACCTTTCTGCTCAAACTGAAGTTCAGTGACAGTATCAATCATCAATATCTGCCAGTATCAGGTACTCAAGCAGTTTTTGCCCTCTTCAGGATGACCTGGAAAGGTTTTTAAGAACCCAAAAGTCACGGCCTGAGCTGTGAGCCAGGAGCTGAGGGCACGGTGAGCTCAGCTCGGCCCAGTGACGCTCACTCACCACTTCGTCGCCGTAGTCGCCGTTGAGCCGCAGGGAGCTGTTGAGGAGCTGGCTCTCCAGGCGGCTCTTCAGCTCCTGCACCTGCTTCTTGAGGGTCTCCACCTCCTGCTGATGGCCCGTCTCGATCTGGCGCAGGCGCTGCTGGATGACGTCGCTGTAGACGGGCATCCCGTCGTCGTCCAGGTGGCTGCGGGCCGGCTGGTCCGGGCTGCCGGCCGGCTGCTTCCCGAGCTGGCTGAACATCCACTTCTGGTGCAAGTTCCTCAGGTGGAGCTGGGCAGAGCTGCAGCTGGCTGCGGACACCTGCCGGCTCAGCGAGGCCTTGATCCGCCCGTCCTCGCCGTTGACACAGTGTCCGTTGGTGGCGGGGAACTTCGGGGCCGTGAATCCCGCGGGTTTCTCCACCAGTTTGTTCTCCGGCTCCAGCTCCCCGTTACACACCACCTCATCTTTGCGGTCTGCTAGAGGCAAGGCACAAGGGGAAGGCATCGGGAGGTGTGTGGTGCTGCTACCAGAAGTCCTATGCACTCTTGATCCCAGTTTTTGGAGCTCTATCATGCTCTCCCCCTCTGGCCTGTTCTCCAGAGTTCGGGACAGCTCGTCAGCGCTGTTGTCGAAGGGGTGAGGTCTGTGGCACAGAGCCCTGGGAGTGAGCTCGGGCTTCGCTTCGGTCTCCGTTAAGGTTTCCGTGGAGCTTTCAATGTTGGATGTCCTCGCCTCCGGCAGGGCTGTCAGAGGAAAGGCCAGGCCGGCCTGGGCCGTGCTGTACAGGCCCTCCACTTCTTCGCCTTCTTCCTCCGTGTTGTTTGGAGCGTCTCTGTTTCCGGAGCCCTCGGAAGGAACAGCCTGCACTCCTCTCCCCTGAGGTGCCTTCTGGAGAGCGCTGCTGGGGTCACTGGGCTCGTCCTGTTGTCCTTTGAGTTCTGAAGCACCGCGTGAGGCCGGGTGTGGGGTGGGTGTGGAATTGTTCGTTACGATACCTGCATCCGCCTCGGCCTTTTCCCCACACAGATTGTCAGCTCTCTTCTCCTTATCCAGGCCAACCTCATCCCCTTTCCCTGCTGCCTCCAGGCCACCCCTCAAGTGCTCCTCCAGCCCAACATCATCTTTAGTGGCCTCCTGCAGAATGTTCTCCATCTGTCCCTCTGCCACCCCGGCTGCCACAGAGAGCTCTGCCCCCACGGGGGCCCTGCCCTGCCTGCCCAGCCCGTCCCCCTCAAAGGGGTCGTCCCCAGGGGGGCCCAGGCTGCTGAGCTCCAGGGAGCGGCGGTGCTCCTGCCACTTCTCGTTGAGGCTGGGGTCACTGCTGCGGCGGTTGGTTGTAGGCACGCTGCTGTCACAGGCTGTCGTCAGATTGTCGAAGGATCTTGTCTTTGGTAACCTGCAGAGGGACAAACAATCCCGCTCCCAAGTCAGGGGATGTTTTTATAAACATTGAGCTACTGTGGTTTAAAACCAGCCCCCCAGTCAGGACAGTAACAATCTGCCAGCTAATGGACTTGTGGGAAGTATTATCCAGGAGCACATTCCAACCATCTGTAGTGCAGAGCTGCTTCAGTACTTCCTTTGTTTGCCATCAGGAAAATATGTTCAACCAGACTTGAAACAATCCCAGATTAATCCCTTTACCAGCAAGCCCCAATGCTTAGAGCCTGGTCACACCTCCTAATTAACACGTGCTCAGAGTCATTGTACAAAAAGCAAAGAAATGGTTATGCAACACTGAAAAAGAACTCAAATTCAAAATAACCAATGAAAGCTTATATCCCACAAGGACAGAAGGAATTCTCTGTGGCTATGTGACCCCCAGAGCTTAACTCTGTTTGCCCAGTTTCTCTCTGCCATGCTGTCATCCCTGAAATGTGACAGCTTCCAAACCCACCCCACGGACAGGCTGTGCCTGGGCAGCTCAGTCCCACGGTCCCGTGAGAATATACCTGGGAGAAATCCTGCCCTCCCACCCAAGCATTCTCCTTCCATATCCCCCAATATTCTCTGTTGATCTTACTTTACAGGATGGGATTTCTGGGCTCTAGGCTCACCTGCCCAGAGGCTGCTCTTCGGGGCTAGAGCCTGGCACAGGGTATGGGGCACAGGTGTCATCGGCGGGCGTGGAGGGGGAGGAGCAGGGCAGGTAAACAGCGCTCCAGAGCATCAAGTTCCGCACATGGCACACGGGATACAGCACCTGCCAGGGGGAGCACACGGGAAGGGTCAGCTGCTGGCTCCCAGTAGAAGTTCAGCTTTGAGGGTGGCAGTTCACTGGGCAGGTCTCAGCTGGGACACGTCCAGCCCACACCAAGGGCTGGTGACAGCGTTTTGTCAGCCACACTCAGGGCTAGAGAGACCTTTTCTGTCAGAGGCAGAAGAATGCCGGCCTTCAGCTCCTCCTGAATGAACTCCGCGGTGAGCTCTCTGTGAATCTACACCTTCACAGCTCACGGAATCCAGTGGCTCGTTGTGAGTGCTGAGGTTCCCTTGTGTGTTGTGTTACGCCAGAGGGAGCTGAACTCATTCCAGGGACCCCAATCCACCACAGCCCACCCTGGCTCCAGTGGAGGCACTCACGGGTACATACTCAGTACACGCCGAAGTTCTTTGAAGAGACAGCTTGCTCTTAAAAAGGGATTCCTTGATTGTGGAATGTGCTTTCTGTTTCACTTTAAAAACACCTGGGCTTGCTCTAGCAATTCCACTCTTTTCCAAGCAACTTTCCCATGGAAAAGCAGGCAATGGCAGAGGAACAGTCTGCTCCACCTGACAGGCACTGACCAGGCTCCCCAGGGAACGATCACAGCCCCAAGCCTGCCAGAGCTCCAGGAGTGTTTGGATACCACTCTCAGGCACAGGGTGGGATTTTGGGGTGTCCTGTGCAGGGCCAGGGGTTGGACTGGATGATCCCGGTGGGTCCCTTCCTAAATGGGGATATTCTGTGGTTCTCTGAACACTCTGCTTCCCTGGCACTGAGCAGGGCAAGGGCTGAGGGGCAGCTGCTGCTTTTAAACAGCTCTGGCTGTGTAAGAGATGTGGCTGCACCAGAGGCACCTTTTGAAGCCTGAAGTAAAACCGCAAGAAGATGAACCCAAGACAGGAAATTACCCAAACTCCCACGTGCAGAAGGAGTGTGCTTGTATTTCCTGAGAACAGGGGCCAAGTGGGATAGAGCACAGAAGGGCAGCCGAAGGACAGACCTGTCCACTCAGCCACTGTGAGAGCCCTCTCTATGCTTCTCCTGGCATTTCCAGGGAAATTTAGATGCATCCATAGCTTTAAGATCCCTCCAGGCTGTGTCTGCTCTGCCTCGTGCGCTCTCCCCATGAGTGCCATGTGGGAAGGCTCCAAGGGCTTGCTGCAGTGACAGCCCACAGCCAGGGCACAAACAGCCAAGAAGGGCTCAGGGGAATAGAAAATCCATCTTTTTACAACCACTGGGCATAAAACGCCTTCCTACTTAGCCAGGGTTTAATTTTGCTCTAAGAAACAACTGGAAGCCACATTTGTCATATGCAAACCCACTGCATAGTCCTCGCAGTTCAGTTTATGACATCTGATACTTCCATAAATAAAAAGGGTTTAAATATTTATACAAGTCCTTGCAGTCCTAACCATGATGTCATTTGGTGTTTGCTCTCTTGCCTGTGCTCTGCACCCCTGAATCCCTCACCTGACCTTGTATCAAACACACAACTGAGCCTCTTCCCAGAACCTTCAGTGAGCTCCTGCCATGGAGGAGCCAAACTGAAAACCTGAAGGTATCAAGGGAAACAAAGATACACTAAATAATCTGAGCCACTTTTTCTGTTTAGATTTAAGATGAATTTAGACACAGTGTCTAGGTTTTCAGGCAATTTTGTGTCACTCCTCTGACACAGCTTAGTTCTCCAGAGAGGTCTATTTATCAAACACTGAAATGTTTTCTGTTACAAAAAATAAAATATTTAGTCACAGAAAGCACATTTCCAGCACAGGGAAATTTCTGAGGTGGCATTTGACATTCCTCAAATATCAGCAAAATTAACCCAAGACTCCAAACATCAGCCCGAGCTGGGTGTTTTAAGGCAAATGTCAGGGAGAGCTGAGCTGGTCTGGAATCACCTCTCTGTCCATGGTGACAGTTCAGAGAACCACACAAGGGTTTGGGCTGGAAGGGACCCTAAAGCTCATCCAGTGCCACCCCCTGCCATGTCCCAAGGGACACCTTCCACTAGCCCAGGTTGCTCCCAGCCCCGTCCAACCTGGCCTTGGACTCCTCCAAGGATGGGGCAGCCACCACCTCAGCTGTGGCTGAACCCCAGGTCACCGTGTCCCACTGCTGGGGTGTTTCTCAGGGGAACCCCCTTTTGGGGTACGCTATTTGGGGGAGCCCCAGGGCTCTCCCACGGGGGGGGATTGGGATACATACAGATTCCGACTGGGAGGAGTAGAGCAGGTTTTTGAAGGCTTTGTTTGCTGCCCGCAGCAAAGACCAGACGGAGCAGGTCCGTTCCTGAGTGTGTTTCTCTCCCCTCTCTTTCGCATTGTTGCACAGGAATGTTCCAAAGAGGCAGGAGTAGGTGTGCTGCACCAACTTCACCTGCACAGAGCCACACACACACAGTGTCAGCAGGAACAAGGGATCAGCCTCGCTCTCCCTGCCCAGGGCCAAACCCCTCCCCAGGGCTGCCACACCCATCCACAGCATTTTTCGAATACTTCCTTACAAACCAATTGCAAAGGAATGCAAGGGGAGCAGAATCTTTTAAAATCATAACTGAAGAAATTCAGGGAAAAATGTAACAAAGAAAGACAAAATATTTGTTCCTAATCAAGTCATGTTGATACAAACTCATTGCCCTGCAGGCCAGGCAAAACAGAATCATGATTCCTCTGCTACAAAACATTCATGCAGCACAGAAATGCTGCTCATTAATCACTCCATGCTGTGGGCCCAGCCTAACAAATGCCAGCTTAACTTTAGGCATATCAGTGACTTCCTCGGGATTATTCAGATGTTTAAATGAAGACAAGTAGTTCAATACTGTAATAAATTAGGGGTTCACTCTACAAAGGCCAGCACACCACGGGTATGGTCTCTCCCAGCCCATGGAGATTAGCAGTGTGCTGTGAAGCCAGTTACTACCTGTTGTATCTCATTTCACAACTGAGCTACTCGGGGACTGTACATGGACTCAGTTACATGGCTGAGCTGGCAAGTGGTAATTCCAGTCAGCCACAATCACAGGAATGTGCCTTAAATCTCTTAGTGGATCAGACACTTCATAAAAACTTCTACTCGTCAGATTACCGGTCCTGCAGTCCATGACTGCCACTTCCCCAGAGATCTGAGAACTGACTTGGAGCATCCTGGGTGAATTCCTAATAGGAATGCTGTCTGCTTCCAAAGAAGGTAAGCACAGCTCCTATATCCTACACATTTTCAGCAAAGGAACTGAAAAAAAATGAATGGAACAGGTCGTTTTTAGAGGAGGAGTATTCAAGTCAAAACAAGATCAAAGCAGGGTGGAGTTTGCATTGGCAGCAAGAAGGATTTTTTTCATGCTGTGTGGATGTTTTACACCTCTTAGGTGAGACTATTCCATTAATATCATTTATTTCTTTGAAGTCTAAAAGAAGTCCTTGAGGGTCCTGCTTTTAAGAATGAACAGACCCCATGGGTTACACAAGTGTTTCTGTCCACTGCACCCTGGCAGCTTTCCTGTTCCCTTCATCAGGTGAGAGCATATATAGAATATATATATACATAGATATATATATAAAAAATAACGGAATGGTTTGGGTGGGAAGGGACTTTAAAGCCCATCCAGTTCCACCCCCTGCCATGGGCAGGGACACCTTCCACTATCCCAGGTTGTTCCAACCCCTGTCCAACCTGGCCTTGGGCACAGAATGCCACAGAAAGGTGGGAAAATCCACCCCCCAGGTAGCAATCTATAAAGCAGCAATCTCTCAACTCACAAGGAATGCTTCGTTAAACTCGAAGGAGCAGGGGAACTGCCTCTGGAGCTGATGGACACAGTCCAGCCACTGCAGAAACACCGGGCAGCGCTCATTGAGGTCGTCCGAATTCTCGCCATGGCCGCAGCGATCTGCAAACTTGTGGCCAAAATCCAGCCACTCCATCTCCACGAGCACCTGGAACCCCTGCAGGAAGGAGAGGGAAGATGAAGAATTCCTATTTTCCTTTGGTTCAGTTTTCTGAGATGGTCTGAGACTTGTGGGAATGGCTGTGTCCTCTCTCCTATTTCCCCCCAGCGCTGGGCTCATTACTTGTCTTTACTGCTTGCCCTAACGCCTCTGTGCTCTGCAATGAAATTAGGACAGATAAGGAATCCCAAACTACATGAACAGGAAAGGAAATAAGGCAGGTTAAGTCCTCAGTGACCGGCAGGGAGGATTCTGATATGAGCCCTGTCTCATCCAGGCAGTGACAAGTAGGAACTTCATCTTGCCAAAGCTTCTGGATCATGGTGTCCCATATTTGGACAAGTCATATGAACGCTTTCCTTGAAAATGATGGTCAGATCCACCTGTCAGGAAAGAAAACCATCCATCCACAACAGGACATCCAAACTCAGGGAGAGCAGGTGCTTGTCTGTGCGTACACCAGTCACAAGGTTGATTAAAGGTTCACTTGAGTGATTTTTCACAAAAAGGGCAAAGAACATTCCCAAACAGTGCCTGGGTGAGCAGCTGAATGTCACACCTTGTCTCACAGGACCTGAAATCCATCACAGGGCAGGAAGGTTTTGGGTCTTAGTGGAAAGAAAAATTGTAGAGAATGTTTATTGAGTCAAAGGCTGTGATTAGAGCCAAAATAATGGCTGGCAGCTGAGAAGCTTTAAATCTGACAGTGCTGAAAACTCCTTTTCCTCAATGTTTCTTATCCTGGTACAGACAGCTACAGTTTATGGTTTGCTCTGGGTGACAGGGAAGGCCCAGGGTGTGCACAGCACAACTCTGCTCCCCAGGCAGGAAGGACAGCACCCTTTGGAGGTCCAGGAGCAGATCCTGTGCCCAGGCCAGAGCAGCACATTTTGCCTGATGGATACCAGCTTCTAGAATCCATGTGGAAAAGGATCCAGGAAGTTTTCACACTTCCAACCGAAAGGCAGTTCCAGCTTCTGGTCCTTGTGTGTGTGAGGCTTTAAGCAGCAGCTCACAGCAGTGTTCAGACACAGAGTTCTGTTCTGGACAACAAAGGCATCTTGCCCGTGGGCTGGCAGATGGAAGCCAGCCAGCACACATCCCACAGTGCTGAAAAGTGATGGAAGGGGGGAAAATCAGGAAAAATATAACTGACAGAGAGCAATGGAAATGTGGAACTGGAAAACCATGCAGTTGGGAAATCCAGCAAAGAGGAAGGCTGAGAACCTGCAGGGGTGCAGCAGAAGCTGCAATTGCAGCCCTTTGTACTCCATATTCCTAAACTTAATACGGGGAAGCACAAGACCATGTGAGCTACTCCCGAGTTACAGATGTACCTACACCTGTGTGTAACTGCAGACCGTAGATGATTAACTCCTGCCAGCTTCAGTGCCTTTGCCAGTGGAGAAACCTGAAATAATTCACAGACATGCTCCCTCCGAAGACCCCAACCACTCCCAGCTGCTTTACCCACCTCCGTGGTCCTGTAGTAGGGGTCCAGCAGGAGCTTGGCCAGGGCCACGATCTGGGGGGTGCGGTCCCAGCCATCGGAGCAGTGAACCAGCACCGGCCGCTGGTCCCGGTCCACGGCATGCACCACGAGCAGCGCAGATTTCAGGAGCACTGACAGGTGCTGCAGCCACTTGGTGCTCTCCAGAGCTGACAGCCAACTAGAGGGAAACCAGGCAAGACAGTTTTTGCTCTTTTAAAATGCTTTCAGGTTTGGATGTCTGAGTTTATCACGGCAAAGCTCCTGTTTGAATAAGCTGTGAGTGCCACTCTGGAGTATTTTTCACTTGTGTCTTGTTAGCGCTTTCCCAGAGGTGGAAGCAGCAAAGCCACGTAGCCAACCCAAGGAACTGCCATTCTCTGGGTGAGCGGAAGGTTTGGATGTACTTTGAAGCTGTGGAAGGCTTTAGCGGCAAATTCCAAACAGGGAAGTGGGAAGGAAAACAGGACTGGGGTAACTACAGGGAGGACCCAAGCTCAGAAGCTCCCAAGATGATGGGCTGTTACAGGGCAGTTACCCCACAGCACTGGAGGGTTATGAAATATTATGAAATATCCTGAAATGACATTATAAAGGAGTGAAGTACATGGAACACCACCAGAATTTCCCAAATGAGAGCCAACGGTGAGGATTAAAGAGCTGGGAATAGCAGATCAGCCTGAGTGTGAGCGCTCAGAAGCCCACCAGAAGAAACAACATTCTAGTATCAATACTCAAGGTTACACTCTAATTTCAAAACTAATTTTCTAGGTTCACTTCAATCAGAATAAACCAATGACTTCCATGAAAATGGAAAAACATAGCTTAGCATTATTACCAAGGGAAAATCCACTGAATTTCAATTTACAAACCAGCAGCAGAAGAATGTGGCTGCAGAAACACGGAACCAAAGGCCCAAACCCCCAAACCTCCACTTACTTTCCTGGATCTGGCATTTGTGTGCAGAGCAGACGCAGCGACTGGAAGCTCTTGCGGATGGAATGGATGTTTGCCATCCCCATGAACACCACTTCACAGTTTGGGTAATATTCTGCAGGCAAAGAGCAAGACGGAGGGAAGTAAGTAACAACTACCTTGCTGAAAGGAGATTTTTCGTAAAAACAAACCCCTGTTGCTGTGGACAGATGAAATAATTTGTTTACAAAGATTCCGTAAGTCCTTGGAGCTCGCTGGGTATTCCAGACGTGACTCCACAGCCCAGCAAAACAGGAAGCATTTAGCAAAGTCCTGCTGTATTTATTTCAAATGTTTCACTTCAGGTTACAAAAAGCAGAGTGCAAACCTATGGGAATAGGGATATTCCTGTGCTCCAGGTTCCAGAATGTTTGTAAAAAGACTGAGAAACATCAAAAGATGTGAAGTATAAATAATATTTGACTGGTAATTTATGGATGTAAGTTATATAGATTACAGATTCCTTTTCCTAAGCATTCAAAAAGGCTGAAAGGTTACTTCATCCACTGCTTTCTTCTGAGGGGAATTGTATTAAGAAGCATCACACGTGTGAGAAATCCTGGGAGCTCAGGAAAGCAGAAGATACATGGAATTACTCTGGATGTGCTAAAGCAACACCGGAGGCCTGGACAGACAGGAGGCACCTAAAGAGGGCCAGAAAATACCCATTCAGTAGCTTTTCCTAGATTTAGTCTTCCCTCTGCTGGGATGCTTTGGTCTGCACAAGAACGATCACACAGTAAAAATGACCATTTCTACAGGAGAAAAATAATCTGGATTCAGAATCTGGGATACTGAGCGCTTGCACAAGAAAATTCAGGAGTCTCTGAGCATGTTTTGTATCATTTGATTTCCCAACTCTTTATCAGCCAACAAATGCTGGGCCAAACACAATGAGGGACCGTAACTCCAGGAGCAGCCTCAGAAAGAATCAGACAATTTCAGAGTTTTTTGTATTTTTACTGAATTGTATCTAAAATAAAGCACAGCATAAATGAGCTGTTTTTATACAGAGAATGAAGCAAACCTGGCAATACCTGCAGAAAACTTAGCAGCAAAAAGCAATACAGGTTTTATTGAAGGTGACAAGCTGCTTGAAAACCTTCTCTACAGAATTAAAGAACCAATATACAGGAAGAAAATCAAACTTCCTGTACACTCTGCTGTTCTGTTTTGAAATTTTGCTCTCTGATGAAGAATTATTTAGCGGTTTTGAGGTAAACGGAAACTTCATTTTTTTTCCTGGTGGCTACAAATCAAAATGCAGCTATTGCAGCAAAGACCAAAAGAAAAACAAATGGTCAAAAGAGCTTTCGTTATCTTATCTCCAGTTTTTCTGTCTGGGATTTTTTTCCAGCCTCTCCACCCATGGAATTTTAACAGGCTGCATTCATACCCAACAGTGACCATAAATACTACCTTGTTTATAAAACCACCAATTCACAAGTGCCAAAGAACACAGAAAGTGGTGTTGCAACTGTATTACACATGCAAGGTGAGGCAGGATTGCAGTTGCTATGATATAAATACTGAAAAATGCTTCAGCTTTAGGAAAATTGCTGAGAAGTTGTATTTTGCACAACCATTCTAGAATATTTTTCTCCTCTGCAGACAGTGGGTTTTACAAGTTCAGGGGTTTTAGACATGAGCACACCGGACACCTTTGTCTCTCTCTAGTTTATACATCTGACTCAGCAAGGGAAAGCTCTTCAGCAGATTCCACAGGGTTCAGCATTTACTGAGCACTGTTGCCAGCTGGGTTAATGGCCTGAGAACAGACTAATTAACAGCTAAACCTGCCCTTTGAAGGGCTGGGTGGGGGCTGCCATGATCCAGAACCTTCAGACAGATGAGCACTGTACAGGCAGTACTGAAGGGTGTCAGGGTAATTACATCTGAGCAAATCCCTTTGATTTACTGGAAAACTGAGGAGGAGTGTTGCTCACCTGGGCACTCACAGCCACCCCCCTTGGCTCTGTTGGCCACGGCTGCTGCGTAAGATCGAGCGTCCAGGATCAAAAGCTTCTGCGGCTGGATTGCCAAACTCTCTGCTCCTGAGGCATTGGAGATGGAGGAGTCTGGGGAGGAGGAAATGGGTGAGGAGCTCAGAGGACCCTTCTGACACTGGGTACAGCATGATTCACTCAGTCCCACAATGCACATGCACTGGAGAACAGGGACTAAATACGGCAGGTTCAATCTGTTACAGCACCAGAGATTAAACTTTTACATAAAGCTCTGCCCTCTGCAGAAAAGCAACGGTGAGAGCCTTACCAAATTCCACATCGGAGAGGTCCCCTCCGTTGGAGAAATCTCTGGAACAATTCCCATTCATTAACTTGTTACTGTTGGACCTGGAGTCCGAGGCACAGGCTTTGGCTACGGACTGGACCAGGTGCTCATCGTCGGCGTTCCTCCAGCCCCACCAGCTCACCTCGGGCTGGCCGCAGCGGGAGATCACTGCCCCATTGCTCTGGTGCCTGGAAACAGAGGGAATATAGAGTTAACAATCAGGATGAAGAGCACAGAGGGCACAAAAATTCAGTGGTGTGCTGCAGAAGCTTCATTCCCATCAGGAATTCAGTTCAGCAGTTATCCCCAACCTGGGATTCAGCTTCCCTTCAGAACTATGGCTGTGACCACAGTCACTGACAGGTGAAAGTCAAAGCAAGGCCAGGAAGAGAAAACAAGGCATCTTCTTGCTCAATATTGTGGCCAGTGAAAGCTGGGGAGTGTTTTGGAGCAGCAGGTGAGGCATGAGAGAGGAATTCAATATGGATGGGGGATAACTGAGAACACCCTAACCTGGACATGGCTCTCATGGCCTGGAAGGTGACATTCAAAAAAAATGTTTTTATTTTACATGTCCAGAGAGTCAGTAGTTATTTCCCTAAATTTGACCTGGCTTCTTGTACTACACATAAAGAACAGATCTGGAATAATTAAAACTCATTGAACCATTGCAAACACACTGAAAAAGATTTGAAGACTCTCCCCTATAATCTATTGTAAAAAGAAGACTGAAATGTATTATCACAGTAATTCTACTCACTGCCTTCGTGCTGGCACATCCCCCTGCTGCCACTAGCTCTGTGACTCCTCAGTCACTGGAGTGTTTGCAGCTGGCAGAACAACCTTTTCCCTGACCCTGCCCAGCAGCACCCTGAATTCAGGGAGCTCAGCCCTGGGGGAAGGAGGCCCAGCTGTGGGTACAGAGAGCTGCAGGTGGAGGGGCCAGAGCAGCACAGACACAACTTCTGGGGCATCTCAAAATGTTTAATCCCTGCCTCATGTCCCAGCTGAAATATCCCAGCACTCATCCACACTGCTCTTCTCTATTTAAGTCAAAGAATCATAGAATAGTTTGGGTTGTGAGGAGTCCTAAAGCCCATCCAGTCCCACCCCCTGCCAGGGGCAGGGACACCTTCCACTAGCCCAGGCTGCTCCAGGCCCTACCCAACCTGGCCTTGGACACTGCCAGGGATCCAGGGGCAGCCACAGCTTCTCTGGGCACCCTGTGCCAGTGCCTGCCCCCCCTCCCAGGGAACAATTCCTTCCCAATATCCCATCCATCCCTGTCCTCTGGCAGTGGGAAGCCATTCCCTGTGTCCTGTCCCTCCATCCCTTGTCCCCAGCCTCTCTCCAGCTCTCCTGGAGCCCCTTTAGGCACTTTAGGAAGGGGCTCTGAGATCTCCCTGGAGTCTTCTCCTCTCCAGGTGAACACCCCCAGCTCTCCCAGCCTGGCTCCAGAGCAGAGGGGCTCCAGCCCTTGGAGCAGCTCTGTGGCCTCCTCTGGACTGGCTCCAGCAGCTCCAGGTCCTTCCTGTGCTGGGCCCCAGGGCTGGAGGCAGCTCTGCAGGTGGAGAATCACCTGAGCAGGGCAGGAGGGCAGAATTCCCCACTCCCCTGCTGCCCACGCTGTTGGATGAGCGCAGCACACAGGTGGATTTCTGGGAACAACAGCTTTGCAAGCAGAGGTGCCTCCAGGCAGTGCTGTCCTCACCCAGGAGTCCCACCTGAACCCTGGATTTCCAAAGCATGCACATGCCAATTACAATTCCTGTACGTTATGATGCAGGAAAAGATTTTAGAGCCTTTCTGCAAACAAACTGCCCACCTCAGCTTCAGGGCAGCCAGGAGTTGTTCAATCCCTCTAATCAGGGAACCCAGAGTGCTGAGGGTCAGCTTAACCTTTAAGGAAATCTTAACAGTCTCAGCCTTGAACAGGAAGCCAGCCCACCCAAAGCAGCCAGTGTTGACTTTTTGGCTCTGAGCACTTTGATGGATGTCTCTGGAGGTGCGACAGGCTGGTTTGGGCTGTGCTGTCAGAGCTGTCACCCCCGGGTGCTGCGCGGCACCTCCTCCGCAGTGTCCCCGCGGGCACTGCGTGGGCACCGCCGCCTCCTGCTCCTCATCCAACAGCAACACAGGGACACAGCTCCGTGGTGCAGAGCCTTCAAGTGATCAAACAGGCTGGGATAGAGGGTTTGAAGTATTTTTCATAGCTCTTTTGTAATTGTTTCATATAAAATCCCTTCAGTGAGAGGAAGCACTGACACGCTGCGTTAAGCGAGGCGAAGGAAAAGCGATGCGAAGCCACGGCTCTTACACCAGGTGCCAGGCGACTGCAGGCACAGGGAAATGGATTTCTGCTGCAATTAATAGCCTTCCACAAACAGCTCTACCCATAGCAAATTAGTTCAGGAAAAAATACGTGCCAATCACTGAAAGGCCACCTAGTTCCCCGCTACGCTTGCACAAATAAAAGAAAATAAAACATCATTATACGTGTAAGAAATCTATTTTGAACAGAGCAGCTCATTTATTTTTCCATATGTTCTCCCAGATTTCATTACTACCTGCTGCAGAATAATTTTCATAGGTTCATAAAGAGTTGCATTTTCATCTCCAGGTCCTTGCCTCACATTATATCACAAATAATGAAGGATCATTAGGCCAGGAGATGAGCTCGCTGGTGATTGTGCAGCCCCACCAGTGCCCTGCACAAATCTGCCATGTTCAGAGGTACCAGAAATCAGCACGCAATTCTATTTAGGGGCATGCTGGAGGGCTGAGGAATCCCACTCATTCCAACTGGACTGGCCACAGGGATAAAGAACAGCCAGTGCGATGCTGAGGTCCCCGGGGATAGAGCTGGGATAAGAGGGCATCACTCAGAGCTTGGGAACAAAACAAAACGATTCAAAAAACTTAAAGCAAAACCTCCATGGAAAATTCCCTAGAGACAAAGAAACTTGCATCCCCCTGCAGAAACCAAGAGTAAATCAGCATTAGGTAACTCTAAAGCCCTTTACAAGCTGTTGTAGAGCTGCAGGATGCACATACACCTCTGCACAAGCTCCATCCTCCCTATGTTCAAACCACCTCAGAGCACAACAATAAATCCCCCAAGTCCTTGTAACCACAGAGCAGAGAGGACTAAGGAAGGGTGAATTGCTCCCTGTACTGCATTTCTGAACCACCAGCACCATAATGGAAACCCCACTGCTGCAGTTCAGGGATGTAACTCTGAAGCAGAAACAGAATTTCCGTGTGCCACAGGATCCCCGGGCCTGGGTGGGTCTCACCCTCAGCAGTGCAAGGCTTAAGGACACTTCCACACAGAGAACTTCCAGGAAGGCTCTCACGATGCTGTTTCCACAAGGTAGGAAGCCCTCTCTATTGTCTTCCCAAAAAATCCTAGGAGCCTTCTCCATAACACTGATTTTCTGGGGCCAGATTTATCTACGTAAATTATTGTTCCCAGAGAGGTTGAGGCTGTGGCTGCCCCATCCCTGGAGGTGTTCAAGGCCAGGCTGGACGGGGCTTGGAGCAGCCTGGGATAGTGGAAGGTGTCCCTGCCCATGGCAGGGGGTGGAATGAGATGAGCTTGAAGCTCCCTTCCAACCCCATCTGTGTTTTTGTGACTCTATGAAATATGTGAAATATGGGAAAAGGTTTAAAAAATTGGAAACAGAAAGAAAAACTGCAGGGTCTGGGTGTGAGATTTCTTTAGAAATCTGATCACTGAATGCAAGCAATGCTCCTGACACTCGAATCTCCGTGGAGCATTCCTGGAGCTTGTCTCCAAATCAGCCTGCTTGGCTTTTCAGCCTTGACTGCTCCACAGGGACAATGAATTTCCTGTTGCCAGTGTCTATCTCTGGTCTCTGTCCCAATGCTCTGTATTTGAGACAAGTGATTGGACTAATTAAAAAAAAATCCTGATTGCTTCTTTTTCCCCTGAAGTAAAGCAAGAAGAGGTTTAGCAAGGTGATCAAGAATGAAACTAAAATCGTTAAGTCCCAAAAGAATTTCAATGGATAAAAAAATGTTGAATAAGCTCTTGCCCCTTACTCCACCAAAGTAAGAAAAAAAGCTGGTTTTATGTGTATATATATATATGTATGTATATATATACTATATATGGAATTCCAATCATAGAATCATGGAATGATTTGGGTGGGAAAGGACCTTGAAACTAATCCTGTTCCACCCCCTGCAACAGGCAGGGACACCTCCCCCTAGAGCAGGATGCTCCAAGCCCCATCCAACCTAGAAATCCTCCTCCCCTCACTGCTGTGAGCTCTATTAGAGCCCAGAGTGATGAACTGGATGTCTTGAAAAATCCATTACTAAATGTCAAGATAAGGAAAAAAAAAAGAAATCAAAAAAGAGAAACACTTTTCTCTCGCTGATTTGAAGCTCAGCAATGAAACCCCACGTGTGATTTACCACCCAGAGCCTCAGCAAAACTGCAGAAAATTGAACACGGGGACAGAATAATTTCAGCCTCCGTGGTCTTTTGACTTTTCAATTGCTCTTCTATAAATCCCTGGAATGCAAGGTGTTCCCAGGAATGAGAACAAAGTGCTTTCCTTCTGTGCAGTGATGACAGGAAGGGGAATGCTGCCCTGGGGAAGTGTTTGCAGGTGAGGTATCCCCTAATTATGTGATAACTGCAGGAAAAGCCCAAAAGCTGAACCCAAACCCACACATAAATCACACATTTCTCCTTTATACATATATATCATATATATACACACATCTACTACTGTAATAATAAAATACCCAGGTTTTTAAAAGCCAGCATATGCTGGAAAGTGTTTTTCCCCTTCCCAGAGCTAAGCAGAGGAGGGAACAACTCCTTCACCATTCCAAAAGAGACCACACTAAAACCCTTTGTTGTTTGGGAGGAAAAGGAGAAAAGACAGGAGGATTTAAAGATAATTTGCTGCCATGAGCCAATTTGTTCTGTTTTCACAGAACAAGAACTCTTAAGCTCAGCAAACAGTGTTTTGTGGCCTACAGCTCTCCTGCCCTTGGCTCCCCCGACCCAGGCTAAGGATTTGCCAACTTTCCTGCTCTCTGTGTTCACAAGGAATGGGTGCTGAGGCTTAGGGAATATCAGTATTCATTATCTTTTTAATCCCTTTGTCATCTGATGTTTTAAAGAGATTTTAAAGATTTATGGGAGGATAACCACCCCAGGGAAGGGGCCATGGTATTAAGTGACAGGTTTATAGGATCATGGAATGGTTTGGGTGGGAACAGACCTTAAAGCTCATCTCGTTCCATCCCCTGCCACAGAGAGGAACACCTTCCACTAGATAAGGTTGCTCCAAGGCCTGTCCAACCTGGCCTTGGACACTTCCAGGGATGGGGCAGCCACAGAATATCCACAAAATCCAGAATATTAAAAAAAAACAGATGCTGAAATATATTCCTTAGTAAAGAAGCTGCCAAAACCCAGTTTCTCAGACAAGCAGTTTTATTATGAAGAATTGCTGGACTCAGTCTAAGGAAGTGTCTGTGTAATTAAAACTATCTAAAATATGGAGATAGAGCTAAACTGTACATTAATTTTTAATTTGAGTTTTAGATCTCCTTCAAGTAATTTTGGTATTTGTCCTTGTTTATACTGCAGTCTGAGAATTAGCCAGATGAGTCAGGGAAAAGCCAAAAGAGCACCCAGCCAGGGGGGCCATTCATCAGCTCCCCACTGATGTCTTAATCTTCCATTTTTTCATTCTCATATTAAAAAATTTTAAGAATCAATCTTAACTGGGGTGACTGCCCCAGGAATGATTTGCAGGAGATGCAAATGCTGAGTGCTCCTCCAGTGTGTGTTTCGAATTCTAAATACAACCCATTATTCCCACTCGGAGAGCACATGGAGTGTCTGCCTTACCCAGAGCAGCCTGAGCACCTCCCAGAATTCCCAGTTATGACTTATTCCAGCTTTCCTTTGCCAGAACTGCTCGTTTGCAGCCTGGTGAAGGCCGTTGCAGCTGCTCCTCACCTGTACACCACAGCAGGGATGCGCTTCCAGGAGCGGAAGCTGGCCACGCTCTCCAGCTCCTTATCCGTGATCCAGGCGGGAACGATGATCTCCTGGGGGTAACTGCCACACAGCCTGCGGGGAAAGGGAGCAAAGTCAGGGACATGGAGCAGCTCCAGACCTCCCAGAGAGCACAAAGCAGCAGTGGAGGAACGTGATGCCCCGTTTGCTAATTCCTGCTTCCCTGGATATTAATAAACTCCCCCTTCTCCAGCATTAAATATGGAGGGAGGGCTCTTTCTCCTTCCCTCAACTTCCAGAGGCCAAGGCAGAGATTCCTCCTGCAGGGACACCAACCACCATCTGTGAGTCATTATCCTGCACAGGCAGAGCACTGAAACTGCTCCATCACAAAGTGTTCCAGCTGGGTTTGCTTTGAGCAGGATCAGGGATCAGCCAGAACACCCCGTCCCCCCAGCTGTGGATCACAGAGCACCTTTCCGTGCTCCGGAGCCTGAAGAGGAGTTTTGTCTGCACTTTGAGTACCTCAGAAAGTGTCTTCCCTTATTTATTCATCTACAAATGCAACTCTTCCAAACCTGTTTGGGTTTTATTTTTTTTAAATACATGTCTTTGTAGTAAGTTAGAGAATAAGACACAATAAAAACATGTTTTAGAAGTTCAAACTCCACTTTGCTCACTTAAGACCTCCCTTAGAATGCTTATTCTCTAAGAAGCCACATCAGAATCTGGCATTTCCAAGCCTAAAAAACTGTAGCAGCTAATAAAACATTGAGTAATTAAAAGCACATTTTTTCTACAAACCAACAAAAAATCATAATTCTGATTGTCTCTTCTCGGAAATTGTAGAAGTTGAAAAAAGTTTCAGTAATTGAGTGTTTTGAGATGCAATCTGGCTGTGGACGAGCAGCCCCATCACTCACTTGTACTTCTCATTGATGTTGGAAATCCTCCAGGCATTGTTCATATCAAACCCCATCCGCTCCACTTCGTTCTTAAACCTGGAAGTTACATGTTCTCCTGGGGATCAAGAGCAGAGGGGGAAAATGAATGGGAAATAAGGAATTAAGATTCCTACTCTGCAAAATAGAGAAAACCAGCACATCCCTCAGTCCAACCCCACCACCTGCATTTCACAGCCTCATTCTGATATTTGCACTGCTGGCTCTCCCTGGCCAACTCTCCAGAAATGCCAGAGTCCAACAAGGAGTTTTTCCCTGAAATTACCAACTTCTGGAAATTCCTATCAAAAAAACCCAATGCTGCAGACCAGAACCAAGGACCTCAGCAAAGGAACTGAGATCCATCAGCAATCCAAGTGGGATGGTCAGAAGTTCAGAAGAATTTGGTATCAATGAGAAGAATGTGAAGCTCTGGTGAAAGGGTAAGACCTGGAATGTGCCCTGGAACGTGGGCAATCCATTGAATATGCACTTCCAGCCCCAGTTTTCCTGTATGGCTAAAGGCAAGTCCTGTCATTTATCCTACATCTCAGTTTTCCATCGTAAATTGGACATTATTCCCCGTGAGTCATGTGGAGATAGGAAGGTAAAAGGCATAAATGATCGTTTGACACAAATATCAGTCACAAGAGCCTCACAAATTCCTGGATTAATACATTAAAGGAAGTGGAATGAGCCCCATTTATTTCCTAGACACTTTCTTTTAAAGTCTCAAAATACAATTGAAAAGTATACAGTGGCAATAAAGAATAAGAAGACAGAAAGTCTGGAAAATGAGACAAAATTTCCAGGTTTCCAGGGCTAAGAAAAGTGCTAAATTTAATGAGCATGTGAGCAGCACTAGGTAAGTGATTCTGAAAGTCCATCCATTGCTTGTCTCTTTAAATTACTGTATCATTAAATCCTGAGGCAGAGCAGCACCCAAGGGGGGAAAAATCTGCTGAAAAATTAATGCTTTAAGTATTACATCTTTCCATTAAATATTTTAGAAAACCCTTAAAGTCTTTCAATCCCCCAGATATCTGGAGATACACATTTAACTCCAGGATGTAAATGCACATGTCTGAAATGATTTTTAATGCCACGTTATGGAACAATTAGAGATAAATAAAAATAGGTAAATTAAGAATATAGACGGCAGCCTAATTACAGGACTTAATTAAGTACAGTGTTATACAGATCCTCTGTCAAGAGCAGAGGTGAAATTGGACAACAGATTCCAGCCAGGCAACAACCTCTGTCAGGTTTGTCCTTAGCAGTAACTTTTTTTATTTAAAACCCCCCCAAATCCTTTTGCTGGAGCACCACAAGGATGGGCTTCACCATCAGCTGCTCCTTAAAACTTGTGCTACATCCTTAAGGATTTTTTTTGGATAACAAATGAGAATACTGGAAATATCCCAAATCAACACTGCTCGGCCCTGGTGGGTTTTAAGAGAAACACATAAAACTACATGAAAATGAAATATTCTGTTTGATTTTTCCCTCTTAATTTTTAGCTACAGTGAAGCCACAGGTTTTCCTCTTGGAAACGAAACCCCAGCCTTAACACTTAGTCCATTCCTCCTGAACTGCCAACACTGATAATGTTTAGAAGCATCCCAATCCACTCTCAAAATCCCAGGAAAAGCAAGCTAGATATTTTGTGGGCTTGTGCTTCCTATTAAAGCTGACCCTACGAGCCACAGACTGGATCTCTACTACAGACACTGCTGACATTTTTTTCCCAGAAAATGTGTTCAGTCGACACTTGGGTGGATTTTGAAGCACTTTAGTACTTTTGTCTGTATCCACCAAATAATGGGCTCCTTGGACGTAGAAGAGGAATGTCTTGGGATTGACTTCTTCGACTACATTCACACTAATTTATTTCAGATGTAATTCAGCTGTTTGAAGGAGAACATCTACCCCCAGCCACAGGGAGCTACAGGGAGATAAAGTTATGTTAAAGAAAATTATTTGATAGACAAAGCTGCAAGAAAAAAATTGATAGGTAAAAGTTAATAAAAAGGTAAATGTTGTGTCTTGTCCCTGGAAGTATCTGAGGCCAGGTTGGACTTGGAACAATCTGGGATAGTGGAAGATGTCCTGCCCATGGCAGGGGGTGGAATGATTTCGGCTTTAAGGTCCCTTCCAACCCAAACCATTCCATTTTAACGATTCCATGATTATCCTAACCTAGCATTAGGCTGAAATCTCTGTTTCAGTGAGGGAGAGGAGACTCAGCAAGCCTTCCACAGGTCTGCTAACTCCCATATCCCTAATTTAGTTAGGAGGGAAAAGCCCTGGGTGTGAAACTCTGCTCCGAGGAGTTCTTTGGCATTTTCCAGAAGCTGCTAACGAAGTGTGTGAACAGGAACAGGGCCAGGGAACTCCTCCTCCCACTGTGTGATCCCTGCTACCCCCAGACACCACAGACATGAGAGCCTGTGCCCAGCTCCGGAGCAGCTCAGCAAGGACAGAATCCCAGGAACATCCCTCAGCCTGGTAACTGGGACACTTCCCTGAGGCAGTGAATTGTGACTGACAGGAGATCACAGAGGGCCTGGAAATCAGATTTCTTATACTCAAACAAGTGCTACAACCTCCAGCATGCCAAGTTCGAACTTCTATTTACTTGTGGGCTTCTAAAGCTCTCCAGCAAGGATGCTATTCCACTAAAAAAGGTCACTGCCTGTGGCTGTGAATGAACCTCAGGAACAGCTCAGGGGCTCTGTTCTCCTCTCCAACATCCATCCTGGAGATCACTGCTCCAGAGAGGTACAGAAAATGTGGCAATCAACCCAAAATGGTTTAGACTGAAAGCTGCTGCTGTGGTGAATGAAATGCTGTTGGTGTTACACCTGACTGACTGAATCAAATCCACCCCAGTAATTCCCCGGGGATATGCAGGTGCTGCTTTGGTGATCCCGAGGGTGTTCCCACGTACCTGGCCGACACAAGTCCCCGTGCTGCTCCTTTTCACTGGCATAAACCTCCATGCACCAGGCATGGTAGGCGAAGGAGAACAGGTCCTCTATCTTGGATGGGGGGCGGATGGCATTGTTCAGCCTCTTCAGCCAGTCCTGACACTGCTCAAAGGTGGAAAACTGACACCTGTCCCAGAGACAAACGTTCCACGGGTCATTTTCAGTAAGAGATGCTGCTCTAGAAGGTGACAGGCTGAGCATGAAAAGCTCTGTGAGAGCACAAAGTGAGAGTAAACACCTTATTGACAACTTAGTTCTGCTTCCACATGCACTCTAATGGGAAGTAAAAATGAAACGTGTGGATATGAGTAAGGAAACACACTCAGGGAGTCAGGATTGACTGAGCAGCAACGTTCAGTGACTGGGAATAACCAGGGTGTGCCCTGCCAGGAAAGAGGGGGACATTTCTCCATGTGTTACTTATGAAACCAAGGAAAGATCACTGAGGTCAAAGACAGGAATGTGTTACAGCCCATTCTGACTGCTGGAATCAGGGGGAAACTCAGAAAACTATCTCAACCATTATAATCTACATAGTATTAACTATAACCACAGTCCTGTAAACAAGAACAGGCTGGGACAGCTGGGGGTGCTCACCTGGAGAGGAGAAGGCTCCAGGGAGAGCTCAGAGCCCCTTCCTAAAGTGCCTAAAGGGGCTCCAGGAGAGCTGGAGAAGGACTTGGGACAAGGGATGGAGGGACAGGACACAGGGAATGGCTTCCCAGTGCCAGAGGGCAGGGATGGATGGGATACTGGGAAGGAATTGTTCCCTGGGAGGGTGGAGAGGCCCTGGCACAGGGTGCCCAGAGCAGCTGTGGCTGCCCCTGGATCCCTGGCAGTGTCCAAGGCCAGGCTGGATGGGGCTTGGAGCAGCCTGGGCTAGTGGCAGGTGTCCCTGCCCATGGCAGGGGGGGGAATGGGATGGGTTTTAAGGTCTGTGTTTCAAACCCTTCTCTTTCTGGCTTTGTTGGGAAGCACAGACCGAGCTTTGCCCAGCGTTACAGACTAACAACACGCAGAGAGAACATTCCCTGCACAGGAGAAATGAACCTTCAAAGCAGTGCATTAAAATTACATTAGCTTTTCTTTTCAAAGAGGATTCCTGGAGTCTTTAGAGTAAAAGAGTAGAAATAAATCAGTGATTTATTTTGCTCTGGCATTTTTCTTCAAGATTTTATAGTTATTAAATATTATCCAGGTATTTACGTTCGGCTCAGTCCGAGTGCTCCTGGTTAATGACGGCATCTGCGTTCCCTCGGGGCAGATTTATCACCCCTACCTGCAAATAGCTCTGAGCCACAACGTGGAAGGAAAAAGCCATGTCCAACATCTCCCAAGAGCTGTGAGGAACTGCAGCCTGGGGGGTTTATTTCTTTCCCATCACTGACTGTAAAGCAAGCCCAGACTACTTGCTGAGACTGGATAATTCTCTATTAAATATCCAAACTCAGACAAGATACATCTCACCCTAAATTCTTTCTAAATTCTTTTGAAGTTAGTGGTGCAAATAACATGTATTATCTTCACTTGAATTCTATTACTCAAAATAGAAAGTTTGCTTGTGAAAAAGAACAAGAATATATTCCAAATCTTCTGTCTCATCTCAGCCCCAAACTTCACCATCTCCCAACTGTCACCAAGTGCTCAGTCTTGGAGATGCAATTTTGAGAGGAAATTGACAAGGAAGGCAAAAATACAAATAATTTGTATTCATTTTACAACTGAAGGGAAATAACAAATTAATGGAGGGAGGAAGGGTGACTTTCTTAAGTGTCAAGAGCTACAAGTGAAGAGGAAGTTAAACATTGAATTCAAATTAAATTAAATATTACTTCTAAAGTAAAATCACTCCTGGTGAAAAAAACAGCCTTTCAGGAAGCAGCTGACCTGTTAAACATTCTGAGTGCTTGGAGATGGCTGGGGCTCCTTTCATTACACAAAAGGCACTGGCAGCAAACATTTAATCAAAAAGAAATGTTCCTTTCTTCTTAATTAAAGTTCATAGATCAAAATTCATTTCTGCAGCAGAAAAGTTAAAAAAAAAAACCCAGCTAGGTGTAGCTCAGGCTGGGCAGCTCAGAGAGTCCTGGCTCGGGGCTGGAGTCTGCAGAAGGACAGCCAGGAGTTAACTGCTGGCTGCACACCTGGAGCTTCCCTCACTTTCTTTTCCCTTATTCCCTCACTTTCTATTCCAACAGCTCACCACACCTCAAGGATAGTGACTGTACCCTCATGGGTGTTGAAAATGCAGGGTGGATGAAGCCTCCAAACTCCAAATCTTGATTAAAACACATTTCCAATGTGTGTCAGTGGCTTTATCTACTTCTGTATCTATTGATTTGTATCTATTGATAGACCTATAACATATTATAACTGATTGGAAAGCAGGGAAAACACAGTGAGACTAAAATTAATGTCAGAATAAAACCAAGATCAGCCACGTGAGCTCAGACCAAGGTTTGCTGCTGTCCTGAATCACAACAACCAGACACACAGCCCACCTTGTATAAAAATAGGACAAAATAAAAAGCTTTTGAGGGAAATCAAGTAAGAAACCCCATTTCCTTGAACCATCCCAGCTGCCCATGGCACGTGGAAAGTGAATTCCCCCCCCTTTAACACTGAGCCTCTCCTACCTTATAACCTTGCAGTCCTTGCAAGTCAAATGAAGCTGGAATATATCTCGGCACTCCACACTCTCGATGAGCTGCAATGGAACCTGCAATTAAACACATCTGATTATTTCATTTCAGCAGCAGGAACAGCAATTTCTTTGCATATCTCACAAGGATTTATTGTAGGTTACGTGGAGTCTGAAGAGAGGAAAACAGAGGAATCCAAATGGAACTACTTCAGCAGCTCTGAAGTTTGGTACCAGGTATTCACATTCCAGCTGCAGTCCTGTGTAGTCCAAAAGCCTGAAGGATCCCATGGGAACAGCTGAGAAGGCTGCAGGAAAGGCAGCAGACACCCAAGCTCCTCTCTCATGGAAGCAGCTTTCTCTCTTATAAGTACAAATTTAGGAACCTTAACATATTTTTAGCTGTTGGTGTTCAAAAAGAACTGCTAAGCAAGATCCCCTTAACAGACTGCTGCAGTCTGGATGCTTTTCTATGGCAATATCCCTTACTTCCTCCTCAGGGAAAAACCCTTTGGGCCCGTTTAGATCAACACTTGTGATGGAGCAGCCAAATTTAGAGTGATAATGCACATTAAAGTGCAGTTATACACACTTCTGTTTCCTGGCATGTTTAACCAGCAGCAGGCTGGTCAGAGCACATGCAAGCACCTTTAAAGATGAGAAAACCCACAAGATGAAAATACTAATTTTTAGTATTATTTTTAGAACTTTACCTGAGATGGGCAAATTACATTATTATCTTAAATGAACAGAAGTCATAAATAACTGTCTAAATTTAGCTAATACCTGTAATTACCATGAAGCACAAATCGGTTTGAATTGTTTAGTAGATTATACGGACACTGCACAAGGCAATAAAACCTCTGCCAGCCTTCAGTAACATTCCAATACTCTGATTTTTGCCATCAGACGGCTAAGATCCAGCAGTTTAAGGTCTCGCTTGGGGCTTACAAGATGTGGCTGTAAGAGCCTGCCCTGCCAGGGCCTTTCCTGCTTGGGCAAGTCCTTGAAAGTCACCTCCAATCAGAGCTCCAGGATAAGGAATCACGACAGCATCTTCTCAGGCACCACAAAGCTTAAAAAGTACCTCATTTTGGTGGAATGAAAAAAAGGAAATGAACTAAAACCAGCAGGCAAGGAAAAGAGATGTCTCAAGAATACAAACCAGAGGAAAACTTCCTCTGAGCAGGGACATGCCTGGAGCAAGCTCACGGCAAATGCTGTGCCCAGGAGAGGGATGAGAACTCTGCCATCTCTGGGGAAGGCAGGCACAGCTCAGGGCAGCACCTCCAGAGGGTTCTCAAATCATTGCCCAGAGCTCACAGCCCCCAGACACAACAGGCAGGGAGCTTTTAATGCTCAGCCTTTCTCTTGCCCGTGTCACACCACAACCAGAGGCAGCTCTGGGCTCTGGAGAGGCACCAACCTTCCCCTGCCATCCCCAGCGAGGCTGGGACAGGGGAGTTATTCTGCTCCTTCTGTTGTAACTGGACATTAAATGACAGAAAATCCATGGGCAAGACTTGGCAAGAGGGTGTCTGACTCCACAGCCCAATAGTTTGGACTTTCAATTTTGGATTTCAGATAAAGTTGGAACTTGAATTTCTGTCCATGTTCTCAGCACTGTCACTGGTTGAGATCTGTGACAGAATCAGTGACATGAAGGGGGCATGAAATGAGGAATCCCTCCTGTGAGAGAGCCCCTCTTTGCCCTCCTTGAGCCCTCCCTGACTGTGCGTGACTCCACCAAAGCAGCAGAAGACTGAAATGCAGCACAGATCACACCAGGTGCTCTGTTCCACAGCTGATCCTGGTATTTCACCTGCTTGTTTCTTCCAAGCCTTCTCCTGCTTGATATCCCAGTCTGGCAGGCAGGTAAAGTGTCAGAGTTTTGTCTATCAATGGACAGGAATGGAGCTCAGAATGGAGAACCTTCCAGTCTGTCTTCATGACTGGACAGTGCCACATACACCTAACAACAATTCTCAGGAGGAATTTCTCCATGGAAAGGGTGGTCGGGCATTGGAAGGGGCTGCCCAGGGAGGTCTGGAATCCCCATCCCTGGAGGTGTCCAAGGAAGGCCTGGATGTGGCACTCAGTGCTCTTGGCTGGGGACAAGGTGGGGATCGGGCACAGCTTGCACTTGATGGCCTGGGAGGGCTTTTCCAACTTAAATGATTCTGAAATAACTTATTTAAATCTACCACTGAGTTAAATGGCACCAACATGGAAAGTAAGGCATCTTACTGACGAGTTAAGACTCCAGACTTGCTTTTTAAGTCCAGTGCTGCTTTGTCTGTTAATATTGTTTTATTCCCCGAGCCCTGTTTTATTCCGTTTTTTCCCACGTCCATCTTCATTTAAGCAGTTCTCCACCTTTTCCCTCCTCCTGGCATTCTGCTTGTGGCTCCCCTTCCTCCTGTCTGCACTCTAATGACAAACTAATTATTCTCCTCCTGCATTATTTTTAATTTCCTTCTTTCGAAGTCACTCCTTGTTCCCTGCCCTTTCCCTGTGCCCTCTGCTCCCCAGCCATCCATTCCCCTCCGACAGCCCACCAGTGATTCCCTCACAATCTGCACGTTTTTCTTCAGGACAACCTTCCCATTAATCTTTTTAATTTTCCTTCCCAGTCATAAAAATCTGTCCTCTGGTCCTCTTGTGTTTTCAATCTCCTTCTTGGCCATTATTCCTCCCCCAGGAAAGCTCTGTGGAATTATCTCCCGTCATTCCTCCCTCCCTGATAACCTTCCCTTCCCACTGCACATCCTTCAGGCTGCTGCCATCCAACAGCCCGAGCCCGTTCCTGGAAGAGCCATCAATTCTGTCTGCAGGCACTTCCCTCTAACAATGGCATGGAAACCAGGCAGGGAGAATCAATCATTTTTGCTTTTAGAAGAATAAACATGCATTGTTATCTAAGCCAAATTACATCCCATTATAGGGAGTACAGGAGCATCCTGCTCTTGCAGTATCTCCTCACTGTCTCTTATTTAAAATTATCTCATTTTAAATAACAGCAACATTCTACAACTCCAACTTTTTATTTTTGAGGGTTTTTTAAAATTATTTTGATGGCTGGAGCTGTTATCTAAGAGGAGTACAAGATATATTTAGAGAATTACAGCTCTGTAGTTAGAAACAGCACAAGTTACATTTTCAGAGCTGAAACAACCACCCCACGGCCCAATCCGTGCCCACAATTCCCAGTGGGATGCAGTGGATCACGGCCAGGCTGCTGTAAGCACGAGTGATTCTGCTACAGACCCTCCCTTGTGCCCCATTTGGCCCAAACCTCTCCAGGACCTCCTGTGGCACCCAGGGCCTGGGAGCTGGAATTCGAATTTCCTCCTTGTTTTCCCAGCTCAGAGCTGGAATAATGTCAGGGTTATGGTACAGGCTGGTGGCTTTAACAAGCACAAGGCCAAGGCTGGGTGCTGGGTGTCCTGGAGTGTGGGATGAGGTGGCACACGGAGGCACTGAGGGTGCAAGGACAGCTCTGAAGGGCTCCAGGGTGGATGGAGCTGAATCTCCCCCACTGGGTTCACAGAACCCACAAAGAGTGTCTGAAGCAAATTTTGCTTTTAATTACAGCTGATGACACTTTGAGTTTGTCTGGAAGGCCACCTCTGAGCCCCCTCTGCTCTCACAATTGTTGTGCTCTGAGTGTGACTTTGGGCAGCAGGGCCTGAGGACAAGACTGGGATTATGCCACTCTCCAGTAGAGATGAAGCACAACAGCTACGCTTTGAGGAATATCCCAATCCAACCATTTTTCCAAGCAAGTGAAAGCTCACACTAAAACTCACCTCCTCACCAAAGTCTCCCCCATCATGACTTTTTTTTGGTACTGTGTCCAAAATCCACCACCGGAAAGAGATTACATGCAACCCATGCCTTCACAAACCCCACTAAAATGTTAATTCTCCCATCAATGCAATTAGCTTACAGGGAGGAAAGTGATTAGACAGAAACACTCAGCAGCTGCAAAGTTTGACATTTTCTTAAGGAATCAATAGAGATGGGCCTGGGAACCAAACCTCCCCTGTGCACTGAGAGATCCCTGTTGAGTCTGCACTTTTATCCTGTGGATAAATGTAAGTCAACACTCCTGAATGTCATAATCCCCCCAATTTATGCATGGTCTGCGGGACCTTTTGTTTTTGCATTTGAAACACCGTGTTCCTATTAGCGCTGAGATCTAGGAAATTATCCATGGGAAAGATCTCCACACACAGCCCTTTCCTGCACTGTTGCAATGGGAACATTAACATCTTTGAGTGGATTTCTTTCCCAGCCCAGGTGATCTGGAGCTCTGTGCTGCTCACTGAGGTGTCACAGCACCATTTTCACAGCCAGAGAATTGGAACCAAACACAAGGGAAAAGCCACAGACCAGGAATGAAGAATTTCCTACAGGTATTTGCTGAATAGCTGTGGTGACATAAAAACAACAGGAAAGAATCAAGATGAACTCAATCGAAAATTACTCAATGAAGATTTAATTTAAAAAATCACCATCTGATCAAGAATTTTGGTCAACAATAACCAAAAGGATTACTACTCCCAAATTTAACAATTTAAATATGGTTCTTAATTATTGAAGGATATTTTATCTTTAAAGACATTCCAAGCCCCCTCTGCCCTGGATTTCAGTGGAGTTCATAGTAAGTTATTAGTGATAGTCATACATGGTTAAAAGAATGATTTATATTCTGCTCTACCTCATCCACAGATTGATTATTTCTGGTTAATGATGCTGATGATAATGAGCTATCACACAGAATGAGATGGCAAAGCACTGGATATGAAAGTCAGGGAAGCAAAATTAACATGGGAATATTGACAAACTTCTGGGGACTCTTCCCTGAACACAGTCAAGGAATGTGATTTGAGAAAACATCAGTTCTTGCTACTGCTCAAAAATACTGAATTGAAAACCCCTATAAAGTAGTGTTCCTAATTATCCTAAGGACAGAAGTGCAGTACATGCACTAATGGCTTCTCTAATAAAGCAACTCCATCATTCCCTGGTATTCCCCAGGACAGACTCTTGATTTCCACTCTCCAAGTGTCCACAGCTGGTGAGACTGGTCTGTGTGAGCATCACAGCACTGCCAGGACTGTCCAACCCCATTTCACTGGGTCTGCCACCAGAGGAGGTGGAGATGGAACCATTTTAAGGAATGGACACTTGGAATAAGGCTCCTTAAGGAAATACATTGAAGGTGAGGTCCCACTCCTGACTTGTTACATCAAGGACTGCACTCAAACACCCAACATCTGGCACAGAACTTCAGCAGCTGGATCCACTTCCACCTTCTGAAGCTCCAAGCAAGGCACAAATCAAGTTTAGGTGCTTCAAAGGCCCCTTCTTAGGAAGACTGATTATTTCTCCTCTGAGCACATGATTTTAAATGATTTTAAATGATTTTGATGACTGGAGCTGTCTGTTATCTAAGAGCAGTACAAGATATATTTAGAGAATTACAGCTCTGTAGTTAGAAACAGCACAAGTTACATTTTCAGAGCTGAAACAACCACCCCACAGCCCAATCCGTGCCCACAATTCCCAGTGGGATGCAGTGGAGCTTGGGGACAACACATGGCTGGCACAGCCAGTTGTGAAGTGACCATCAGGTTGAGGGATGTGACATTTCCTTATGACATCTGATTTTCAGAGCTGCTGAGACACCCTTTGGTGCCTAAATATGTGTTTATTGTCCCTGAGAAATGGGATTTGAACATCAGAAAGAGATTTTTCATTATTAAAAGGGGGGGGGAAATCACCATACTCCTATCCTAAATTCTGTTATTTCCACTGAGATCAGAACACCTGGACAGAACTTACATTCACAACAGACTCCTTGAATTTGATGTGGAGCCTGTAGTTGGAAAGGGCAATGATGGCATCCTCTGCTCGCCCCACGTACTCCGTGCTCTCCCCGTGGAGCTCAATGAACGGCACCTGCACAAAGGCAACAAAAATCTGATTTCAGAGACCATTTCCCAAAAATCCGCCCCTCCTGCAGCACAAGAAATCAAACAAAGCCTGCTGAGAATTCAGCCCCGTTATTGCTGCTAAGGAGGAACATCAGGTAAGGTTGGCTCAGAGGTTAATTGCAGCCTTTTTCTTAAATGATCCCTTATTTTACGTTACTTTGCCTGAGTGGTAAGTGCCTGGTCAGAGAAAGCAATGAATTTTTATGAAAAATATCCTCACATTTTGGCAAGCAGGCTGACAAAGCCCTTGATTTATGCTCTTGCTCCTTACTTAATGGAGAGTGGCATTTCCATAATGTTATTAAATTCATCCTAAAGTAGGCAAAACATCCAGGATGAATAATGTTCCCTGCTATTACCCCACCACTCACCCAGCAAGCTCAGGTAACCAGCCTAGACTGGATCCCTAAATGCCACAAAGCTGAGCTCAGTTGGACAAATCAAGCTTTTTGCTCCCTATTTCTCACAGTAAATACGAAAATGCAGAACCAGCTGCTGCTTTATGAAGTCAAGTCAGAAACCTGCAGTTCATTACACCACACAAGGAAATTGTCACTGGTTAAATAAAATGTGATTTAAGCTCAGTTCAGCTGTGCTGGGTGAAAAGTGTAAATGCTCAACTTGAAAGTGATCTGGTTTTACACCAGCTTAGCTTGAATCAAATAAAAACACTTTATATTACAATGAAACAATTGATGTAAGAGTGTCTGCACAGAGAGCCAGGCAGTGTGATTTTAACTGGCAAGGAGCAGCGAGGTGATTACCTGAAGGTTCTCATCCTCTCGGATCAGCTGCTTCCTGGGAAAAATCTGATTAGCCTGGATGCATTCAAGGCTGTGCTGAGTCTCTTCATCCTGAGGAACAAAGCGTGACAGTCACCGCAGCCCTGGCACCCACTGCCACCTTCCCCAACCAACCACAGCCAAGGAAAAGCTCCCACAGGATGAAGCGTCCAGAAAATTCCAGGAGCAGTAACTCAGACAACAAATTTGGTATTAGAAACAGGTTTCCTTCCTGCAGCCTGATTAATAAAGTCATTAAACAGCTGTAAGATTTATAGCATTATGAAAAAAGCATTAGCACTATGCTTAAAACTCAACAACCCCACATGTAAACAGTCATTCCCTAATGTTTTTCCCATTTTAAACTCTTCTGCTCTGTCACAGACCCCACAAAGCCCCTTTGCTTACCATGACAGGCCCTGGGCAGGAGGAGGAATCCTCGTCTTTACTTGCAATACTTTGAGGCTCTTGACTTATTAAAATCTAGAAAACCAGAAAAGTATAATCATGAAATAAAATTCATTTTCTTTTGGCAAATAAATACAAATTAACTTTTAAAGACTGTGAATGTAGCTGTTAGAAAACTGAGAGCAAACAGTAATTATGAAAAGATGAAATCCATAGAAGCTCCCTCTCCTGAGAGCCAAAATTGTTTCAAAATGTGTCTGGTTCCTTCTGTTCATCCTGAAAAATTACCTTTGGATGTGCTGCTGGGAGAACACCTGTCTGAAGGCAGCAATTAAACCAGTGTTTATATAATTTAAATTAAAACATGTTCATCTTTCTGGATCCCCTGGAATTTTCTCCCAAGTTGTTTGCAGATGGTGAATCACAAATTCGTGGGTTACAAACTCAAAGGGATGGTTGGGATCATTTAGGCTGATCTGGTATGAAACACAGGGTCTGGATCCTCCTGGAGCAACCTTGTTTCAACTATGGCATATGAACTGGAATTCTTATTGGGATAAAAATCCTCATTTCACACTTATGACTCATTTTGGATATCCATGGATACATCCAAATACCCATTTTCCTGCACTGACCTTTCCAAGAGCTCCAGATCACTACACTGGGGACTTGCTCTCTCTCCACTACCCAACAACCCCACAACCTTTGATCATCTGCAAATTTTCTGGGAATATTAACAGAGGTTTATGCAAATCACCTATTAGAGACTTAATGACTGAAGTGACTTCAGGAGTTACAGTTTGGTTTTGAGACTGATTTTACACTCAGCTTTTAAAATCCAGGAAGGTTCTTCCCTTTTCTGCTCAACCAGGATTCACTCAGGTATTTTATGGGGTTTGCAGACTATGGCACATAAAAGTTCCAAATGAAAATACATCACACGAGTCCAGTCAGTTCTCAGTTCACATCCAAAGTTCATATCTCACTTCACCTATAAATATATTTCAAATTATCAGTGTTGAGGCTGACAGAGAAAACCACTTCAATCCATCAGCTCACAGCACAGCAGCACTGCAGGGAGCCCTAAACACACCCTGTGCTTTGTATGGAATATAGACAGAGGGAAAAGGAGCAGCAGATGCACACCGAGGATGGGCACATACGTGTGTTTGCGTATATATTTATATTAAAGGAGGAAATGATGAGCAGAATCGAGCTCAAACTGCCATGAATTCACTAAAAATTAATGCAAAAAGTAGATACAAAACTCTGGGAGAGCTGGAGAGGGACTTGGGACAGGGGATGGAGGGACAGGACACAGGGAATGGCTTCCCACTGCCAGAGGGCAGGGATGGATGGGATACTGGGAAGGAATTGTTCCCTGGGAGGGTGGGGAGGCCCTGGCACAGGGTACCCAGAGCAGCTGTGGCTGCCCCTGGATCCCTGGCAGCGTCCAAGGCCAGGCTGGACAGGGCTGGGAGCAGCCTGGGATAGTGGAAGGGGTCCCTGCCCATGGCAGGGGTGGCACTGGATGGGCTTTGAGGTCCCTTCCCACCCAAACCATATCATAGAATTCCAGGATTCTATGATATAAGAAATACCTTGTTATTTCAAAGAACTCCTTCAGCTTCACACACAATTATCAAAGAAACACCAACTTAAAAAATTGGCTTTATTACAAATCTGAAGCTTGCTTAATATCTCTGAGGAAAAGTTTTAATTTAAGAGGCACTATGCTGGAAAAAATAATTCTCTTAGACTTCGGTTTGATTAGATATATGTAATTTGTAAGTTTATTATATAACCCCCTATATATTAATAAAACCAGTATTAGCTTAGAAAATTGGGTCTTTTAAAATATCTTACAGCTGTGCTCCTACAATCCAGCACAAACCTCCAGCAGAGACTACCCAAAGTACCAAGTTTCAGTCTAACTCCTGCATTCAGTGCAGAACAGTTTCTACTCTAACAGTGGGGCTTTCTCCATGAATGTGAGAATCTTCCTTTTTAAGGTGAATTTTGGGAAAGCTGTATGGAAAAAAAACCTGCCTGTTTCAGTTTGCATCAGGATTATCAGATCCAAAGGGTGATGCTGCCAAGATAAATGGTACAAGAAGTTATAGGACTGGTTCTAAAGCAAACACTTTGCTCTGGCTACTGCTGGGCATCAGTGAAACGCTTCAGCGACTTCCCTGCCACCAAAGGAGTTCTGAAAATTGCTGACAGAAATAGCAAAAAGGCTGAATTGTTACAATGAGGCTCTCTGAGCTGATGGGCAGTGAATACTCTGAAAGAAATCATTCCTTTCCCATCATGTCAACGAGCCGATTGCACCCTCCAGCAGCTCAAGGTCACTGGGCTGAGCACACGGGAAAGGAACGGCTCTGGGAGCAGGGATGGAGCACACACTGCTCAGGGACAGCGCAAACCACACCTGAACCGACATTTCTTTCTATCCCAAAGCTCTCTAACCCCTTTCCAGTTCACCAAACTCTTCCCCTGGGAACAGAAGGAGGATCCCAGTGACTGCTGACACCTCATCAGGGGATTTCTGGCTTTAGAAGCCTTGGAAGTGAGAACAAGAACATTCCTCATATCATCAGCTCCACCAAGCACTCCTGAACTGTCCCCACCATAATTCCCCACTGTGCTGCTCCGAGGGACAGCGTGGGACAAAGCCAGCCCAGCACCCAGTGGCTGCACAAACCCATTCTCAGGCTGACCCACAGCAGTTTTAGGAGTAGTTGCAGAATGGAAGGAGAATTCTCATTTCATTTAACTGCAGCTCTGCCCTGACAGTAAACTCCATTTTCCAGAAATGAAATGGAAAGGAACAAACACAGCTCAGATAAAAAAACCTGGCCAGGAAAGCAGCCTTAAATTCAGGCTCCTCTTTATCAATAGGATCACATAAAAATAGCAGCCAGCTTGTACACCGAGCAGTGCAACTTGGTTTTATTGGTACCAATAATACTGGGTTTGGTCAGGACTGAGGCCAAAAAAAGGTGATGTTATCAATTTACTGTCTGCCCTTTTACCTGCAATTCCACGTGTGTTAAATTACGTCAAAAAAGAGCTTGGTCTTGTTAAGTCTCCATCCTTATGTTCTGCTTGAAAGGATAAATGATGAGCAAAGGTTGTAACCTCAGACTCTGTTCAGCCTCTATAGGAACATCTTAATTACCTTTTGTTTCAGATGTGCCTTCTGGTTTAAATTATGTACATAATTAAGAGTAGCAATAACCATCTGTTTGCCAGTGATTCTAAACAAAAAAGATTAGATAAATAAAGGATCGTTTAAATTCACATACATTTAAATGCAGTTGGACTTTCAGCAAGGAAAAGGAAAAACTGGAGGGAAAAAAGGAAAAAGGAAGAATCCAAGCATTTCACTTTGTTCTCTTACCTTCCCCATCCAGACTGAATTCCGTTTATTTGAATATCAAAACCAAATTGAGCTGCCCCCTGAGCTGTTTACATACTGTGGCACAGTTGCCCTCTGAGTCTGAGTTTGGAATCCAAATTTTTTGGCAAAGGACCATTAGAAAATTTGCGAATTAAACATTCAGGAATGCGCTGTACCTTGAGCAAAAGATGCTTCTGTTACAAACTGAAAACACTTCTCCCCCTTTGGCAGGTGGAAGGAAATTTCTGAGATAAGGATAAACACTCAGTTTCCCTCCTTTCAATCCCTGACAGGGAGGTTTCTCCTCTTTCCTGGCACCGCAGGCTGCATTAACTGAGTAACTTTCACCAGGATTTACCGGGAGAGCAGCTGACAACACGGATATTTGCACATTATTCAGGAATGGGAGCAGGACGAAGAATCATGTTTGAGGATTGAGCACAACTAAGAGCCAGGAGCCTTTTTTTTCAATAATTAAAGCTTGCAAACTCCAACTCAGTGAAATACTACTTTTTGTCTAAGATCTTGGAAAACTTTTAATTAAATAAATTAAGAGAATAATCAATGACAAGCACAGAATCCACAAACAAGCGGCTCATCTTATCAAAATAATGCAATTCTTACCAAAGAATGAGAGAACAAACGGTCCTCTCTTGTCCCAGAAAGTTCCAACTGTTCTCTTCTGATACTTCACATTGGCAGCTGCAAATAAAAAGACAACACTTTCAAACGTGAACCTTCCCTTGAAAAAACCCACTTCTGAACCAGCAGCCTAGGCAGGACACTCCACTGGTACGAAGTTTGGATTAATTCAAGAGGAAAAAGAGAAAGTCTGAGTACTTTGTAGTTGTAACAAGAGCTTAACATGCCCAGAGAGAGAATTCCAGGAGTGGATGCCGATGGATACATGTGGATAAGGAGCAGTTCTGAAATCGTGGCCACAAAGCAATTCAGAATTTTCATAAATGAGTGAACAAAACCTAAATTACTTCACAATACAAGCCACAAGAGAGAGTTTTATAGAAGATCCAACTGGATTTATATGGATCTTCAAAGTGGTTTTAATTTTACACTGAAATGGGCATTTTTGGCCCCAAGAAAGCCAATGAAGACCCCCAAACAGTGGTTGTTACCTCTGTGCTTCGGTCCAATGGTGCAAAAATCCCAGGAAACAGCAATGCTCATGAGGCCACTCCTGCCAAGCCCTATCCTTTGGATTTTCAAGTGCTGCACAAACACTTACTGCCTCAAAAATGAGGTTCTGTGCCAGAAATAGACATTTGTCAAAAATTATATGGAGAAAATACCTGATCTGCTTCAATCCTACAGTCACTCCAACAGGACCAACAGATGTCTCCTATGGCATCACAATGACTCCCGGGACAAAAAGTTTCACACTAAAATACCCAAAAAAATACCTAAAATTACAGTTCCAGACTAACCCCAACCATTCCTAGAGCACACAAGCAGCCAAACTGATGGGACATCACTCCCTTGTATCCAAAGATTTGCTTTTCACAGTAACTTGGATACTCTCCCAGTAGCACACTGCATCTGGATGTGCCTGGAAAGTCCAGTTTCTCCACCATATAATCCTGCTGCCGGAAATAGTTTGCCTGGACTTTGATGTGCCACAGCTACTGATGATTTTCACATTCTGGTAAATGAAATAAAATGTTTTTGTATTTTGCATTCGATTGTGTCCTTTAGTTTATGGCTTATGACAGGGAAATTAATACACAGAAAAAGGAGATATAATTTTAGGACTGACACAGTAGAAAGAAATAGTTTAAGAAGTTGTGGATCAAAAACTGTGCATTTAAAAGAGTTGTGCCCCAGGCCCAGCACCACCAGCTGGGGGAGGGAGAGGATTGTCCTGCTCTGCTCTGGGGTGGCCTCTCCTCAAGTGCTGGGGACAGTTCTGGGCACCACAATGTCAGAAGGATCCAAAGCTGTTGGAGAGGGACCAAAGGAAGGGCACAAGGATGGGGAAGGGTCTGGAGGGGCTGAGGGCAGAGGACACTGAGCTCAGACCTCACCAGGGGCTGCAGCTCCTCCTGAGGGCAGCTCTGATCTCTGCTCTCTGGGACAGGGACAGCACCCAGGGAACAGCTGGAGCTGGGCCAGGGCAGGCTCAGGCTGGAGATCAGGGAAAGGTTCTTCCCCCAGAGGGTGCTGGGCACTGCCCAGGCTCCCCAGGGAATGGGCACGGCCCCGAGGCTGCCAGAGCTCCAGGAGCATTTGGACACCACTGCCAGGGATGCCCAGGGTGGGGTTGTTGGGGTGTCTGGGCAGGGCCAGGAGCTGGGCTGGATGGTCCTTGTGAGTCCCTTCCCATGCAGGATTTTCATGATTCTAAGATTCTAATACAAACTTAGATGCACCAGAAGGAACGATGGACACTTTAGGGAATCTCAGTATTTACACAACAGGGACCTGAGGATGTGCTCTAACAGAAAGGCCCTGTGTCAATGCCAGCTGTCCAAAACCTCAGCTAAACTTCGATTTACCATTTTATAAAACAGTTTCTAAAAGCAACATTTCATTACCTGCAACAGAGGTCAACTTTGTTTTTATTTTTAAAAAATCTCTCTCAGCCAACAAGCCAAACATCAATCCCAATAATTTTATGGGTCCATAATCAACCCCAGCACCCAGATGGGACCAGGCACAGTTTGACTGCGAGGTACCAGCTTGATCCTGCAACAAGTTCAACTTCACAGCTGCCTGTTGATACAAAGTCATCTTTGAGGGGAATATGGAGCAGGTTTACTAAACACACACAAAAAAAGCTATGAAGGCAGACTATACAACTCTAGAATGACTCCTCAGAGACAGTTTTCTGGCCATGTATTTGCTTTTCAAAAGGCAAGATACACATTTCGGGTGCAGGAGCTGGACTGATTTTGTGTGGTTTCAGCCCAAATGAAAAAAAAAAACAACCCCTCACAAAATCTGCAACAAGATTTTTATTGATTTTAATGAGGCTTGGAAGAAGCCACCAAATCTCAAGAGTTTTGTCAAGAAGTTTAAAAACAGGAGAAAAATGTTCCAATATAAGCATTAATAATTCCGCTTTATTCCTGCCAGAGCTCGGCAAACACCCCCCGACACGCTCATCAGCATTCCTGCTGCAAGGCTGCTGGGCTCTGATAAGCACCTCCAATGTTATCACTTCCTAAGTCAACAACTTCTGCCAAAATAAGGGGGAAAAGCTGCCTGTAAGAAGAAACGTAGCTATGAGTTCTACTGGCCCTCTCCAAAACACGAATTCCTGACGGGAGCAGTCCCAGGTCAGGGGTGGCTGTTGAATTAACATATCCCAGGGAGCAGCCCCTCAGGAGAGGGATGCAGCCACCCCTTCCAGGGGCTCCCACAACTTCCTCTGCAGCACCTCAGCTGTGTGAGCCACAGAGAAGGGATTCAGCACCATCAGGAAAGCCAAGGGTAGGAGATGGAAAAGGGACAGGACCCTTTCAGTAAATCCTAAGTCAAGTGCGTCTTTTAAGGAATGGGCTTTGCAGCACCTTTACTGGACTGTCACATGCTCAGAGCTGGTTTGGTTTACCACAGAATGGTTTGGGTGGGAAGGGACCTTAAAGCCCACCCAGTTCCACCCACTGCCATGGGCAGGGACACCTTCCACTAGCCCAGGCTGCTCCAAGCCCCACCCAACCTGGCCTTGGACACTTCCAGGGATCCAGGGGCAGCCACAGCTGCTCTGGGCACCCTGTACCAGGGCCTCCCCACCTTCCCAGGGAACAATTCCTTCCCAGTATCCCATCCATCCCTGCCCTCTGGCAGTGGGAAGCCATTCCCTGTGTCCTGTCCCTCCATCCCCTGTCCCAGGTCCCTCTCCAGCTCTCCTGGAGCCCCTTTAGGCACTTCAGGAAGGGGCTCTGAGATCTCCCTGGAGTCTTCTCCTCTCCAGGTGAACACCCCCAGCTCTCCCAGCCTGGCTCCAGAGCAGAGGGAGCCCTTGGAGCAGCTCCGTGGCCTCCTCTGGACTTTCTCCAGCAGCTCCAGGTCCCTCCTGTGCTGGGCCCCAGGGCTGGAGGCAGCTCTGCAGGTGGGGAATCACCTGGGCAGGGCAGAATCCCCTCCCCAGATTCCAGCACAGGTGCCCAAGGACATCCTGCCACAGCCCACAAGTCACAAGTGACTCTGCCATAGGGCTCCAGTACTGAAGGCGACAGGAACACTTCACTTTTCCTTTGAATCATCTTCTAAGATCCGGCTCTGCTGCCTGTTTTGGGAAGTTGGGCACTGGGTGAACACTTCACTCAGCACAAAGGTCTCGCCTCCAGGTTTTTCTTGGAAGATGTTATGGACAAGTAGACTAGTTGCACTGTGTATCAATGATACAGTGAAACACAAGTAATAATACAGCTGGGAGGGGGGAAATTCCAAATAATGGTTTCCAAGTTGTAGAACTTTCATCCCTGGCCATACTCTAACCCCTGGAATTCCAAGGGCAACCCAATCCAACATCAAAGTCGGCCCTGCTCTGAGCAGTGTTGGACTACAGGAACTCCAAAATCTAAATTATATGAGCCTCTGACAGTGTTTTTCTTGACATTTATTTTAAGAAAACATTGGCAAATAGCTAGGAAAAGCACTCTGGAGAAGTTTCAATCAACATGTTTGTTTAATTAGGTGATTGGAAAGTTGTCTCTACAGTTTCTTTGCTGAAAGGCTCTATCAGCCAAAGCAGGAGAACCATGATTTGATAAGCATGGAAATGGCACAAGGGAAAAATAACTTGGGAGAAAAACAAACCCAGATTTTCTCTAGCTGAAAGTTATCCTCATAAAGATGTAAACAAACACAACCAAAGGAAGCTTTTTTCCTGCTAATTGACTATTTTGAAGATGTATTTTCCCCTCCCTTTGCCGAAATACGGCATTTCCACACTGGTTGTGCCACACCATGTCACAAGTTAACATTGTGCAAGTGTGGTTTTTGATGAGAAGTTCTGCATTCCTGTTTACATTTCAAACTTCCCAATATCGCTGTTCCCATATACTCAACCTCTGCCATGAGGGGACCTTCTCTCACACGGGATTACCACACACCCCCCATTTATTTCATCACCTCTGGGTTTGGCTGCTCTCTGCTCACTTTAGCTCACAGGTTGTTCTTCTCCTACCCTCTCCTTTTTCTGTTCTTCCTGGTGGATTTTAGCTTCCTTTCCCTACTATTTTTACACTGTTCTTAGCGTGCTCAGGAGCAGGAACACAGCGCTTCCATCAGCTGCCCACCAGCTGGGGGATGTGGTCAGCTTGTGGCTGTGGAAACCACAGAGGGATGGGAGCACTGGGAATGCAGCCGCCCCCAAGGCTGGACGGGGCAAGGCTGCTCCTTAATAGAAAGTTTTAAAACGTGCACACGGAGAAGAAGGAATGCTGATCTTCAGGAAGGCACTTTCTGGTTTTTACTGCCACGTGTCACAGAATCTTTAAGGCTGGAAAAGACTTTTAAGGCCATTGACCTGGCACCACCGTGTTCACCACCGACCCATGTCCCCAAGTGCCACATCCACAGAGCTGTTAAATCCCTCCAGGGAGGGGGACTCAGCACTGCCCAGGGCAGCTGTGCCAGTGCCTGACCACCCTTTCCATGAAGATGTGTTCCCTAATATCCCATCTTAACCTTCCCTGGTGGAACGTGAGGCCGTTCCCTCTCATCCCATCCCTTGTTCCCTGGGAGCAGAGCCCGACCCCCCCGGCTGCCCCCTCCTGTCAGGAAGTTGTGCAGAGCCACAAGGGCCCCCCTGAGCCTCCTTTTCTCCAGGCTGAGCAAGCCCAGTTCTCTGCATCTTGTCAATCATACACTTCCCTGGATGAAATGACGACATTCCCAGCTGGAAAGAATCTGGATATGAAGGTGTGCACACAGCAACACTCAAATACCTGACAGGGACAGCAGAACAGCCATATGGAACATCCCACTTTCCCACAGCACGGATGGGAACTGTCCTGCATCAGAGCATTTTGGAAAGATCTCATTCCACTTTCTGTTCTCTCTGCTTTTATGAGTGAAGAATAAAATTAATTATAAGAGACCAAAGCATCAAAAAAGTTTTGTCAACATCTGTCACTGCACTGACTCATCCACTAATGGCAGGTCGGCATTCGGGCTTCCTTCATCTTCCCACTCGGAAGAGGAATTAATCTGCTTTTAAAGCAGTTTGATTAAGCTGATTATCTTTGCATATTTGTTAAAGATCACTTCTTGCACTCTTCAGAAATTAAATGCAGAAGCAACAGTTCAAAGTTAAAACCAAAAAAACAGCTTGAAAGGAAAGAAGATTTTGAAATGGCAGAGGAAGGCAGGAGGCAAGGCAGCAGAAGAAGCACTTCTGGGGGTCTGATAGCAAAGGATAGTACAGAAAAATTTGATTTTGCATTAAGAAAGGTCCATTTTTTCCATAATTGATGTCAAGCATAAAAATCAGTATTCAGGTGGAATAACAGTATTAATTATTCCAAAAATAAGAGGCTTTTTAGGAAAGTGCTCCTGAATAAAAGACTCTACATCAGTATTTTCCTTCACTGATCTCAAAACAAAAGACCACACCAAGCTTGAAACCAAAATCCACAACTAAATGTCACTTTTTCTTACAAAATTTCAGGCTCTTTTTTCTTTTAATTCCCTTTTTCATTTGGATAAAACCCTGGGATCCAAAGGCTGCAATTACTCCTACATAAGCCAGGATACAGTTTACCCATCAGAGATCTGTACTGTGTCTATAACTTTCCTTTTATTTCAATTATTCCACATTCCTCAGTTTTATGTGCATGACAGATGAGGAACAGCTACCAAGGACCAGCAAGCTACACAGATTGGTCTGAACTGTGGTGAGACCTGGAAGGATGGGATCTGAACCTGATTTTAGTGGAAGCTGACAGGACACAGACCCAGTGGAAGCTGACAGGACACAGACCCAGTGGATTTGTGGAGGTTCTAAGCTGGAAAGGTCACCAGGTGTGCCGGGAAGGAGATTTATGTCTACAGGTAACTAAAGAGCCATGAAATGTAGGGCAATATTAGACTGGAGTTATGAAACAAACAGCAAGGTTAGACCAGGCAGCAGAAGTTTCCATTTGAAAAGGCATCATGGAGAAAGAAGGGAATAATTTGCTCCTCACAGTTCCCATTTTTCCATTAAGGTCCTCACAGCCCATTTGCCATGAGTCACACTCCCTCCCCTCTTTCTGCTTTTCTAGAAGAAAGGTAGCAAACAAGGAGAAGTGGCTGTTAATCAAAGTCTCCAAGGTTTTACTCATCCTCCCAAAACACTTCTTCATCCCCCTTCCCTCCTCCAGTCACATTTTGCTTCAGCTCAGACCTTCCTGTAAGTGCCTGAACAGCGGGAAGGGGCAGCAGCTGTTCCCAGAGGAGCATCCCACGCTGCCCAGGACAGCTCCTCACCTGCTGGGATTTACTGACAGCCAGTGCAGCACTACAGACATCAACTAGTAATAAAAAAGGGAAAGAAAGGTTTGAAAATAGGAAGAATCAAGAAGCAAATCAAGAAGGTTCCTCTGGAGTTTCAAGATACACTCGCACGAGACTTTTCTCCCCCACTGAACTTCCTCTGGACAACACAGGCAGTCACAGCTCTCAGCTCCTCAGGTGACCTCATTTTCACCACACTTTTTCTGACATAAAACTTTGAAAATCTCTTTAACAAAACACCACTGGATGCTTTTGTCGTAAGACAACTTTCTTGAAATAGCAAATACCTGTTATTAATAATCTATTAATGCTTTGAGAAATAAATGCCTAAGTTATTACAAGGTGTCCCTAATGGGGACCTTGGTCCCCACAGAGGCCCTTGCCTTCACAGAATCATGGAACGGTTTGGGTGGGAAGGGACCTTCAAGCTCAGCCAGTGCCACCCCTGCCAATGGGCAGGGACACCTCCCACTGTCCCAGGCTGCTCCAAGCCCCATCCAGCCTGGCCTTGGGCACTGCCAGGGATCCAGGGGCAGCCACAGCTTCTCTGGGCACCCTGTGCCAGGGCCTCCTCACCCTCCCAGGGAACAATTCCTTCCCAATATCCCAACCACCCCTGCCCTCTGGCAGTGGGAAGCCATTCTGTCCCTCCATACTCCTGACAAAATCCCTTCTCCAGCGCTGCTGTGCTGCACAGCCCAGAACAGGCAGGACACAAATTCTGTTTGCTGTTATTAAGGCCTATAATGAGACATCCCTTTCTCTGCTTGCACACCTTGCACAATGTAATTAAGGGTAAAGCTTTAATCCATTAATTCTTCAATTGCATTGAAAAGACCTGTCCTGTCAAGGAGCCATGGAAGATCCACACATCCATCCTCACCAGCTGCATCGAGGAACGGAAGCCATTGGGAGGCTCCGTGTTCCAGGACTCACACTGGATCACCATACGCGACTGGGAAAGTTAGTATTTCGAACTAACACCAGCACTTGGCAAAATAGTGGCACATTCCAAAAATCCCTTTTTTGATGTGGTAGTAAGGTGGTTTTGCTTTAAAACAGACTATGCTGCTATTCCCTGAAGCATGGTGAGCCAGCAGAAAGGGTACTGCTCCCATACTCCTCCCAAACAAAACATTCCCCTTCCTTATTTTATACCAGCTCTGGCATTTCAGACCCATCACAGCATATTCCAACTCCTCTATACAAGACAAAACTAACCCAGAGCACAGATCATGGAACCACCACTCTGCAGTGCTGTAGATGTTGTTTGCTTCTAGAGCAGCACAGCCTGAAAAACTGCAGGACGTTTCATATTTATAGAATTTGAGGCAGCTTAAGAATCACTTCAGCTCCTGCAGAAATGACATTTCTTTACAGAACTAATCAATTAGCTTGCTTGTCTCTTAGGCTGCTCAATTCTTTGAGAAATATTCAAGTAGTTTCCGTTTGAATGGCAGAGTTTACAGTTCAGACACCAAGCACCCTCCCGAAGCTCTGATCCACTTTAGAGCTGTCAAGCACACGACTGCATTCTGTACGGAAGGGAACTGAAGGGGCTTTTAGGAGTAATTCACGTATTTCTGCCAGAATCTGTGAACCTGAGGATGAAGAGCCCTTCTCTTCAAAGTCTCTTCAATTACCATGGCAGGGGACAAGCATGTGTGATCACAGCATTATTTACAGTGTAAAGTAGTAATTAATTCCATCCAAGAAAAGCCTTGGGTTCAGGTATTCCCTTATTAGTCCGTGCAAAACAATCCTGAACAGAATCAAATAAACATATTGAAAGAGCTGACCTAAGGTGAGAGCCAGCTTTATTTAGCTACAAGAGACCCCTTTCGATGAACTGACCCCCTAAATTCCACATTTCAGGAGCTAATCAAGGATCAGAGTAGCTTTTCTAGGCTCACAAAAAGCTGTTTCCTAGAGAGCAGTCCACACACTTGTTCAGACATCAGCCACGAGGCTGCCAGGACACCAAGAGCACTCACCGTTCACCAGACGCTCCGCGTGTGCAAATACTGCAAAAGTCAAATGTGGAGGAGATAAAGCCAAGTGTGCTTGTCCATGATAAGGGGACCAGCAAGAGCTGGGTCAGGAAACCCCAGCAGCTCAAAGGACTGCACAGAGCTTTCTGTGGGTCCTATTTACCCAGCAAGTTCCAGCCAGACCCAAGATTTACCAGAACAGGGTCCTGCCCTCCCTGCACTTGGGAAGCAACTCCTTCCAGGGAGAGCAACCAGGCATTTTCACCAGCCCGCTGCCAGTTCCAGCTTCTCCAAACTTTCCGCAGTTTCCTGTCAAGTCACCCACAGAGGGAGAAGAATCTCCAGCGGCACTGCCCTCAGCCAGGCACAGCAGGGAAGAGCTCTGGCTCCCTACAGGAATTAAGACACACATAGGACTCGGACGCCTTCACCTGTTAATTCCTGCATTTAGCTCACAAGGGACAAACTGGTTTGGGTAACCTACCAGAACACTGCCTCCAGGAAACCTGCTGCTTCCTGGCCTTTCCCTGGTCAGCTGATTCACAGAACCATGGAATGGTTTGGGTTAGAAGGGCCCTTAAAGCTCATCCAGTTCCACCCCCTGCCATTGGCAGGGACACCTTCTGCTACCCCAGGTTTCTCCAAGCCCTGTCCAACCTGGCCTTGGAATTCCTCAGTTCAATAATGCAAAAAGAAAAAGCGGGAAAAGCAAATACTTTTCCTCCTGTAGTTAAACTGCCTCAGTATCTTCCAAGTATTAAGACAGTTGTTTATTCCTATCTTTTTCCACTTGTGGAAAGTCACAGTTAATTTCAGAAGCAGGAAATGTAACAGCAAAATACTACTTTCCATTTGCAAACTGCACTTAAATAAGAGCTGGAGATGGACCTCAACTCAAACAAACAGCAGGCAAAGAAAAAGAATCTTAAAGAGGGTCCTGCCCATGAAGGCCCATGGAAAAGGAACACAGAGCTGTCTGAGTAGCCAGCTTTAGTGAGGAGCAGTGAAACTGCATCTCACCAAGAACCTCAGCAGAGCAGCCACCAGGGATTGAAGCAGCACAGCCCTTTGATGTGGGAGGCAGGAGGCCCATGGAGGAGTCTTGCAGCTCTTGTGATTGCCTCAAGAAATGTTTTAATGGGCTTCAATTTCCGTAGCTGGTTTGGAAGATCAATTACACACATTAGCAGTATCTGGTGTGAAGTACAGAGGTCTTTAACAGAGCAGTTAATTTTGTCACACTGCACTCTGGATTCCTCTAGAGACACAACAGTGCTGCTTCAGAACCAGTTGGCTCTATAATGCATATTTTTCTGATTTTATGTATCTTTAAGCCCAATAGTCCTCCATCAATTAAATCAAGGTAGATGCTCTGCAATGTTCAAATCTTGAATGTGTCAAAGGCAAGAACAACTACAATTTCTAAAGTCATGTCTCCAGACTGCCCAGGGAGGCTGAGTTCAGTCAGGACAAGTCCCCAAAATATTTTCTCCACAACTTCCATAATATTGAAAGTATACAGGTTTGTTCCCTTACACTGAAGTTGCACAGCCCTTCAGTGCCAGGAAGGAATTTACTTGGATTAACAGAATATGCTTATTCTAAAAAACTAAACAGCACAAAGCCGAAGTTAAATATATTTAGGCATTTCAGAGGCACCAAAGAAGGGTTTGTGGTTGCTTGATGTGTATCAAAACACAGAGTTTCAGCTAGAATTGAAATTGAGGCCTGCAACAGACTGCAGCTCTGCTAGAGAAACAAGGTTTGACAGGTCTCCAGTTAATAGCCACAGTCTCTCCCTTCTCCAATTTAAAGTTAAAATCCATTGAAGTTCAAGCTCCCATAGAAGGATACCAGCAGATACTTGGCTGATGAGGAAAAGGGAATTAACCCTATAGGGTACCTGCATCTCCTTTGGTCAATCTTGCCATCCAAACAGGGCTTCCAACAGGAATGAGTTTCTCTGGGGAACAGGAAGATTTCCCTTCCTACCTGCTCACTTAAACCAGACCACACCAAGTTGTCTATAGCAGATCAGTTTTTACCTAAAAGAGATATTCCTCCAGTATCCTATTTTATACTAAATGACCCTTTCAAAAGCACAACAAATTAGTAGATACAGACACTTATTTAAAACCTCTCTCACTTATTTTCCCTAAAGAAACTCATTCCTTTAGGTAGATACAACAAACCCTAAAAAGGAAGAATAACAGGACAAAGAACGTAAGTAGTCATTTACGTGTTTTATCCTTTAGAGAACATTCACTCCTTCCCTGTGTGACTCAAAACAAACCTAATTTACTAAGAAAGACTTGGTTGCAATTAAGAGATAAATCATCATTTTAAAGAAACAAAGGTTTGGGCTCTTCAGCACATTACCCAAACACAACACATCCACATCTCTCCCACAGGCATTGCAGAAGTCAGTGCAGTTCACAGCTCACTCTGTTATTGATGCATCAGGGAAGATAATTTTCATTTAATTCCAGATTTTAAAAAATACGTATGTCAGGAGACTGCAGTTATCCACTCCAATTTTTGCATTTAAATCATTATCAGACAGCAGGACTTAACCTTCCTTTAAAGAATATAAAGATTTATAACCATCCTTACAGTAAATTTACCATGTCCCCTTTAAATTGCATTTTATAAAGACATACAAGAGCATGTGTGTATTAATCCATGAGCTTTCCTAAAGATGTGAAAATAGCACAAGTCACATTTCTAACACTACACCTCTTACCTGTGACTTGCAGATCTCAAGCTTCAATTAAATACACAGAAGTGGCACTCCATAGTAAAAATTAAGATCAACTAAATCAATCTATTTTTGGTCTCTATCATTCCATTTGAAGCATCCTATGGTAACCACCTGAGCAGCAAAACCAAGCCTGTACTTACTGAACATGAAATCTGAGAAGTCTGCATTAAACCCAGGAGGGTAAAATATTCAAGGTGCATTTGCTTGAAGTGAAAAAGTAAATCTGGCAAATTTTGGTTAAAAAAAATTAGATACAACATAGATAAGGAGCAATAAACTTCACATTTGGGTCCCGCCTTACTGCTTTGCTCCTGATGAAATTAGATGGCAACACCCCCTGACCTCAGCTGACACCCTGGGTCATGCTGCACGCACGGGATGGAGTTGCTGAAAATGTACAAACACAATTCTGAGCCTCCGTTTGTTCAAGTACTCAAGGACCTCCTTAAACATCTTATGAGGTGCCACCTCTGGTCAAAATCCAGACCAAGAGAGGGCAGGAATTTCTTCCCTTCCCGTAACTCTCCAGGCTGCCTGCAGTAACGCTTGCCATCCGATCCAGGGGGACTGAACTTCCCAGAAAGCCTTCCTTTGAGAGACATGCAAATTCCCCACCAGATTTCTGTCACAGAAACAAGGCTGAATATCTAATTACAAAACAAACAGAAGTTACTTCTGCCCCTTTGAGTGCAAATTGGAAGGTACAAAGAACCAAGATCAATACAGATGCAAAAAAATACAGAACAATTTGGGATGAGTGGGAGAACAGCACACCAGGGAGTGCAAGCCCCCGCTGGCACAGTTTCATTACATCAAGCTGCTCTTCAGACTCATCCAGCTGAGGTTTGAGGATCACCAGGCACTTCCTGCCTAGACAATCAATTCCAATATTAAAGTTGGAATCTGAAACCAACTTCAGAGGCAAAAGAAGGCAAAAGAAACCTTCACGTTCTGAGCAAAAACAGAACAACGAGGGTAAGAACAATGCTCAGAATACTTAAGTGTGCCTTGCTTTTATTGTAAGCCTTTATTTCAGAAGGTTATGCAGCTGGTGTAACACAAATCTACATGTGAAGACAAATCTAGAAGCAAATGCTCAGAGCTGAGATGAAAAAGCATCTGTAATTTAGATAAATAACAGCTCACTGCAGGAACAACCTCAGCATTCAGGTCTTGTACTTCAGAGCCTGGAGTTTTGCTCATTTAGATTCAAATGCCAAAAAATAGCCCAACTCCTCTCCTGGATGAAAGATTACATCTTTATGCAGGAAAGCTTAGTTGGAAGCTTAGATGAGTCTGTCAAGGAAGAACAAGGATCCAAGGTATGTATGTTTATTAAAAGTACCATTTCTGTGTCATTAGCTTGGAGATGTGACATCTCTGCATCAGCTCCAGGTCCAGCTGACACAACTGTTCCACAAGAATTCCCTGATGGTAGAGGCCTCCAAAATAAAAAATGCCACCATGAACCAGCACTTGCAGCCAAACTTCCATGTTCAGCCTGAACAACTTGAAGCTTGAACTAAAGACTTCTCTTTTCCAGTTGCCACTGGGTTGGGTGCTGAAAAACAGATCCTGCAAGAACAGAGTGGGCTGTTGTGGTATTTTACTATTTCACATATTTCAGGAAGTCAGAGCACTGGTGTGTAAGTGCTGCTGTAAGGGAAGGGATCCTTGACAGGCTGGCATGGCTCGCTGCTGGATTTTTGGACTAAGCTGTTACATGGGGTTGCACAATGAGTAAACAAGGGAGGCAAAGCTGACAGCCCAAGCCCTGCATTAATGACCCAGCAGGTATTTTCACCGCTCATACATGCCATGGAAATCAACTTGTAATTGCAGCCTGAAGTAGCCCTACATAAAAACCATGGAGTGAAGGGTTACACATTAGGAAATGCAAGCACTGTGATCACCTGTGAGGCTTCTGCTCAGCTTCTCTTGGAATATGTATGATCCTTAATTCCCTTCTCCATCCTGTCCTTCCCATAGACCCTCACCCAGTGAGCGGAGTGGGACAATACTCCCTGAACCCAGAACTTTCCATACAGTCGTTTTCCTTAAACCCCGTAGTCAGTGTGGAGTCCTGAAGCAGGTCAGCCCTTCTTGCACTGCTCATTTGATGGCACCTCTTCTGCTAAGGATCCACAGCGCTCACCAGAGCCACTATGTTGTTCCTCCTTATGTTAAGTGGCAGTAATGGACTTTTAAAAGGCTGGAAAACTAAGGATGGTAAGAGTTCAAGCCATCAGAAGGATCTTCTGTGCCCAGAACAGATGTCCAGAGTCTAGCTTTTTGAATACTCCCAATTTTTACAGTATTCCTGCTCTGTGTTTGGGAAATACAACTCCACTGCAGGGGTCTGAGCAGCAGAGTCGAGCGCTCAGGCCTGGAGTTGTGTACTCAGCACCCAAACCAGAACTCTACACACAGCTGGAAAGGTTCCCAGCAACTTCCTAGCCAGGACCACAATTCACAACCAGGCAGGGACACACCTGCCTCTCCAGGATGGCACCAGCCTGACTCACCAGACCACCACCTACAACTTCTTCCCAGATAAAGCCACCTCACCCAGTGCTTCTACAAATACCAGGTAATTTAAAATCTTATTGGGCCACCTGGAAATTCTGGATTTCTTCAGGTGTCCCATCCTACTGCAGCCTCTGTTTAGAATTACCTTGGTTATTACCTGTGGGGATGAACTACTGATGTCAGCACACTCACAGCAATGTTCAAAAGATCAGACAGATTGTTAGACACCTGAATATCCAATCATCATTCCTCCCACAAACAGCCTAATCTTTATTTATATTAGTTTATTGGCTCAATTGCACAGCACAGACAAACCTCTTTGGGAGGGAGGCAAACTCCTGGCAAGCCTTCAGAACAGGCCAGCACTCCCAGCTGGCATGGGAGCTTCAGCCACAGCCATTTGTACCAGGAAGCCCAGTTCATCTAGCTCTGGGCACCAGTTATTTCTCCAGCAACTTTAGAAGCAGGCTATTTTCTTGAAACCATTGACAAAAAAAGCTCAAAAAAAGCTAAATTAGCTCACAAGTCAGTTTGTGTAACACAGCACAGGCCACCTGCCTCAGTGAGGCCCCACTGCCATGCTTTGTCTGCCACAGCTTTAACTCTTATTTAACTTATCAAAAGGATGTCAGAAGTCTTATGCAAGTTCACCTCTAACGTACTCGTTATCCTCTTAGGAGCCACTGAATGAAATGTGAGTTAATGAATAACACAGCAGGAGTTATTTCATTATCCTCCTGGTGAGAGAGAGCCATCTAATTCTTGGATATGATGTCAGACTTGAGAAACAGCCAGTGGTACTTACTCAGGCCTCCACTGCTCACTCAACTGCTACAGCAGTGGTGTTTCCAGAGAAAGGCTGCAGGCTGCTCTGACAGCTCAGGAGCAAAGCTGCTCCAGGAGGAATCAGGAATTCAAGCAGCAGGAGCGAGGAACTGGAGCCTGTCACTCTGCTCACACAGAAGGGAGAGGTTCTTAGCAGCCCACATTTATTGTACAGGCCTTGCACAGGTATGGGAAATCAAGGCAGTAAGAGCATGTCAGCTCTTCACATTTTCCTCTTTTACAGTGTCAACCCCACTGCAAGTCACCATTTGTCTCTGCTGCTAAGTCAACCCGTTTATTAAACTCCATCAGAACCCCAGGACACCTACTGAAAGGGAAGTCTGAGACAAGGTATAGGTCCTTCATCACTCATTGGCAATTCCATCTCTTGGCATTCCAGGCTGCCTCACTTCCACTTTTAGTTCAACACTTTTCACTATAGAACTTGATGCATTGTGGCTACAAGTAAATGTTCACTCCCCTGTGAAAAACACATCTCCTGCTAGTGCAGGTAGTGAGGAGGACAACTCCAAGAAAGACCAAAGTGTCCTTCAGGTCATCATTTGCCTGCAATAACAAACCAGCTCTAGATTGCCAGAACGGTTTGTATATTTAAAAGACCAGGCAGCTTAAGAGCTGGTATTTTACTGATTTCCTTACTGTGAAGTCCATCCTCACTGCTCTCAGGACAGCCATGCCTGGCAGTGCCCTTCAGATAGTATGGCTCTCAGGAAACGTGTTCCTTCCTGTCCAGAACACCCCCATACTTCCTTTACATTAGGAGGAGCAGTCAGGAGCAAGAAAGCAGCAGGCATCTGAACAGCTCACACCAATCCATTTCAGAACCTGCAGGTGTTACTTAGCACGTGTTCCCTTCCAACAACCTGCCTGACGAGGAATAAACTACTACACAAGCAAGCTAAAAACCTAAGCAAGAGGAAAAACCAGAAGGCCTGGGAGATCAAAGCTAGGAGATGGACTTCTCGTGTACATGGAAAACCAGAACCATCTTCCTGACATGTTATAGCCAATGCAGGGCCCAACAGAAGCAGATTTCTCTGCACGGACTGCAGAAATTCTCATTCAAGGGAAAGATTTCCCCATACCCTGCTGCTTGCACTCGCTCCTGAACAGCCAAAGAGCACCGAGTCTGTGTAACACGTCACAAGCAAAGGACAATCATGCCACACTCCTTATCAAACTGAAAGAAACACTATCTTCGAGCCTAGCACATGCTGTCCTGTCACTCTCACATGAGTGTGCACATGGAGGATGTATTCATAGTCCAGGCCTGGTATCACAATCACTGTCAGGATTGCAATGCAGTATATTTAGAATGGCTGTGTTAATACTATAGCTCACTTCCACAGTGCTGTTAATATATCCCAGCCTGCAAACCCACTATTGTTCCACAAGCATTCAACTTCAATTCTTCAATAACTGTTCAAAATACCAATATTTAAGATATAAATCTCATGGCAGTATCTGTAAAACTGACAGAAAATTCAGGAAGAAACTATGAAAAGCTGACTTTGGAGCAACTTTCTGTCATGTGAGAAGTTTCTGAACTGGTATAGAGCAGTAGCTCCCTGTGAGGAGCATCTGTGTGCAGGAATGCCTGAGCCTTTGATTCACCCCAAGGTGCTCACCCAGCAGTCAGTGCCCACTCACCCCTCAGCTGATCAGCAGGGCACACAGCTGTGCTTCAGCCTACCCAACTGCAAATGGTGCCTCGATACACAACAGTCAATGCACAACACCACAGGGTGAGTGAGGAAGGACACACATTTTCAAGGTGTGATGCCATGTAAGAGGGTAATGGGATTGAACTGATGCCCTCACTGCTGAGGCTGTGAGCTCTCATTCTGACTTGTACAGTGATACTGCTGAAGTTGAACCACGTGCTTACATTCCCCACTGAGTCAGAGCTGTCCTTACACAACACATCCAAGTTCCTTAGAGCTGCTCAGCAGGCCCTTCAGAGGCTGCATCTGTGCTGGTTAACCAGGCTCTCCTGCCAAGAAAACTGCCAAAGCCATGCACAGCCAAGAGAGATTGCTCTCTCCTGGAAGCATCCTCAGTGCCATGTCCAAGGGAGCTGTACACAAAAACTGCCCCTGGGACCTTAAGGAAGATTCTCCTCACCAACGGCCAGATTTTGTGTCTGATATTGTCCCTTTTCAGCAGTCCCACAATCTATCCCTCAGTGAGCAGCTCTTACCTATTTTGGCCACACACTTCAGGAGACAGACACACACTTGATGCAGCTGTGTGGTCTGGTGGGAGGACAGGACAGCAATATCCAGGTGTCTTTAACTCTGCCATTTCCAGCTTAAAAACACTTAAGACTCACTAGAAGGGAGTAAACAATGTCATCCAGACTGTCTGGGGAAGCATCAGTCATTTAAAAATGTAGCTGCACACTGCAGCTTGGGGTTCAAATGTGAACAAGAGCTCAGACATTCCCTCTATTAACAAAAAAGCCACTACAGCTCTTCCTCACACCCCAAGCTTTTTCCTAGCATTAAGTAGCTGCCTAAGTGAAAGCCAGTTATAAAGTCATTTTATCACCACCACTACTTTCTCAAAGCTTAAAAATTAAATCAAGTACTCTGCTACTGGAATTTTCATTACCAGGAAGTTGCAGTAATGCTTATTGCATTACGGTTATTGTTCTCCCAATATGATAACTGCATCAGTTCAATGCTTTGAGTTAATTATTATTGTTTAACTGAGGTAAATGCAAACAGAAACCTAAACAGCATGGAGTAAACAGTAGAAAACCAAGCTCGACTATGTAAAGATAAACCAAATACTTCATGATCACCTGCAAGTATTAGGGAAATTCTCACATAGCTCTCATATGTATGAGAAATTAAAAGCCCTGATAATCACAGCTAAAAAAAATGGCCACAGGAAAACTATTCAGTGAGGTAAAGACTCAGGCTTTTTTCCTGTATCTTAACACTTGGGACTAGCACTAAAGGTAGGTTTATTATAACATATAAAAATATAACTAGACCATAGATTGCAGTATTTCCAGAATATTCTGTCACATTCTCCCAGCAATAAAGCATAAATAAGCATAAATTATTCTCTGGAGAGTCCACCACACCGCCAGAGATTCTCTGGAGCTTCTTCAGTGCTGATGAAGAAGTACCTCCAGTGGTACTGTTCTCTCATCGACTGAGGGGCAGGAGCTGCAGCACTCAGGGGCTGATGTGAAGGCAGCAGTCAGAGTCAGCCCTGGCACACTGATTGAGCTGAAGGGCCATCAGTTACCATGGAAGTCTCCTCGAGTTCCGCTGCCGAGGCTGACCTTGGAGCTGGTCGAACGAGTGGCTCATGTGAAGCTGCAGCTCTGAGATGCTCATGAAAGCCTGTGAACTGCCCAGAGGAGTGACTGCCACACAACAATGTGCTCACTGCACAGCAGTGCTCCAACACCACTGAATAGACAATGCAAAGAGCCATTCAAGTGTCAATCTTCCAGAGCAGCCGGGACAAAGTGCTTTTTGTTTCTGCCTTTGAGATCCTGACAAATCAAAAATAGATTAAGTGTGCTGGCAGACTGGCCTTACCTCCCAGCCGGATACGTGATCCCGGGGCAGAGGGCTGCCAGTGCTCTGTAGTAACTCACACTCAGCCATGCCGTGCTCTGCTCTCCCTGGGAGAGGTTTGGAGGGAATCACACCTCGGAGCTTTACAGGAAGCTCACAGGGAATCACTCTTGCTTACAGTCAAGATCAAATATAACTCAGAGGTAAGAACTGCAAGTTCTAATTCTAAAGGTAAAGAGGAGTCTCTGCCTGAGCACAGTAACCACTGAAGGCTTTATTATCTCTAGCAGAGGCTCTGAAATAGAAACATTTGTGTTTTGTACAGTTTCCATTTAAACTTGCTAATTTCCTCAGCATTATTTTTTGCAACTCAGGGACAAACAGTTACTAAGTAACTCTCCAGGATGAAGTTTCAGTGCATTAGTTCTCACTGCTGAATTAAATACATAAGCATCTTAACATCCACAAATCCAGTAGCCCACTACTCCATAACCCACAAAGACTAAGCACATTTTATCTGTGCAAAACACATGAGCATTTATCAAGCAACACATCAAGTCTTACACTAAACAAAACCCAGCAATTCAACTGCTTCAGTTAACAATTAATAAAAGCTCTGAGGAAAAGGAATGCATCTGCTTCCACTTCCTACATAAATCTCAAGTATATCTGAAGCAATGCCTCAGATATAAAACAGTTTCAGGAGCTGCATTTTTAAAGGAAATTTGAAATCCCCAGTAGTGGATATCCTTTCAGCATTGAGGCCTTCTGTGCTGGGTCAGCCCAAGCCCCCAGTGCCATAAGGGTGCCTCCAGAGTCACAGGATCCACAGAGCAGCTCTGTTACCCTGCTCCTATCCCAGGCTACAGCTCTGTGCCCAGTGGAGGCTGCTCTAAGCCCATACCATCAGCACAGGTACCCTTTTACCATAGAAACACAGCAAAGCACTGCAAAAATACTTGTTAAATTCTTTACCTGCACAAAGTCTGGTCTAGAAGGGTCAAAAATCCCCTTCAGAGTATCAGTGCAGCCATGCTGAGCACAGCACTAAGACTGCTCGCTAAACTCTGAACAGGCAATGGGCTGACACAATACACAGGTGGAGTTGCAGATTTTGACCTCGAATGGGTCTGCAAGGAGCACTGTCACTCTGTCACTTGTGACAAGGAGTTAAAGCACTAGAAGGAAGAGAAAGAACAACAATGGAACTGTGATGAACTTAACTCCCCTCCAGCAGCTCAGTAAGAGCACCAGCTCTGTGAAAGGTTTGCACCAAGCTCTCTCAAAGTACTAAAAAAGGATATCATTCAAGCCTACTGTGTAATACCAAACAAATCTGCTACTTCTCCACTTGAAAATTCAGTGAGGCTTCAAAGCAGGACACACCTAGCTAGACAAACTAGAAGACTGATTCCTTACTTCAGAATTGAAGCCTTCAGACCCTTCCATCCAACCTACTTCATTTTTAAGATATTCCATATATCCAGCATATGGTATTCACCCAGCCTATTTTGTGTAGATGAGACACTAGTAAGGACTTTGCCCCACTCCTCCCCAAAAAGCACACCTATAAAATTGTCATCAGATACAATGTAAAATATATCACTTCAAAATAAGCGATAGACACTCATCTCAAATATTTCAAGAAATTTCCATGATTTCACAAAAACTCACCAGCAGACCAACTCCTAAATCCTGATTTAGCAGTTCCATAAGCAAAACTGAAGAATGAGAAAGGTGTAGCAAGACAGGCACAGCTGCTTGTTCACTCCAGGTCACATTTACTTTTCTGCTAAAGGAAGAACTCACTGGGTAGGTAGGTTTTGAGTGACACACACCTTGGTATTTAAATAACTGAGATCTAGAGATGTAGGACAGAGGTGAACAAGCAGGAGTTAACTCTTCAAACAAATGCAGGTTTTAACAGGATAAATTCTTATCCTATACTTAGAGTTTAAAGGTTACAAAAAGCTCAATGTTGGAGGAACAGATCAGCACCAGGCAACAAGCTTTTTATAACATGGCAAAGATGCTCTAAATTCCGTGTAGAGGGTGAGCTGTCACTCACCCAGCATGATCTATGGATTCCCAGCTCCACAAAAAGGTTCACACTTTCACATTCTTATATGCAATAAGCTCTCAGTATGTTGTTTAATCTCTCAGTTCTGGTTAAAATGTTATTAATAAAATAATCAAAGTAACCAAGTCAGGATTTTTAGAGGTCACAGCTCCTCAGGAGTCACCTAACAAGCAGCAGATTCTTCAGACAAGTTTCAAGCCATCAAATTTGTTTCAACATGTACAAACTCTGCTAACTCAAGTCTTTCAACAACACTCACCAAAAGGTGACCCAGGGGAGAATACAATGGCACAACCTGACTAATTGCTATTCAATCAAGGTGCTGGTTGTGTTTTCTTTTGCAGGCATGATGGATGCACAGGGTTCTCCTACCAAAATTATCTTCACACAGCTGCACAAGCCCTCTCTGAACAGACCCCGGGGTATTCCTTCACTTTCTGCATTTGACTTATTTACAAATAGTTAAGAAGATCTTAAGAGCAGCAACCCCACACAGGGACCTAAGTTCTTCCTCCTAAGTTTTCCAGAGTCAAACACGAGGTCTGAAGCTCTAGAAAACAGGTGCTGCAACACCAGTTTAAAGTTTACTGTTAATCAATCCATAGAAGCTTAAAAGTTGACCTTTCACAAGCAACAAAACCCCAGCTGGCCACACCTGCAAGTGCACCACAAATGTGCTCCACAGCCACATCTCCAGACTCCTGAAAATCAAATATATCAGCAATGAAACCACCAAGACTCATCAGCCTACCTGAACAGACTGGAGTGTTCTCTACACCTGGAGAAGTGGCTATTGCCTTCCAAACCCAGCCTGGAAATTCAGATTAGCTCTAGGAATTCTTTAACTGTCTTGGCAAGAGGCAGCATAAAAATTGTGGAATTTAAGCGCATAAATTAGGTTTTGAGAGCGTTTTGGCGTTAGGCCTTTCTTTAAGCTATAAGCTAAGCTAGATTCTCCCCAGCCCACCTGCTCACTTCTTGCACAAAAACCTTCAGTCCTTTCTTGTCCTTTTCAGGATCCAAGTCACTTCAGACCAATTTCTTTGGACAAGGCTTGCCTTTCTGAAGTCACTTTATCTCAATATACATTACTAGATCTGCAGCATATTTATAGAAAAATAGTTTCTTAACTACTACACAGCTTGGTCTGCTGAGATTGACACATGGTAGTAAGGGTTTATGATGAGACTAAAAACTGCATTTTGTTAGAAGAACCAGGAAAAAACCTAATAGTAGTTAGAAATACTTAGAAATCAAAAGGAGACAAAGTAGATTAAGCCATATTGCAATCCTGGGGATCTTGAAATATGTTCAAATACATGAGGTTTAGCCCTACTAGGTCTCTGCTTTGAATACCAAATAAGTTGGGTCTAGGAGAGAGAAGCATGCAAGAAGCAGGAAAGGATCTGCATCCAGCAAGGGTTGGTCAGGTAATCCCTGCCTCTGTGAGCAGTGGTCCAGCCTCGGGCACTCGTACAGTTTAGAAAGCTGGACAGTAACTTGAAATACTAATATTTAGAAAAATAAGCTACAGGGCACAGCAGCTTGTAACTTACTCTTTAGGGAGCTGCCAACTGCTTCCTCCCCGACCTGAGCAAATCAAGGTGCCTTATGCAAGAGGAAAAGTCTTCATACCTGAGTGCTGAATGGGACCACGGCGGGCTGGGACATGATGCAACAGCACCATTAGTTTTAATGGGGCTGCTCTCTGGGCGTGACCCTCCAAGGAGGGGAGGGCCTCAACTGGGACCGTACACAAACAGCTTAGTAAAAAAAACAGGCTTCAAAAAGAAAGCAAGAAATAGCTCTTATTGTCTTTGCTACCAGTCTTACACTTGTCAAATGAAGCAAAATCCTTTGTCCACAACTCCCCAGGCTGACTCCTCCACCAGACCCACCCAGCTCAGGCACCAGCAGTGGCAGTGATGAACCCAACCACCCTCCACAGGCGAGCAGAGCATCAAGCAGGTTTCCAGATTGCTTCCTACTCCGAGCTGATTACAAGAGCAGGTTTGGCACTGCTGTTTCCCTCAGTGAATTACTCCAGATCTCCCATCCTTAGACCCTTCTGCTGCTCAGTTATCGCCAGCCCTTCAAGAGTTCACAGGAAGAAGTGCCTGTGCAATGAAAACACTGCAGAGCAGTTGGAATGCCCCATCAATGGAAAGCTAGACAGCTCTCCAGCCAGCCTGCCAGTCAACACTGGAGAAGGAAAGGATAATTTACCTGGAGTAATGAGCCACCACGATTCCAGTGCCCCAATTACCTCCGCAATTCTTCTGATGCGAATGGAACACCTTGGGAAGCAGCCGGCTCCAGCTGCAGGCAGAACCAGGGACTGAAGCTACTGCCCTAGTCTTGTGCTTAGCAGACCAAATTCTGCAAAAGCAGCACCAAGAGTCAAGACCAACATTTTCTAACTCACCGGAGTCTTTTTGCCATTCTCAGTTCATTACCATATTTCAGCACTTTAGGGAATCCTGTTCTGTTTTAGAAAACCCCTTGCCCAGTCCTCTTCCCAGGTCAGTGTTTAGCAGTCACCCTCATCAAGTGTCAGCATTCAGCCTGTCATTTAAAAGCCAAAATTCCAGTTTGACAAGTGCAAGGTATTTTGGTTCCAGCTTCTAAAGCCTGCAGAACTGAAGAGGGGAAAAGCAACATGACAATAATGACCAGGCACATTGGTACCATTACACAGCTATACAGGGAGCTACTACTTTTTGAAATTCACTGTTAATGAATATTTATTATTCTTGACTGTAACAAGGGTTTATGTGTATTACCAATACAGCTCTATATCCACTGATGTCCCATGTGGACACAGACTCTAAAAGAAGGCCCTACAATTAGCTGTACCACCAGTTCTCCTGCAAGGAAGTTTCCCTCCAAATCCCCTTGTAATGATTTGAACACTGTAGGATGCTGAACATACAGACAGAGTGTCAGTACACTGAAGCTCGAATCCTTTTGACAATGAATTTGGAATTTTAGAGCAGGTATCTGATCTCCTTCCTTACTGACAAGTCTAATTGACCAGATGGCTTCGCCAGAACACAACCCAGCACAAAATATTAAACACTTGGCCATGGATCTCCAAAACTGAAAATTTCCATGTGGCTTCTCTGTGCAGCCCAAATTTACTCATCTGTTACGTCCAGGGATGCTCTGCAGCAGTGAAGTACACTAACCAAACACCTCCAAATCATGTGATACTCATGCTTGAGTCTGAAGGGATTAAGAGATTCCAGCCCAAAGTAAAAGAAAACAAGCAAGCTATTGTATTCTGCATTAGAACACAACTGTGCCTTGACCATAATCCACCAGCCAAACCTACAAGGAAAGCCGAGCAGACCTCAAAATATTTACCTTGTTCCATCTTCCTCCTTTTTCCTCAGAGAGTTCAGATTTTCCCAAAGTGCAAAAAGGTGCATTCTTTTGGAAGTTACTCAAAGAAAGGTTCACTGAACATAGACAAAGATGATAATTTAATTATAATGGGTATCCAACCAGAATATAATGCCCTGTTCACAGCAAATTCCTGCTACCAGCAGTGAGAGAAAATTAAGAATCTGGATTCTCAAATGTACTCATGACTAGTATGTTCACCAATCAGCACACAATTAAGCATTCCTGTTCTCTAATTGTAAAGATGAACACTTGTTTGATAAGGATTAGTCATTAATTTGATGAAAAGCTTATCCACTCTTAAAAAACCATGCAGTGTTTAGGTGGAAAGAAAAGTTCTGCAGGCAGAGGCAGTAAATTTGCAAGTTTACATTAAGTACACTTCACTTGCTTTCAAGCTTCCATTTATTGAAGGAAAATAATCAAAATAATCTAGAAATGCAACCTGCTTAGACATTTTAGTCAGGTTTCTTGGAACAAAAGTTCAACCATGCCTACACTACACTAAGTATTTGTTCTCAGAAGTGAATAAAAAGGAAATAAGGAAAATTCAAATACAACAATAAAAAAAAAAATCAAAGCTATCAGGTCAAAACACTTTAACAAAAGGTGTTTCTACTCTGGTCAGACCACAGCAACCTGGCTGCAGGGAGGACAGAGAAATGTCCTCACATTAATTTTCAAGCCAAGCTGCTCTGTGACATGGCAGCTGAGTTTTCTTCTCGCTGCCTTCAATTTTGGCGCATCTGTTCTTTGTCAGGAGACGGAGAAGTGTTTGAAAAGCCTGAACTTAGAGACCCACAGAACAGCAGAAGTCAGCTTTGACAACAGTAATTTCAGTTAGAGAAGACACCAAAGGCTGGATGTAGGTAAAACTGAGGACAGATTCCAGCTGCAGCACATCCAGCCCTAGGGCTGAAAAGGTCTCCAAGCAAACAGCCCAACAAGGATGCAGCAAACAGCACAACCTCCCAGCAGCTCATTTCTCCCTGGTTTAAGTTTCCATGATAGCAATTACACACTTGCAGATAGCAATGGAACAAGCAAAGCTTTCCCAAGTACACATTTAGGTCAATTGTGGCTCCGAGAGATGAGATCAGACAGCCACAGCCACTGGCTTCCTCCCTGTCCTCGTCTACTTGCAAAGAGAACAGGGACAGCCAGGCTGCTGGGTCTCTCCTCCTAACTACTGAATAGGATATTCCAGGGAAATGCTTTCCATCAATTCCAAACCTAGAAATTCCAAGGAAACTTTCCACCAATTCCAGACCTAGCAGCAGCCACTTCCATGGGCAGCTTTGGACTTAAAACTCATTTTGAATGGACATAGTTATATCATAACAGTGACAGGACAGAGCTTAATGGTAGGTCAGCTGCTAGACTGGATCATTCTGACATCTCCCATACAAAATTGAGGCCTCACTTCAAAAGTACTGGAAGTTACTTTACACAGGTAGCATCTTGTGTAGGATGTGGAAGGTATTAAGACTCCACATAGGCAGTTCCACTAGTACAGTTCAAATGAATTGTTCTTAATCTGTGTCCTCAGTCTTTCTGTTGCAGTTTCTTTAATCCACCCTTCAGTTTCACTCAACTCTTCAATACTTTCAACTACTACTTCTAGGAACTGAAAAACCAAAATCAGTATTCTAGTACTGTCCACCCTTGACCTAGACATTGCTAAACTCTTCATGACAGGGAAGATACTCAAGGGAAGATCTGATTTTCCACCTGTTTTCTGAAATCCTGCCACCAGCTGTACAGAAATCCCAAAAAATAAGAATCCTGCTTGCTTGCCCAGAACAGTCAAACATCAGAGGAACTGAGGAGTCAGACTCACAGGGCCTGGGAGTCTTATGATGCACGTGAGCCCTACATGAAAGGCTGCTCTCAGGGCGAGCTGGGGAGATGCCCTGCAGCGAGTCCTGCCTTTGCTCTGCTCTCCAAGGGCACTCAGGAAGCCAACCAAGTGCATCTTGTCTTCACAGACTCCATGTCAACCTACACAGACAGGATTTCTGTCCTCTCCTCCCTCAGGTGCCTGGCAGCAGCTTCCCCCAGGCACTTCCACAAGCAGAAAAAGCAGCACTGGAGAAAACAAGTCTCATTTTGTCAGGAGTCTGCCCTTTCCTGGTTGATAAAGAAGTCAAAACCCTACTTTAAAGGTACAGGGAAAAAAATTCTATTTTTATTTCTCTGTCCTTTCAGGTAACACCACAGAATTAATGCTTTGATTACAGCCCTAGTTTGCAGTCCCAAACTTGGAGAAGCAAATGAGGCCCACAAAAGGGCAACACAAAACTGTTCTACCAGTGTTTCTATAAATAATGTCTATACTAGTGCACAAATCTCTGGTATTCGAAAGAAAAACTACAAAGACTTAATTACGGCAATGCGGCAGCCTTCCTCCACAAATTCAACCTGAAGTGCATTACTTCCCCCCATACTGATTATATGTTCCAGAAACTAAACCTCAGAGTACCAGAACAATCCAAAATACTTACAGACTATTAGGCTTGTATATACAAAAGACTTCATCATACAGACAGGCACCCTAGAGATTTATTTCGTGCTACTTTGTTTTCAGAAATCTCAGTTAAAGAAAGATTTATACATTTTCACTGGTTTTCCCTGATGAAATGATTTCTTAAAATAGGGTACAAGAGCCTTTGGTAGAAGTCTTAGCCATGGGCCTGGTGTGCTCATAGCAAGGGAGAAACGCATCCAGGTAGTAAAGTTACCTGGACAATGATGTTTCCTTGAAAAGTAGGAAGCAGAGATTACAGTGGAAAAAGTCTTTTTCAATTCTTATCCCAGTAAGGGCTAAACCTGAGAGGTTAAATCTGGTACATCTGCTAGTAAAGAATAACTTCAGTTCTGAAATTAACCCAAAGCGATGTCACTCTGCAGATGATGCAGGAGTGATTGGACCAAAATCAAATGGAAGGGAGCAGAGAACACTCAGCTTGAGATCAACACACACAGGATGGAAGAAGACAGTTAAGTATCAAAGTAATAGAATATAAGTCTTTCCCACATGGATCTTCAGTGCCTTCTAGGCCACGTTCTGGAAGCTCTGAGCCCCATGGCAGCCTTCCCTGCTGTCCACTCCCAGAAGTCCAAACATTTGAACATTCCCTGTTACGGCTCTCCCTCTGCAGAACACACTCCAGTCTGGGGGGTGGTCTGTTGTGGCTGCCCTTCAGAAAGCCCAGCTCTTCCCAAGTAGCCAGGAACTAACACCAAGTTTCTGATTTCATTCCAGCTTCAAGTTAATTCCACAGGTGACAGGATAATTCTCCAAGCTAAGCTCATCCAGCACTAGTTCTACTGCTTCACCAGATACAGAATAGCTCAAACCCCAAAGCTGACCCCCACCATGCTGTTTGCACGCTGCAGAGTAATTTGGTGAACAACCAATGCCACAGAAGTCAGGGACAGCATCAGCTCCATCAGCACCTCGGATGAAGCTCTCTACAGCAACACCAACCTTATTTCCATCGTGGTTTGTCAGCCCATCACAATGAACGCTTCAAACAACAGCGAGATGTGCTGAGCAAGGCAAAGGACAACTTGCTTTGCTTGTCACCTCCCAGGGCTTCTCCAAGCCTCGGTTTCTTTGATGTTCTGCCTTCTTTCAACTAACACCAAACCGCAAAGTTGTATTTTGATACAATTACATTTACAATTCAGTATTTTGGTTCCATTTCTCTTTAAAAAGGGGGTTAATACTACTTAGGATCTATCTGCTTGTGGTACTGAGGACATATTTCATTACTGGCATGAGTGGTCATGTACAACTGCCTGCCCCCAAGCCAGCCCACCAATGCTTCTTTACAGCTCTTCACTGCATTCCTAATCAAGAGGAAAAATAACAGATTTACTACTCCAAAGTCAACTTCCACTGGAGTCTTACTCAAGGTATTCATTTTTCAGAAATGGCAGTAATTCTATACAGCAGCTTGGATAAGTTTAGTTACAGTATCACTGAACAAGGAACATCCAGCTTCAAGCCTTCTGAAATCCAGCTCCCCCAACGAAGGCCAAGAACACCCTATTTAGGAAGTCTTTTGCAGAGTTTGGGTTTTTCCCCCCTCCTTATCAAAGTTTGGAAGAGTTCCACCACCACCATGACAGTAAATTCCAAAAAAACTTCCAGATGGATCTTACCACAGTTACCTTGTTGCAACTATTTTCTGCATTAATACCCATGAGGGGGAACGAGGCCTCCTTACAGTTGCTCCCAGTAAGCCCTACACAGCAACACATCCAGTTACCAGCTTAACCTGCAGCCACATTCACACGTCAGAACAACTGCTGCTTTCCAGACTTCACATGAAGATTCCAAGTCCGAGGAGTTACCGAAGACAAACCAAAGCCAGGAATCAGCAACTGTGTTTTAAGTGAAGCCTTTACAAACAGTGCTTTTTGCTGGACATCTGTGACTCCAGAAACAGCTTTCCCATTTCAACCAACATTCCAGAAAGCCGCCTGTTTTCCCTCCCTCCCCAGCTCACTTTGCATGGCTCTGCAGGCCCAAGCCTCGCTTCCAGGTGCACACTGGTACTTCCTGAAGGAGAAGAGAGCACCTCTGGCTCAGAGCAGCACAACCTGACACCTCGTAACAGACTAAATGTCAGAGATACCACTGCTTGCAACAAGATCATGCTGCATTTCTTCCCTGCTACTACAGGCTGGTTCCTCCCTGTAGCTCTGAGCAGCAGAGATGGACTCGAGGCCTTCCTTAAGGGATGACACATTACCCCTGGAAAACCTACAGCCAGCTGGGGGTCACCTCCTTGGCATCAGTACCAGAAATTATTAAGCAGGTGAGGGGAAGAACAAGTCAGGGGCTACTCACACTCCAGTTTATCCTTCGATTTCCATAGTATCAAGTCCATTCTGTCAGTGCTTCTCAACTGCTCAAAGCAAAGGGACAAAGTTTGGGCTGTTTTGCTAAAGCTGCCCTCCAAATAAGGCCAGTTGACACCAAAGGAGGCTGTGGTTTGTGACCTCTGCCCATCCCACAAGCAGCTGACACATACGCAAGTCAATGCACACAGCAATCCTGCACCATTCAGGGCTAACGCATCCAAGGCAGAAGCTGGAAAGCAGCAAGAGCTAAGGGCTCCAACTCTTTGCTGGGCATAGTAAATAGTCCCAGTAAAATGTCAGTACTCCAAATTCCTAAATTGCCACTAACTTCACTTTGAGGTTGTTCATGCAAACCAGTCAGTCATCCTGAAATTTTGAAGCGCCATGAAGAAAGAAATAGTTGCCTTTTAGCAATCCAGTTACTTCACAAGAATTACAGCACAAACTGAGTCCTAAGCACATCCCTAAAGCTTTCCTGCCGGCACTGGGAAGTTACGGCACCAATACCTAGAAGAGGGTTGAAGTTAAAAGTCACGAAGCTCATTTCTCAGAGTTTAAAACCCACACGGGATCTCACAGGCAGATCTTTACACCACCAGCTACTCAGGCTGGAGACAAATGCAGAACAGTTGCACACTATTTCTGGGACAATTCAGTATCTAAGAGGTTATCTTGAGAGAAACATGACATTACATTGATTCAGCCAGTGAAAGCTACTATGAAACAAGTGCATGTTTAAGTATCTGAACGTTTCATTCTGGTTCACAGGATGTGATAAGCACTAAGTTGGCTGTTTGGAGTCATGTGCTCTGAAGACACCACGGATACCAACTGGCAGAGTCCTATCCCCTTGTATCCAGTTACACTTCCCAGTAGGAGGCCACCAGAGCAGGAACAGCCTTCACAGTCCTTTGAGCTGGGCAGGTGAAAAGATCTCAAACTCCATGCTGGATGCTAACCCAGTTCCTCCACGGGGACAATTCCTCTTCCCTGCCCCATCAGACTTGCCAGGCTCCTGCCCATTACTTCAGCAGCCTAACGATCCCCTTCTCCTTAAGTTACTCCTTTTTTCCAGGTTAATTGCCAGCAAAGCACTGCACAGCCACGTTCCTCCTACTCCTGAAAGCTGACAACATACTTCTCTCCATCATCCTGGCTTGCACGTAGGTGGAATGAGATCTGAGATAAAATATTGGATCCTCTATTTCAGAAGCCTGGGCAAGCTCCATTTCTGTCTCCTCCAGCTGCAGATGGCCGTTTTTATGGAAAATAAATAAATAAAATAAAATGAGAGCTTATCAAGATGACCTATTTCACCTCTGTGGTATCATTTGTGGGTTGCATGGCTTGTTCCTTGAGCAGGTTAACATTGCTATTTTAATAATTGCTAGTGCAGACAGTTAATGCAATAGATATTAACAGTACCCCAGATAGGCACCTACAGCACCGCCAGTGAGAGAACTCAGCTTGGCTCTCAGTTTATCATGCCTATAACCTGAAGTGGGACAAGAGCACCTTTCAGTGAACACTCTCAGAAAAGCATCACTGTTGGTGCATCTTTTCCCTTCCCCAAGCTCCAAAGCAGGCACAGAACCACTCGTCACTGAAGCATTTTAGAACCTCATGCCTCGCCTTCACTTATCTGCACAAAGTTTCAACACTTACAGCCCAGTATTTCCTGTGCTAGGAAAGAAAGCACCACTTCTATCTCCCAAACCCACTGTAATCAGTAACAGCTGAAGCAAAGCAGGTATCAGATGTCAGCCTCCTCCCCTCCAGTTTACAAGCACTCCTTCATAAAACCTCCTTCACCTCCACCAAAAAAGTTCATTTCCAAATACCACATGCTTTAGTAACAGACAAAAGGCATCTCAGTTCTTTATCTGAAGCTCAGAGCATGACAGGTACTACCACAAACCTGTCATAGCTCCTTCCGTCACGCTGCCATCCCTTCCCAGTGGACTCGCCTTTATAATATAAATAATATAAATATGCCTTTACATTCACCAGAAAGCCAAGCTGTGCTTCCACTCAGCACTACCTGACATGATTCACTAGCCAAGTTCTCTTCTTCTAAAAGAGAGCGTTATTGCACATGGCTACATCACACAAGAAAACAAACAGGTGAAGCATACAGAAAAGTGCCTCTAAGACCTGAAGTCTGCAAGAGTTACAAGCTCGCACCCAACCTTCCCACAGTGAGGGAAGTGTGCACAGAAAGGAAAGAAATCAGTTTCCTGTACAGTGTTGTGATGAAACACCAGGTCTCATCTGCTGATCAAAAAACATTCTCTAAAAGAGCAAGAGCAGGAACAACTTCAGTGCACAAACTTAAACTCCATATTGGGGGGCAAAGCACTTACCAGGGAAGGGCAACATCTGCTCAGATCCCAGCGAAAGAACAGGACTGTTAAAAGGAACACGGGGAAGACGCGCAATTAAAGCCCCAAAACCATGTAAATAAAAAGCCTTAACAAGTCCCACTTATAAAAGGAACGGGAATTTCGGCCGCACGCACAAGGGCAGCCGAACACTGCTGACACCACGGCCCCAGCGGCCAGAGCAGCCGAGCAAGGGCCGGCGGCTGCCAACGGCATGGGACTATCCTCGGCGGGGCTCGGCGGGGACCGGCCACCCCCGCGGGCCGGGTAGGGGAGCGGCAGCGCCGGGCGAGGCTCACAGAACACAGGCAGTAGGAGCCCTCCTGCCCCGGGGAGCCCACCCTGCCCCGGCCGCCCGAACC
>VXAZ01005975.1:113339-181024 GCA_013399875.1 Gymnorhina tibicen | reverse complement strand
CTTCTGGGGCGGGGCCGGGCGCGCGCCGCTCCCACCCTCCGCCCTGAGGGGAGGAGGGGAGGAGAGGAGGAGGGGAGGGGCGGCCCCCGGCCCGCACTGAGGGTACCGTGGAATCGTGGAATCAGGGAATCACGGAATCATGGAATCACGGAATCACGGCGTCATCAAGGTTGCGAGATCACCTAGTGGTTTAAGATCATCTACCGGTTTAAGATCATCTCTTCCAACCGTCAGCCCCGCACCACCACCGTAACCCCTAAACCACCGCACCACATCACCCAGCGACAGATGCAGACGCCTCTTGAACACCCCGAGAGAGGGTGACTCCGCCACTTCCCTGGGCAGCCCCTTCCAAGGCCTGACCGCCCGAACGGTGAAAAGTTTTTTCTAATCTCTAACATCGCGGCCCCGCTTGCGTCAGCCCTCGCCGTGCCCTCAGGAGGCAGCTGCCATCCCTGGGCCCCCCAGAGGATGAAAGGCAGGGCCACAGGGATGAGTAAGGGACTGAGCATCTCCCTTAGGAGGAGACACTGCGGGATCCGGGCCTGGCTAGTTNGCCCACCCTGCCCCGGCCGCCCGAACCCCGCAGCGCAGAGCCCGGCCCGGGGCCGCCCGGCATCGCCGCCCGCCCGGGGACAGGAGGCCGCCGCACCGTGGCTGCGGAGCCGGGCCGCCTTCTCCTCCNCCGGGCCTGGCTAGTTTGGAGAAGGGAAGACTGAGAGGAGATTTCATCGATCCGTGCAAATACCTCCATGCGGTGTCAGAGGACAGTACCAGACTCTTTTCAGTGGTGCCCAGAGACAGGACGAGGAGCAATGGCCATAAACTAAAACAACAAGAAGTTTTATCTCAACATGAGGAAGAGCTATCCATTGATCAGAGCACTGGACNAGGGGAGGAGGGGAGGAGAGGAGGAGGGGAGGGGCGGCCCCCGGCCCGCACTGAGGGTACCGTGGAATCGTGGAATCAGGGAATCACGGAATCATGGAATCACGGAATCACGGCGTCATCAAGGTTGCGAGATCACCTAGTGGTTTAAGATCATCTACCGGTTTAAGATCATCTCTTCCAACCGTCAGCCCCGCACCACCACCGTAACCCCTAAACCACCGCACCACATCACCCAGCGACAGATGCAGACGCCTCTTGAACACCCCGAGAGAGGGTGACTCCGCCACTTCCCTGGGCAGCCCCTTCCAAGGCCTGACCGCCCGAACGGTGAAAAGTTTTTTCTAATCTCTAACATCGCGGCCCCGCTTGCGTCAGCCCTCGCCGTGCCCTCAGGAGGCAGCTGCCATCCCTGGGCCCCTCAGAGGATGAAAGGCAGGGCCACAGGGATGAGTAAGGGACTGAGCATCTCCCTTAGGAGGAGACACTGCGGGATCCGGGCCTGGCTAGTTTGGAGAAGGGAAGACTGAGAGGAGATTTCATCGATCCGTGCAAATACCTCCATGCGGTGTCAGAGGACAGTACCAGACTCTTTTCAGTGGTGCCCAGAGACAGGACGAGGAGCAATGGCCATAAACTAAAACAACAAGAAGTTTTATCTCAACATGAGGAAGAGCTATCCATTGATCAGAGCACTGGACCAGCTGCCCAGGGAGGGCATGGAGACTCCCTGTCTGGAATAATCCAAACCCTGGACGTGTTCCTGTGTCACCTGCTCAAGGTAACCATCTCCAGGGGGTTGGACTGGGTGATCTCCAGAGGTGCCTCCCAACCCCAGCTATTCTGCGGTTCTGTGATTCTGTGAAGCCAACTCGCCCCTTCCCCATTAGCCTCCTGTGGGGTCCGTAAGCCCAGCACTGGCTGAGCAAGGCTGTGGAACAGGCAGGCTCTCAGCACAGGTTTGGCAGCCACCTTGGCCAATCTGTGAGTCAGGTAACAGTGGAAGTGTGTGCTGAGGGGGGCTGAGGTGTATGTACCCACACCTCATGGCATCCACTGCCATCCATCCTCCTTAGGATCCTCAAAAACCCCTGGAGAAACACCCTGTTCAACTGTAACCTGAGATTAGCTCAGTTGGTCAGAGTATGGTGCTGATAACTCCAAGGCTGTGGCTTCCAGCCCTACATAGGCCACTCGCTTATGAGTTGGACTTGATGATCCCTTTGAACTCAGAATATTCTGTGATCTACAGAAGCCATTCTGGTGCACAAGGTCTTCTGGCTGATGTTTCCTGCGTTGCTTTGGTGACATTCAGCTCAGCTGTAGGAACATGTGTGGCCCCACGCCACCAGGACACATGCTGTCCAAGCCACCCTGTGCAGCCTGCAGCTCCTAAAGCATGAGGTAATGGGGAGCTGGGAGCCAGTACGAGGCAGGACTGCCAAAAACCACATGGAAACCGAGAGACAAGTGATAAAGCAAAAGGCCTGTGAGCGTTAAGCTACAGAAAACACAGGAAAGCTGGAGAGTGGCAGCAGTGTTGGAGGTGGCAGGAACGTTGCTGGTTCCAAAATGAAGCTCTAGCTAAGCCTTGTGCAATGGAGCTCCTTTCCAGCAGCAAGATTTATATCTGGGTTTTGTTGCAACTCTGATGGATCATTAATGTTTTATTTTTATACATATCTTTAATTTACAATACTGTATGTAGGTCAGGTTGTACTTTTGCAGGAGATTTCCACCTGCTCCTCATGTTCGCCTTGATCTGAAATGAAATGCTTGCAAGTAGCTATAAAATGCACTCCTAAATTATCCACAGGACTCTCCCTCTGAGTCCAAGGCCAGTCATTGTAACAGATGGACTTCAGTCTGTCATTAGGTCATGTCTAAGCTGGAAGGAGCATAAACGTTCAGAGGGAACAATGCAAAATACAGGATCCTGTGTCTTCACACTCAGATATGAGCCACACAGTGAGTTGTGTTCTGGTTTGGCTCCCTTGGTCAGGGACAGCAAACATTTGAAAGGAAGTTAATCAGCCCCTCTAAAAGGATTTTTTCCAGCAACAAGCCATCATCTGAATGCAAATGTGATCTGAATGTCAATATGTACTTTCAGAGGAACTTTGGAAGAAATACAGGTAACTGAAGGGAAAAACAGGATTCCTGGCCTGTTTAAAAGCAATGAAAATATGTAGAGCCAGTAGATCCGTAGCTGAAAAGGATGTGTGTTGACAGCATCAGCAAGCAAAATATGAATTTTGAGAAGTCCCTGTTAAATGTTGCCTTTTGCAGTGTGCTTGGAGGGAGATCAAATGTGACCTACTTTGGGAAGCTGGATCCTGGAGGCCTGGGGCTCCTGTACAGCAGAACCTGCTGGGTGCTCCTTCTGGTCCTTAAAGAGGGGGAAATCCTGCAGTGCCATCCCTGTGACAGGAAAAGCTGGCACTTTCAGCTGCTTGTTATATTTATACGTTTTATCTTTACCAATCTGGTCACACACAGTGCATGGAGACGTTCCATGTCTTGTGTCCCAAACTTCTCTGTATCTTGTGTTCCAGTCTATTTTTTTTAATACGTGGCCCCATGTTAAATGACTTTTGTTTCTATTTTCCATGATGATCAGGGCAAAGGATGAGAATTATTTTATGGAAATGGAAATTACTGGACCCAAAGGGAAAGCAAGGCCTGTGAGAACCTGACACACAGCTCAGGGAACGAGGTGTTCCCAAACCCAGAGTCCTGAAGGACCTGGAGTGTATCCTCACTCATCCAGTACAGGGGTTTTAATCTGGGAGGTGGAGGGTGGTAATGAATTATGGAGGAGCTCCTGAAGCACTGGCTGGTTTTAAGCAGGAGGAAGTAAAGCAATCCAGTCATTTAGACACCTGTTAGTGTGACCTCAAGAGCAACAAAAGCTTAAAAAATAAAATAAAAAGGAAAAAGTTGGGGACAGACAAGTAAGTTTAAAAATGTAAAGTAAAAATGCGATGTGTCTTTACTAAAGATTGATTGCTTTTAACTAAGATTACAACCCTGATAATTGTTTCCTAGACATGGATATATAATAGATGTGTTAATTTATTCAATAAATTAATGGAAAGCAGGTCCATAAAAAAAGATAGCTAGGTGGAAAAGGTAGGGAAGTCACCTCCAACGTACACCAGCTGTGGATGCACAAAGGAATTTGTGGGATTACAAAGGGAAGAATGGGCAGAAAGTGCCTGGATTCCCACGTTCCCCCTAACCAGCCTCACCTCTTTGGATCCCAGGGCCACAGCCTGGCCCCTGTGTGCTTTTGCTCTTGCACAATATTTTTCAGACAGGTCTTGGAACAAAAGGTAGGAGTGAGCCGATGGCATTTGCTGATGGCACAAAGCTGGGAGGCACCGGCCGTGCAGCAGGAATAGCTGTATTGCTGGAAGAGCTGGATAACATGGAGTGCTGGCACACTGGAAATGGGATGAAATTTAATAGTGGAAAGTACAAGGTCATGCCCTTGGGAATTGCTAACAAGAATCTCTGCCGCAAGCTGGGAGCTCATCAGTTGGAAATGACAGAAGAAGGGAAAAATCTGGGTGTATTTGTTGATCTCGAGATGACGACAAACTCCCAATCTGAAGCAGATCCGACAAAAAGCACACATCCATGGAGGTATTTCCAGGAGAAGGGGGAATGTTAATGCCATTATAAGAAGGCTCTGCTGCAACCTTCTCTGGAATTATGCATGCAGCTTTAATCAGGGGACACAGACTTAAAATGTGACTGGAAAGTATCCTGACTTTTTTTCATATACAAGGACCTTGAAATAATTTTTTTAGCCAGAAAACCTGAATGCTGAGAAAAGATACAGTTGCTCTTTGTGAAACTTAGGGAGTAAACACAGCAGTAAACACATCTCCCTTAAGAGCAAGGGTGATGTTCCTGTATGAGAAAACAAGTATCCGATGGCCATGAGAAGTCTGGGCTGAAACATGAGAACACCAGAGCTTCCAACAGCTCAAGTCCTGAGGCTCTGGGTCATCCTTCCCAGAGCTGCCGTTCCCTGATGCTGTTGCCACCAACAGCTGACCCTAAAAGCCCAACGAGTCCTTTCCAAACCGCTCTTACCATCTGAGGCACAGCCATTGAGTTACCAATTGGCTTCTTACGGAAAGAAAAGAGGTGCCTGGTGTGGAAAGATATTCCTTGGGCTGCAGCTGCAAGGCAAATGTCATTTGAGTTATTGGCTGTGTTAAAATCTGCACATGGTGGTGGTGAGGTGAGAGCATCCTGTCCTGGGTCATCCCACCCTGGTCCCTCAGATCACCTTTCCAGAGGCCGGCTCTTGTGCCCATCCTGTACATGAGCTGCAGTCCTGGAGCCATCCCCACCTGGAACAGAGAGAAACAGCAAAACCAGAGGTGTGCCAGGTCCTTTCCTGCCCCTGGTACCACCCAGTGACCTTTAATACACTTCCCTCCTGTGGCCCCAACAGCCACCTCAGCCTTTGCAGGCTGTTTCTGTTATGATGAAAAACTGATGGCAGGGTTAGATATGTCTTAAAAAAAACCAGTCAGCACACCAAGTCCTGGTTCAGTAAGAGCAGTCAGACCACAGAACACAGGGGAGTTTGCTTTTTCAGGGCTCCAAACTGGCTCCCTTGGCCAGTTTTTTACCCAAAACCAGCTCTCCTCATCCCATCTCTCCTATTTTGTTTGGGTTTTCATCTTTCATCCTATTTAAATGTTTCACTCATTTTGCTCTCCTGGGTTTTTGATGAATGCCTGAAAAGAATGCTCACCCTGACCACAGTATTTACACTGTGTTCCTCCGTGTGTAGGTGTTTCCATTCTTCCTGCTCCCATCCAACAAGTTCTATTTCATTGTTCATTCAAGCCAAGTGGCAGCAGGTGACATTGGGGTCAGCACAGCGTGAGGGCCACCCCTGATTCGAATGTGCTAGGACAGAGCACCCACTGCCAGTCATCCTGATGGGGCCCCAAAACAGATGCTCTGACTCATTCCCTTGCAAAGTAGATGAATAATTTGAAAATAATGAGATTTTTATTACATACATATCATTTTGGTCAGAACGTTTTGCAAGAGCCTCATTTTAGGATTTTTTTGTATTGTAATAACCCTGTTTTACAACAAGATGTGCCATTAGTGATGCTTTGCTGCAGGGAAGCAGCACGAGGACACTGTCTTGGCTGCCCATCAAGATGATTATCATAGGACTACTCAGATACGAAGATTTGGGGGACTCAGAACTTCAAGTTCAGTGGAACAGAGACAACATTTTTAAGCAAACACTGAAAATAGCTTTGAGGACTGTGTTTCCAGGTAGGAGCACAGCTGGCTGAGCCTGGCTCTGCAAGGATGCCACCTGCAAGGCAAAGCTGAAGCCATTGTTATTGAGGATGTGCCAGGAATCCAGAGTAAGCAGAATGTCCAGAAATGGTTTATGGATGTTTATATTATTTTCTTTAATAGACTAATAATCCATATTGGATTAATATTAGATTAATACGGCTTCTTCATTTTCTCCTATGGATGCAGGCTGGGTGAGCTGAGTCTGTTCAGCCAGGAGAAGAGAAGGCTCCAGGGAGGCCTCAGAGCCCCTTCCAGGGCCTAAAGGGGCTCCAGGAGAGCTGGAGAGGGACTTGGGACAAGGGATGGAGGGACAGGACACAGGGAATGGCTTCCCACTGCCAGAGGGCAGGGATAGATGGGATATTGGGAAGGAATTGTTCCCTGGGAGGGGGGGGAGGCCCTGGCACAGGGTGCCCAGAGCAGCTGTGGCTGCCCCTGGATCCCTGGAAGTGTCCAAGGCCAGGTTGGACGGGGCTTGGGGCAGCCTGGGACAGTGGGAGGGGTCCCTGCCCATGGCAGGGGGGTGGGAATGGGGTGAACTTCAAGGTCCCTTCCCACTCAAACCATCCCATGACATGGTTTGCCTTGTGAGCTAAAAATAAGTAAAAGGTTGAAAACATTTTCTGCTGAACCTGTCTTTTCTCTGGAAAAGCAAACTGGCACAACTCTCACCTGTGTCATGTGCTGTGTTGCTACAAAAAAGCTGCCTGAAAAAAATGCTTTTCATAATAAACCATATCTATTTTCCTTAATAGGCACTTAATCACCTTCCTCCTGAGGTTGGATAATTAGAGAAACAGCAGGCAAAGAGAGGGCAAGAAGCTGTTGGATCGGAGGAGCTGCTTGAAGTATCATTAGACGATGGTATTCTTTTAGGTGAATATCTTCAGTGATAATTCCTTTCTGTAGACACAGCCTGGTGACCTACTCACAGCTGTTCTTGCTGGGAACTCCCAGCACCCACAGGAACTTGCACCATTAAAAGTCCAAAGCTGAGCAATTCCTTGGTTACTCTGGCCAGGTGAATGCTGTACCTGCAGCCCCCTGGAGCAATGGGAACTGGTGTTCCTGCCCCTGCACCACTGCACTGCCACACAGGGGGTCAATTAAAAAGCATCTTGGGTCACCTCTGGTGCCTTTCATTAGTGACTGAAATAAAAAATATCCTACAATAAGACTTTAGGCTAAGAATAAACTTAGAGGAGATTAATTGGAGAATGATGGGAAATTGAAAAAATAATTAATAAATTACTCTTGAATCCATCAGATCAACAGTTTAATACTGACACCTTTGGCTCTATGGCTGTCAAGGACATGCTGTGGAAGGTGTCATTCTCATTGAGGGGCTCCAGCGTGCCCAGGGCAGGGAACGGAGCTGGGGAAGGGGCTGAAGCCCCAGGAGTGTCTGAGGGAGTTGGGAAAGGGGCTCAGCCTGGAGAAAAGGAGGCTCAGGGGGGCCCTTGTGGCTCTGCACAACTCCCTGACAGGAGGGGGCAGCTGGGGGGGTCGGGCTCTGCTCCAAGGGAACAGGGACAGGAGGAGAGGGAACGGCCTCAAGCTGTGCCAGGGGAGGCTCAGGTTGGATATTGGGAAAATTTCTTCACTGAAAGGGTTGTAAAGCCCTGACACAGCTACCCAGGGCAGTGGTGGGGTTCCCATCCCTGGAAGTGTTCAAAAAAATGCATGGATGTGCACTTAGTGCCATGGTCTGATTGCCAAGGTGGCGACTGGTCAGACTTGGAGGTCTTTTCCAATCTACATTATTCTGTGATTCTGTGATTGCAGGGTTTGTAACTTCCATTAGTCCTTGATAAGTTAATGTATATATCATTAAGATTAAATGGAAAAAAGGAAAAAGTAGAGCTGGATAGAAATATTGCAAAGCCCCGGGTTATCCTGATTCATGCCTATTACTGTAATTGCATTTCAGCTGCTTTGAACATTTAATGGCCAATTTCTACAACTTTGCAATTTAGTACTGTGGGTCTCTCTCTTTTTTTTAGATTACACTGACATTTTCCTCAGCCATTTTATTACTCTATCATTTCATTCTATTTTTTAAGTATGTTTAGAAGTGCTGGCCCTTCAGGGTTCCCTGGCCCCTCTGACCTGTGTGTGAGCTGTGTTAAACCCTCTGTGATGTCCCTTGGAGAAGCAGAGGGGACAGCAGGGGCCTCACCTGGTTTGGGTGTGGGGCCCAGAAACTGCTGAGACTCCTGTGTGAGTAGGAAAACAGCTCCCTTTGGAGCTGCACAACAGCAAAGCAGATCCTCTGTCCAGCCCCAGGCTGTCATTTGGGACTTTGAGGTGGAATTTGAGCAAAGGCAGGAGCTGTGGAAGCCTTGGTGCTGTTCGGGAAGCAGGATGCTGGACTGCAGCGTCCGTGACAGCCCGTCAAGGAAGACACACTGACCTCCAGCAGCACATTCCTGGGGTTGCTCCAGCCTTTCCGTTCTCCTCCTTGTGCTTTTTGTGCTGCTTGAAATGGAAAAGCTGCTTTTGTGTCTTGTCACCACCCGAGCGGGGAGCGGCCTCCCTGCACAGCCGGAGTCAGGAGATGATCCCTGTGTAGCTGTCACAGCACTGGGACAGCGCTGCTGGAACCAGGGCACTCGTCCCAGGCCTTGACTTGTGACATCTGATCATCCTCACCCTTACATTCAGTGCTGAACAACTTCCTCCTGGCCATGAATCACACCGGGGAAGGATCCTTTCAATAAAAGCTCCTTTCCAAAGCTTTTTTCCTGGAGAAATTCTCTTCTTCACATCTGATCCGAAGCCTGCTTGCCCTGTGCCTTCAGATGGCTCTGGATTGAACCTTGAAAAATGGATTTTCAGCAGAACCAGCAGCCAGTAAGCTGATTTTAATGCTTTGCCTTATCTGTGCAAGACGGGTTGGCAGTTTCCCTGCACACTGAGATCGGAAAGCTGTGATTTCCATTAAGATTTCGGAGTTAACTTTTACTGTCATGAAGCCTTGAAGGTCTCTGGCACGTTGTCACAGGTGAACAGATGCACCTTTTTTTGCCAGATAAATTTGTATGAATAGTGTGTCTACATATAATTATCTAACGTGGGTTATACACGTGGAGTTAATATCCCCAATTTTGGGCAGAGGCTCCAACAGCTCACGGTGCTTTAGGAAATCAAATAGGGAATACACAGTTGGTAAGATTACAAAAAACACCCCAAAAAGAGGGATAGTGACTCAAACCAGCTCGATGACACATTCAAAGCCCACTGAGTCACCTGGCATCTCACCAGCACTGCTCTGAGGGGGGTTGGCACAGGAGGGGAGATAAACAGATGCTTTTGCAAGGGAATCATGTTTCAGTTGCCAAGTGTTCTCCTCCAGGAAAGAGAATTGGAGCAAACCTTGGATCGACACTGGGGTTTGGTTCTGGTAGGCTGTTCTGCACGGCGTGTTGGTGCTGGGGCTCCAGTCCCAAGGTCTGACTGGTGCAGTGATGTTTGAGAAATAGAAACAATGAATATTTCATTTAAAAATTAGTAATTCAGCAGAACGGGGGAGATGGCAGGTTCCAGACAGCCCGTCGTGACATTTGCAGTGTGAATCCATAACACCCAGCTCTGTGTGATGGGAACAGAGCCTGGGTGTGCTGCTGGTCCTGGGGGAGCCTTTGGGGTGTGCGGCCCCTTGCTCGCTCCCCCCGCGGGGTCACGGGCACCCCGGTGCCAGCACACCCAGCTGGACAGAGGGCAGTCAGAACCCGGCCGTCCGGAGTGTGCGGGGCATGGAGGGCACTGGCAGCGGGACTGGTTCCAGCCCACCCCTTATGAGCCACATGACACAGCGCATGGCATGGTTTCTATTTTAGGCCACTTTGCCATCTAAAGCTGGACTCCGGGCTAAGTTTAGGAGGAGTTCCCCGTGGTCAAGGAGGAGAGCCGAGACCCTTCGGAGCAGAGCTCAGTGACGGCTGGATGTGTCTGTGTCACCCTGGAGGCTGGGAAGCGCCCGGTTCCCGGAGTTTCAGTGCGGTGTAAATGTGACTGATGTAATTGGTGCTCGTATGAACTGACAGGAATTGCCCCTTTCCTGTGCTGTCCGACTGTAATGCACGGACATCTCCCTTGGGAGCAAGGAGAAGTCCCAGCCAAGGGAAGCGGTGAGGGGGCTGTGAGGCTCGCCGGCTGTGACAGGTCCCTGTCCCTGCAGAATCCCTTCCGCGGCCCGGCCTCCCCCCGCCTGTGACACTGGATGGGGCAGTGCAGCTAAGTTAAAAACGTCTCCTTCAAAAAGGTGATTTATTGAACCAGCTGGTTTTCCTTTAAAGGAAGAACAGCTGGAGGCTCCTTCCCCTCCAAAGACACCCACGGACAGTAACTGCCCCCAGCCCCGCGGCTGCAGCCGGTCCGGACGGCGGGCGGGGGTTTGGGGCTAAACCCGCCCGTTTGGTCACTGCGGCACGGCCCGAGTCCGGCTCCCTCCCTCGGATCCACACCGGATCCACACCGGCTCCACACCCGGACCCAGCCCCGGTCCCACCCCTCCGATCCACAGCCGGACCGAGAGCCGGGACGGTCCCGCCGCCGGGGCGGAGCCGCACCGGGCCCCGCCCAGCCTGGTAGTTCCGCTCGGGGCCGGAAGCAGCGCTTGGCCACGGAAGCGTCGTGGGGGCTGTGGGACGCTGTGCCGGTACTGGGGCTCTTGTACCATGTGGGGCCGGCGGGGCGCGTGTGCCGGTACCGGGGCTCGGGCGGCTGTGGCGGGGTTGGGTTGGGGTGAGCAGCAGCGGCTGTGTCGGAGCACGGGAGTCGGGGCAGCGGCAGGGCACGGCAGGGGCCGGTGGCACAGGGACAGGGACCGGGCAAGGGACGTGGCCGGGGGGGCGGCAGGAGCGGCAGGGCCCGGGTTAACCGGCGGCGTTGGGTTGACTGAGGGTGTCTGGCCATGGGGTGGGGCCAAGGTGACGGAGCTGGGGGGGTTCACCTGGAGAAGAGAAGGCTCCAGAGAGAGCTCAGAGCCCCTTCCTAAAGTGCCTAAAGGGGCTTCAGGAGAGCTGGAGAGGGACTTGGGACAAGGGATGGAGGAATAGGACACAGGGAATGGCTTCCCAGTGCCAGAGGGCAGGGACGGATGGGATATTGGGAAGGAATTGTTCCCTGGGAGGGTGGGGAGGCCCTGGCACAGGGTGCCCAGAGCAGCTGTGGCTGCCCCTGGATCCCTGGAAGTGTCCAAGGCCAGGTTGGACGGGGCTTGGGGCAGCCTGGGACAGTGGGAGGTGTCCCTGCCCATGGCAGGGGGGGAATGGGATGGGCTTTAAGGTCCCTTCCAACACAAACCATTCCATGAATCCATGCTGCAGGATTCCCTGTGCCAGCTGTGCCGCAGTGCAGTGTCACCTCATCCTGGATGTCCTCACGGATGTGCCTATCAGTGGGAAGTGCAGGGATCATTTCTGGCACTGGGAAAATAAGTTTCCCTGGAAAAACCTGGGAATATAAGTTTCCCTGGTTCATCATGTTCTTTGTCTGGCTCTTCCACTGTAGCTGAAATCACAGGGCATGACAGATTAATCGTGGGCTTGTGGTTTAGACCAAAGTTTTTGCAGGGGGAAAAGCTTATGAGAGTGATCAGGAATGATTCTCTGTTGAGGTTATCCCATACTCAGGTTTATTCTCTTCTCTATCTGAGTAAGCTTTTGGGCAGGGGTTCTATCTCTTTCAGGATGTTTTTGACTTGGACTGGAGATTTTGATGTCTTCCAGGCTTGAAATGAGACACTTGGCATGTTTTTCTGCGTTACAAACACACATTGCTATGTGCAGTTTTCAGAATGACTCTAGAAATTTTAAGAGCCAATGTAAATATATGATGAAACTGAACGAAGCCAGCTTGGCTTATTCTGCTGAAAAGTTTTTGTGGTTTCTTTTTTTTTCCAAAGAAATTGTTTATCGTAAAATAATAGTTGTTCTTGTCAACATTCTAAATTTTAAACTCCCCTGGAAAGACAGAATTATTTTTAGTTTTCTAAGCTATGGATATTGCTGTTGCTCTGCTGTATTTTTTTAAATTGAGCTCTGAAATGTTAGATGACAGAATTTTTGCCTAAATCCATAGGCGACAAATTTATGGAATGAAAAATGTTATTTTTTCAATTGCTATCTAAACCATGACCCCAGTCCTGAGTCAGAGTTGTTCAGCTATAGAGACACTGCTCTTGTTATTCAGCCCAGGCAATGTGACTGCAATTAAATGTGCATCTGAGGAGATGTGTGACCTTCTTAATAAAAACATAACTTTTTAGTACCTTTTTGCAGAACTCATAACCCCCTAAAGAATTTAAAAGCTCTGTTCACCTGCATCTTCCATTTTTTGTTAGTCTGAACTTTTTAAACAGCACCCATAACATACTTTCTATTGAGTTACTCTAATATTTGACTTCCAGTTAATTTCAGAAAGTTAATTGAAACATTTCTGAGCCCACAAATGCAGTTGAAGATGAAGCTGTGGTTTTGCGAGCACGTGGGAATTGGCGGGAGCAGGGAAGGCTTTTGTAGGCTCAGCCTGTGTCCCTTGTCTGGCTGAGAGCTGGGAGATTCTGCACACAAGCACCAAAAATACTCTTTTAAAGCACAGGCATGGCTGTGTTTGGGTTGTCCCTGCAGTTTGTGCTGTCAGGAGAGACATTGCAAGTGTTGAAAGAGGCTGCAAAGGCCAGAGTTCAACACAGCTCTTCAGCGGCCCAATTTAAATACCTAATTTCCATATTAAACGGTCTCCCCACATGCATTTTGTTGTCCTGGAAGATATCTGTGGCCTTTCAGTAAGGAACAGGGATAAAAGTTGAGCACCACGTTCCAGATTTCCTCTGAGACATGTGCAGGTGGCTCCTGGGTGTTCCCTCGGGATTTGGCATTTTGGTGGGGTATAAATTGCTGGGTATAAATTGCTTGGCATAAATGTATTCCCAGCCAGTGTGTGTGTTACAGCAGGGCTGCAGCCTCTCTTGTTCTGCTTTTGCCTGACCGACCTTGTAAAGTGCATCCTGTGCTGCTTTTGTTAGCTGAAGACAGGAACAAGCCACCAGGATGCCAGCATTGCCTCTGGATGAGCTCCAGCTGACAGAAAGGGATCCCAAGACAGGGAAGCTGAGAACTTTGCCAGCACTGGTGAGCTCTGTTTTTCTTGAAAGCCAAACAGACCTTTAATAAATAATTGTCTTGTATTGAGGCTTGGTCTGGGATAGTGACAGGAACAGCTGGACCTGAGTCAGGGAGGTTTAGGTGGATATCAGGGAAAGGTTCTTCCCCCAGAGGGTGCTGGGCACTGCCCAGGCTCCCCAGGGAATGGGCACAGCCCCGAGGCTGCCAGAGCTCCAGGAGCGTTTGGACACCGCTGCCAGGGATGCCCAGGGTGGGGTTGTTGGGGTGTCTGTGCATGGCCAGGAGCTGGGCTGGATGATCCCTGTGGGTCCCTTCCAACTCAGCATATTGTGTGATTCTGTGAAATTTGTTCAGCCTGCTTGTTAAAGAAGGGGTTTTTTAATGCATTCAGATAGTTGACATTTCATTTACCCGCCATAAAAAAACCCCAAAGCACAAGAACCAAACTTACTCTGTTCAACATCTGGAGTAAACTGTCTTTTCCCAGCACATCTCCCTCTCTTGAGTCTGTAACCTCTGCTGCAATGGAGAGATGCTCAGGGAGGTTTTGCAAGCTCTGCCTCAAGTTTAGCTCCAAGCTGTGGCACTGGGATCAGTCCCTTGTGCCTTCAGCTTGATGAAACCGGAAAATTCAACCCACAGAAACCCTTTTTTCCCAGAAATAAGGCCTGGAGAGACCCTTCTGGGTGTGTTGCAGGAGTGGGACTGTCAATGCTGCTCACTCCTGAGGAGCTTTACCCTGAGCACACGTGTGGGATGAGACAGAGCCCAAACATGCTGCTCATTGGAATTATTCTTTTAGGGTGGAGACATTTGGGCAAAGCCTGTTCAGTAACCCTTGGGAAGGGTATTGAAGTGTTTCTTTCCGTCTTTGATGGTCGTGTCAGTTTGAGTTCATGGAATATTGTGCAAGAACCAGTTCAGAGGGAAAAGAGAGAGTTCAAAGGCATGCCAGCAAGCTCCTGCTCTTTGTTTTGAAGGTGTGGGAGGATTGCTTTTCAGGCTTTGGTTAAGAGAAAGCAAGGAGCAAGATCTGCCAAATTATCAAGGTCTGACAATGGTGCTCACAAAGAAAGATACAAACCCTCTGCTTTGAAAGGGTAGAAAATGGGAAGTTACCAGGGAACGGAATGTTCCTCTCATCAGGACTATAGTGACAGGACAAGAAATAATTGGTTCAAACTGAAATGTAGGTTAGATGTTGGGAAAGAATTGTTCCCTGGGAGGGTGGGGAGGCCCTGGCACAAGGTGCCCAGAGAAGCTGTGGCTGCCCCTGGATCCCTGGCAGTGTCCAAGGCCAGGTTGGGTGGGGCTTGGAGCAGCCTGGGATAGTGGAAGGTGTCTGTGCACATGGATGGGACACCTGTGGGACTGGATGGGCTTTAAGGTCCCTTCCCACCCAAACCATTCTGTGATTCTATAATGTCAAGTTGTATTAAAAGATGACTTTGTGTTTCCTGGAATTCAGTGAGCAGATGGTAACTGGGCATTCCTGTCACTTGGTCTGGAGTTTTCATGCGGTGGTTTTTTGGCTTTCTACAGCACCCAGAAATTAAAGCAGATCGGTCGTTCGTGCTGTACAAACCCCCTCCTGCCATCACAGACCCTGCTCTGGTGGAGGAATTCCTGGAGCGAGCAAAATTCATTGCAGATGACCTGAACTGGCTTCTGGCTTTGCCTCATGACAAATTCTGGTGCCAGGTAATCATTATTTTTTATCTGGAGATACAACATAAACATCTAGGTGCTTGTAAAAGCCATGAGCCTTACATCATTTTCATAAATATTTGTTTATGCTTATTGTGTCACTCAGAAAACATTTTAATTTCCATTACTGCACCTTAGAATGCAAAGAAAGCATTTCCCTACAGATTTTCCACTGTGGATTTTAAGAGTTTGCTTGTATTTGATGGATATGGGAGTCCTTTTAATATGCCTGAGAGTTTTAGATTGCTTTAAATTTATCTGGGCTGCTTGTAAGCACAACCTCTGAAGGTGTGACATTCCTCCTTCCCATTTTCCTGTCTTTCGCTGTGCCAGGTGATATTTGATGAGACCCTGCAGAAGTGTTTGGATTCCTACCTGCGCTCCGCCCCTCGCAAGTTTGACGCGCTGTGGGATTGCCATCCGGAGGTGAACGAGCTGCAGAAGTGCCTCCATCGGAGTGTCTTCCTCACTTTCCTCAGGATGTCCACGCACAAGGAGTCCAAGGTAAATTTTCCTATGCCTTGCAGGTGCTCCAGGCTGTGTGACTGAGGAAAAAAGAGAATTAGAGAAATGAACCATTTTCCTTCTTACACAACATTCCTCTCCCTGATGATTTTATCAGTTGGATTCTCCGTGTGGAGATAACACTCAGAGCTGAAGTATCTAAACTATGCAGTGATTCCTTGGTTGATTGCCTGGATCTCCTTCCTGAGTAATAGCAGGTTATCCATGTGTGGTGGTTGGATATGTCATGGGAAGAGGAGAGAGAGCACATTGGCTTTTGTGTGGCTATATGGGATAGGCTCTTCAGGCCACCACTTCCTGAGCGTTCACTCCTTCAGGGCCACCTGGTGCCACAAAATTCCTGCTAATACTTGTCCCTTCTTGAACTTTCCCCAAGTTCTGGACACACAGTGAAATTGCTCTAAATTACTGTTATCTTGGCATCATCAGGCATTCAGCCTGGAGAAGGCTCTAGGGAGACCTCAGAGCCCCTTCCAGGGCCTAAAGGGGCTCCAGGAGAGCTGGAGAGGGACTTGGGACAAGGGATGGAGGGACAGGACACAGGGAATGGCTTCCCATTGCCAGAGGGCAGGGATAGATGGGATATTGGGAAGGAATTGTTCCCTGGGAGGGTGGGGAGGCCCTGGCACAGGGTGCCCAGAGCAGCTGTGGCTGCCCCTGGATCCCTGGCAGTGTCCAAGGCCAGGTTGGACGGGGCTTGGGGCAGCCTGGGACAGTGGGAGGTGTCCCTGCCCATGGCAGGGGTGGGACTGGGTGGGCTTTGAGGTCCCTTCCCAGCCAAACCATTCTGAGATTCTGTAATTAAAAGACATACTCAGCACTAATTGTGTGAGTGCAACTCCCATCTGGAGTTGTGGAATTTTCACCCAGCCTTTGGGCAGGATGAGTGAGGCACCTTGCGTTTTAGCCATTACTCCCTTGGTCTCCTCATTGGTTCATGATGTGTTAGGGCTGTGTTGATTCTCTTGTCACAGTGGTGACATTCAGGATGTTTTGAGGGAAAGGTCTGGGAGTGGAGGACTGGGGCAGGAGCAGGTCGAAGGAATGCTGGAGCCTGCAGCTGGCACCACTTCAGCAGAAGTACCCGACACCTCTGTGGTGTCTTTCATTGCAGGATCTGATTAAACCTCACCACTCCGAGAGGCAGGCGAGCATTTGAAACCATTTTATAGTTGAGTGATTTGCAGGGAATGAATAGTCCATTGTCATGCAGGAGTCAGCAGGAGTTCTGGAAAGGGAAGCTGGCCAGCACTGAGCCCCATCCCTCTGCTTCGGCAGGGAGAATGTGCCCAGCCTTTCACTGGGATTGAAAACATTTGCTGTCACAGGCAAATGGGGCTTCTGAAAATCCAAAATCACGTTTCAACTCCCTGTTTCTCAGTGTCAGACAGTGGAATTTTTCTCATCTAGAAATTCCTTCAGTGTGATGAGCACAGTGTTCAGCAGTCAGGGTGTAGAGCTGCAGTTCTGGGGTTTCTCCCTGCTTGTCCCTGATTCTGTGGTCTCTGGAGCTGGATTCTGCTCTCCCAGGCTACGAGAACCTCAGGCTGTCCCTGTGCCTGGTTACTCATTCCTGCTCCTGAGCTGAGCTGTTCTGGTGTCAGGCTGGGACCTCTAGGGAGATTTTTTGTTAAACTTTGAGGTAGATTAATTCACCTCCTGGTGAATGGATCAGTGGGGTGCCTGGCGTGGCAGGGACAGGAATGTGGGAATAGATGGCTCCCCAGAAGCTGTTGCAAGCAGAGTTGCTGCCGTCTATGAAATAAATTCCTTAGTACACCTTTGAGAGATGTTTTTACAGATGTCATCATAATGCTGGAGTTACTGCAGAGCAAGATATGGACTATCCTTCAAATTCTTTTTTTTTTCTTTGTAGGATCATTTTATCACTCCCTCTGTCTTTGGAAAAATTATTTACAATAACTTCCTGTTTGACATCCCAAAGATTCTGGATCTCTGTGTCCTTTTTGGGAAAGGAAATGGCCTCCTGCTCCAGAAGATGATTGGTCAGTAAAAGCCGAGGAACAACTTGCTACATTTAGGCTTTTGCTTGTATGACAAGTGACTTAGTGGGGTTTATACCAGTGGAACTGCTTTGAAAATTAATTGTTGTAGCAACTAAGATCTGTCATTTCTAGATCACACTGGGCTTTTCTTTTTCCATGTGCACTTTGTTTGTGCTAAGGAAAGCTTCGTGTCCTGCTTTGCTGCCCTGAGCTGGGCTCACGTTGTTAGACATAAACCCAGGCTCAGTTGTTTCCTGTGCCAATTAAATGTGTCCTCAGCCCTTGTAAGAGGAATGTGGGGGCTCTGTAAAATCCTGGTAGAGATGGGAAAGGGTGAGGAGGGAGGAGGGTTGGGAGATGGGGCACAGTCCAGCTTGAGTGCTGTTGTTCCCAGAGCTGGGAGCCAAGTGAAACATTCAGTGTGAGGTAATCACTGCTCTGGAAAGTGGGAGAACCTGAAACTTCAATGCAGACATTGATGTATACAAAGCTTCCAAACCACAAACACTTCAGAGCCTTGCTCAAGCTGTGCTTATCCCTGGATTTTTGTGTCTGTACACACAGTCTTAGTGGCAAGTACACAGGGAGGGACGTTCAGCCATGGATGCTGAGGAATGGAGATGCAGAATATTGATTTAGCTTCTCTATTCATCCTGTGCTCCCTTCACAATCCTGTGATCTTTAACATCACCTGAGCACCTGAGTGGAAGAATATCTAGCCTTGGATTAAGTGAGCTCTTCCTGAATTCTAACCCACTTTGTCTGCAGCTCATGGGATGAAGCTTTTCCGTTTCTTTGGTAGTTATTTTTGTCTCATTTCCAAGCTCACTAACATGAGAAGTGTTCAAGATCATGTGATGCAGATGGATTTCCAGCCAGAAAATACTGCATAAACCTTTGCATTTTAAATCTTTTTATCCTTTTCCAGTACCTTCTACTCTAAATTCCTCTCACGAGCCTCAGAGGTGGAAAGCAGGCATGGCAAGATAGATACTTCCCTTTCAGATGGGAAGCTTAGATTATCTGGCTCTTAAAATATTCCAAAAAAGACCTAAGTAATAAAACCTCCTTTGAATTACACTCTGGAGTGCCACACAGTCATGCTGCATGCAGGTGGCCAAGGATTTGTTCACCTGATAATTTCATTATGTCGTGACAGTAATGGCATGAGCAGTTCTGGTGTGTAATTCATAACTTCATAAACTTGAGGTTCTTTTCAGGGTATAAATTTTTCTAAAACTTGTCTCATAACTCTTACCTGAGTTCTGTCCTTGCTGGAGAACTCTTAATTTTCATCATCTGAACAGTAATTCCCAGGGAAATAGGAGCCTCAGTGCTTACTTGGTGAGGATTTATGGTATGGCATTACTCAGTGGAGTATTTTGTAAAGATAATGGAGTCCTCGTAATATAATAGCAGGTGTTACTAAAGCTTCATTACCTTTAAGAAATATTCTGCAGCACATCTCCTGGTGTGTGCTGAACTGTTATCAGTAATTAAAAGTCAACTCCAGTTGTCAAATAAAGGAACTGGGGATGTTCAGTGATAGTATTTGCATTATTCATTGATTCAGCCCCTGGAGCGTGAATCATCTGACATCTCGTTTGCTCTGCTCTGATGAGCATATTCCTGTTGCTGGATCTCCAGTGGCACTGGAGAGCTGATGGATCAGCTTTTTGGGAGCAGGGCCTGTGCATGAGCTGAGGAACGGGGGTGGGCTGTGTCCCACACGGTCAGTAGGTGTGTCTGGGGGGTGTCAGGAATAACACAAGTACAGTGTAACAAGTGCCATTTTCTGGTGCAAATTTGCTCATTGGCATCAATGTCTGAACTGATGGAAATGCTCTCCTTCCCCTTTTCAGGAAATATATTCACTCAGCAGCCCAGTTACTTCAGTGACCTCGATGAAACCCTGCCCACTGTCCTCCAGGTACTACTTTCCTGCTGGGATTTCATCTGGAAATGTGCCATAACTGGGAGAGTGGAAAGGGAGCATTGTAGGCAGATAGAATGTATTTCATGAAATCATGGAACATCCTGAATTGGAAGGGACCCACAAGGATCATAGGGTCTGACCCCTGGCCCTGCACAGACACCCCAACAATCCCACTTGTTGCTGTGTGTGGTTCCCTGCGTTGGTAAGGCACGCCGCAACCTTCCTGAGAGCGCCATGGGGCATTCCTAGGGAGAGTGGGAGAACCACTTTCCCGCAGCCTTTCGGCAGCCCGAGCTATCTCAGTGAATTGTCGCCCACAACAACACGGTGGCAGTAAAGGAGGCGAGAAGGCTCTCTGGCATGGAGACTGCAGAAGTCTTTATTCCATGCTAACTCCCCAAGGCCTAGGACCGGCACACGTGCCAGCCTCCATAGGCAGAGGGCCAGCACATGGCATGGTGCCCAGAGCAGAGAGAAGCTGGTGGCTGGCTGAACCCCAAGGCAGAGAGACCTGGCTCATGTGATTCAGAGCCCCTTATCCGGGGCAGAGGGGACGTGGAGAGAGCACATGGCAGGGCATAGGGGCGGTACAAGGGTGGAATTGGGGTAACAGAACCAGTAGGGAGAACCTGAGGGAGTGGTTAGGACTAGAGATGGGGGAAGGGGGTAACCATGTGTAGAGGGCAGCAGGGATATGGAACAGGGGTACACCACACCACTCATTGTCCAAACACTCCTTCTACTCTGACCACCCTCTGGGGGGGGGGAAGAACTTTGCCTAATATCCAGCTTAAACTTCCCCTGACTTTGCTATTGCTCCCTTTCCCTAATTTGTTAATGTGTGTCAGGGAGGTTTTGAACTTTTATCTAAAATTAATACTTGATGACTCTTCCCTCCCACCTTCCTTCATCTTCTGGCCTTCTCTGCATTGTCCCACTGCTGGCTCCTGTCTGTTAACACTGCCCTGTTCTCCTGATTTAGGTGTTCAACAATATTTTGCACAAGTGTGGTTTGCAGTGTGAAGGAGCCTCTGCTGAGCCCCAGAAACTGGAAGAGAAAGTCAGTGTGACTGCAGAGAACATGCCCCTCCAGGTGGGACTGAACTCTCTGTACGCCTGCATGCTGAACAGACCACACAAGGTCATTCTGTTCCCAGAAATTCCTACAGCTCATGGTTCTGTGCCATTGTTGCACTCTTTGTCCTGGGACATGATGATAAAACCTTTCCACCATGAGCTGATTCATTTCAACCATATCCTTTGTAATGTGGATAGTTTTAAACCTGGCAAATTTTTTGCTTAACCAGCTTATAAATAATGTAACAGAATATCTGACAGAAGTCTCCACCTATCCCTGGCAGTGATAAGAGCTGTTTTGGTTTTTTTCTTCAGAAATGTGTGTTTTAACAACAGTGTAATTTAATTGTAGTTAATTAAGAGGGGGTTTGTGTGCTGGGGGCTGTATACAGTGAACATGGTCCTCTACAAAACCTTAGTCATTCAGTTTGTGTGGGGGAACAAACTATCAGTTCAAACTATCATTTAGTGATAAATGATAGTTTGAGACTACCATTTAGTGTGTCACTCAGTTTGTTTCAGCTGCCTTGGAAATGCAGCTTGCGCTGGACCAGGCTGCTGAAAACATCCCTTTGATTCCCATGTTTCTGCTGTGCAGTGCTTCATGCAGAAGTGCTGCACGGGGAAGAATTCCGTATGTGGAGGGTGTATTGAGGGCAAAGCCGCTGTCCAGAACAGGATCTGATGAGGATTCTTATAACCTCACAGGATCTTTAATGAGAGCAAGCACTTGGGATTGCATTGTAGATCTTTAAAGGATAGGAGAGGCATTGTCTCTACCCCCAGACCTGTAGAGGGTTTATGGTTGATACAGACTCTGTGCAATCAGGAAAAGGCCTGGCCCAATATTCTGTGTCCCTGCTGAGGAATTACCCTGTGTTCCTGGCAAAACCTGCCTGGCTCTTCCCTCAGTAACTGCTCTTTCCCTCTCAGGAGCTGAAGGACATTGTGCTGTATTTATGTGACACCTGCACAACTCTCTGGGCCTTTCTTGATGTCTTTCCCTTGGCTTGCCAGACCTTCCAGAAACACGAGTTTTGTTACAGGTATATCTTGGAGTGCAGGCAGAACTTGTCCTGGCCACGTAAAAATACTGAATGTGCTGCTGTGTCCTGTCCCATTGTTAAATGAGAAGACAGATTTAATGCAGAGGCTGCTGGCTTCTCTCTGACAGGAATGCAGCATAATAAATACATGGATATAGGGATGTGTAGGTTTTCTGTGCTATGTATGTCATTATCTAGGAGTGATCCTAGAGCCAGGCATCCATGACAATTTCAAAAATCAACTGAACAGTACTCGGTGCGCTCTGGGAAGGGTGGAGAGGGATGAGTTATGGACAAAAAGAGCTTCCTGCTGTAGGACCCAAAGCAAGGGAAGCAGAAAGTATTTCAGAGAAATAGTTCTTCAAGGTCTGAAAACAAATGGCTTTGATGTTATGCCCAAGTTTTATGCTAGAGAGTATCAGTGAGGTTTGGCAAAAGCTGTGTGGCTGGGAGAGGGTGACAAGGCATGAGAGGAAACGGCCTCAAGCTGTGCCAGGGGAGGTTCAGGTTTGGTATTAAGGGACATTTCTTCATGGGAAGGGCTGTCCAGCCCTGGCACAGCTGCCCAGGGCAGTGCTGGAGTCCCCATCCCTGGAGGGATTTAACAGCCATGTGGATGTGGCACCTGGGGACATGGTCAGTGCTGGGGAATGGCTGGACTCGATGGTCTCAGGGGGCCTTTCCAACCTGAAGGATTCTGTGAGTCTGTTGGCTCTTTGCAGGCTGCAGATCTGTGTTGGGGCTGTTTCTGGGTTGGGCAGATGGTTCTGATCAGCACCAGGATGCTTTTCAAATGCATTTCTTTCCTACCTGTTCAAAGACCTCTCTGTGATTTCCTTAGAGTGCTGCTCTTTGTCTATGGTGTGTTTGCTTGTGTTTTGGGGGAAAAATACCAAAATGAGGTGATGCTCATGAGTACTGCTGGCGAGGAGGGTTTCATGAAATCAGCCAATTGTTCTGCCTTTTAGCAAATAATTTTTGGAATCTCAGCTGACAGATACTGGTTTGTTCCCCCTTTGTACAGATTAGCTTCGTTTTATGAACTGGCAGTTCCTGAGCTGGAATCTGCAATCAAGAAGAGGCATTATGAAGATAACAGGTGAGAAATCCTGCAAAGCCTTGCTTTGGATCTTCAGTGAGACTTCCCAGGGCTTAGTTAAAAATTCACTTCATGCTGCTTTACCCATCCCTGCAGAGCCTGGCTTTTTTTGTGCTGCTTCAAAGAGCTCTGAAGAGATGACTTCTGTAATTCCAAATTTTCCTGGGCAGTGGGGTGACTAATCATTTTTGGTGCTGTGTAAGAAGGAATTTGATGGGAGGTGCATTCAAATTGTAACAAAGTGTGAGAACATGAATGATATCTCTGTGCAACTCAGTCTCACTGTAAGGCACAGGCTGTGCTGGTACAGTGGGGGTCTCGTGTGGCGCTGCCAGGACAATTGGGATTGAAACCAGCTTTATTTGGAGTGTGGATTTTCTTTAATGACCATGAAATGTGTTTAATATCTGGTCTTTGCAGCAAGGAAATGATTCTCCTAATGAAATTCTTCTTCTAGAGGGTTAACTCTGGCATAAAGGTGTGTTACAGATTCTTGTGCTGACACCAAGTGTCTTTTGCTCTCTCTGAAGTGTTTTTGCTGATCTCTGGAGAAGGATTTCACACTCCAGAAAGAAGATGATAGAAGTTTTTCACATCCTAATAAACCAAGTCTGTCTGCAGCCCATCCTAGAGAGCAGGTATTGGCACTTGGCTCTGTACTACTCGCCAGTTACTTGGTTGCTGTGTGTGGGAGAAATTGTTTCTCATTTACAAATTTACTGGAGAAAACGAACAGAAACTGCTTTTTGTGTTGGGATTGTAGCCAAAGACTTGGCTAAGGTCAAATTCTGTTGTCCTGTATATCAGGAATGTTCCAGATGGAGCTGTTTGGTCCAGAATCTCTGTGGTGGGCTGTGGTCCAAAGAGCTTTCTGACCACAGTGTGTGGCTCATGCAAACTTTCATCATGTGTAACACCTTGAGACCTAATTGTGACCTTCCAGGACTGGGAGGGGCCAACAAGACAGATGGAGAGAGACTGTTTACAAGGGCTTGGAGTGACAGGACAAGGGGGGATGGCTTCCCACGGACAGAGGGCAGAGTTACAAGGGCATAGAGGGGATATTGGGAAGGAATTGTTCCCTGGGAGGGTGGGGAGGCTCTGGCACAGGGTGGCCAGAGAAGCTGTGGCTGCCCCTGGATCCCTGGCAGTGTCCAAGGCCAGGCTGGACGGGGCTTGGAGCAAGCTGGGATAGTGGAAGGTGGATGAGCTTTAAGGTCCCTTCCCACCCAGAGGTGCCTTGGAGAGAGGCTTGGAGTCTCCTCAGCACCCAGGGGTTTGGGCACTGAGGCTGTAATGGGAGTTTTCTTGGCAGGTGTTCTTGCACATGTGAGCACAAACTTTCTGGAAGGTTCACTGGTGTAATCCCAAGACATCATAAAGGCACAATTACAAAAGCTCTACACGCCCTTTTCTGCTCACTGCAAGTCTGAGGCATCAAACTATTAGTAAAGCCTGTCTGAAGACTTGTAATTCTAAGTGTGATACAGCTTTAGACCTAACTGCTGGAATGTTTGCTGAAGCCTTAAAAACCACTTGTTTCCATTCGTCTCTTTGCTCCTGTGAAAGCCAAAAACTGGCCTGAAATCTATTTTCAAATGGGGTTTTCCCTTGGTGTGTAAATGTGAGTGGTTTGGCTGGTGGGGCAGAACGTGGATGGACTTATCTCTGAGTGTTCACTCTGCTGTGCTTCCTGCAGCTGTGAGAGTATTCAGCCATTTATTGAGGAATTTCTGCAGATCTTCACCTCGGTGCTTCAGGAAAGGAGGTGAGTCTGGCTGGCAAGAGGCCCGAGGAGGGGCTCAGCTCCTTCCTCTGCCATTCTTTACAGCAGAATTGCCTGAGGCAGCATTACGAGGCATTTGGGAGTCAGAAATCATTGTAAGTAGTTGGGAGAAGTGCAGTGAGAGGATTTCAGCCTGCAGCACAGACCCTGGCACTGAGAAATGCTGTTCTTCACTCCCTTTAATCCAGCCTCTTAAAGAAGAGAAGAGCAATTTAGCCATTAGCTCCCTTGACAAGTTAGCCTGTTATTACTGATCTGTGCTTTCCAGCTGGGCTGACCAGACTAGAAAAATATTAAACACTAGTGCTGGAGATGCAAAGGAAGTGGCAGAACTGGGAATTTCATCTTGTCCTCCTGCCCGTGCTGGCATTCTGAGCACGTTCACGTGGTAAAGCAGATTTTCCCTGTAATGCAGCACTGGGTTCCAGCCCTCACACCTGAGGAGTGTTGCTATGGTGTAGTGGGACCAAAATCAGGCATGGCTGGAATCCAGCATTGGGTGAGAGGTTCTCTGTTCCTACCTGAGCACTGAGGCAGTCAGAGAGGCACAGCAGTGGTAATTAATTGAGCTCAACTGATTAAACTTGCTCCTGTGTTTTCAGATTTCTCCGTGACTACGACGAGCTGTTTCCTGTTGAGGACGATGTGAGTCTGCTCCAGCAGGCATCCTCTGCACTGTATCCTTTGCTCCACCTTGGGCTTTGCACACCTGGCTGCTCTTGGATTCCTTCACACCAGTGACATTTCTGCCTCTGGTTAAGCTGCATGACTGGCGAGGACTACTGGAAAGTTTTCCCTTAACAGAAAAGAAGGGAGATGGGGGAGTTGTTGCCCAGAGAAGCTGTGGCTGCCCCATCCCTGGAAGTGTCCAAGGCCAGGCTGGATGGGGCTTGGAGCAACCTGGTCTAATGGAAGGTGTCCTTGCCCATGGCAGGGAGTGGGACGAGATGAGCTTTAAGGTCCCTTCCCCTGCAAACCATTCCATGGTTCTGTGAGTGTTGATGTAGGCACAAGTTTGGAAGTCGCTGACAATCCCACAGTTACTTCAAGGTGATCCCTGAACATGTGCATCCAGGAATGTCCTTAATGCTCTGCTCTCAGAGATGAGACCAGGACAGCCTATATCCTCCAAGCAGTGGAAAGTGCCTGGGAAGGGGTAGACAGGAAAAAAGGACAAGCTGGTAAAGATCCAGCAGCATCCAATGGAGCTTCAGTGATAGTGGAGAGCACCCCTGAGGACGGGGAGGATCCGGGGGCTGCATGTGCCCTGGAGGATGAGGTGGGTACAGCTCTGTGGTGGAACTGGGCTCTGCTCTGCCTGGGGGCTCTGCTCTTCCTGGCCTTCTTTTGTCTGTGAGGACAGTCTTGATTTGCTCAACTTTGGGGACAACATGAGATTTGGTGTCATTTCTGACCTTTGCTGGATCTCCATGCAGTCTTGGGAAATGAGAACTGAAGCTACACTGGAATCCTGAGTTATCTCTGAGCAAATTGCTTCCAACTCCCATGGCTTGGGCTTTCCCTTGCTGGGGATTATTCAAATACTCTGCTTCATCCCTGCAGTTCATGTGCATATTTTTGAAATGCAGAGCTCGCCTGTTATTTAAGGAAGGGATTCTCCAGGGTGTCCTTGCTGACTCAGGGACTGGCAAAAGTAGCTGTGTGCCCAAATCTGTGTCGGAAACCTTGTGTAGTTTAAACAGCTGATTTCTCTTTTGGCTCCAGTCTTGGGCTTCTGTGTTTAAACTCTGACAACCCAGAGTGGTGCTTTCCCTGTGTTTCTGTGCACACTGCCTGCCCTCAGCTCTGTCCCTCCCCAGTACCCACCAGGTGTGTTTGGTGTCCACAGTGTGCCGGCGCTGCGGCCGCACCCGTCGCCCATGTGTCCGGCGTGGAGCTGGACTCTCTGATCTCCCAAGTGAAGGATCTGCTGCCAGACCTTGGTGAGGGATTCATCCTGGCCTGCTTGGAGGAGTACGGCTATGACACGGAGCAGGTGATCAACAACATCCTGGAAGATAAGCTGGTGCCATACCTGGATAAGCTGGACCGAAGGATGCAAAGGTGTGGGACAACCTCTGGTTTGTTTCTGTCTCGCTTAATTGATCTTACTGAAGGCTCAATGCTTGTAGTGCTCTAAGAATTTGCATTTTTGGGATAGAGAGCTGCAGTGAGAGCTTCTCATTGTCACCAGTTTTCTGCCCTCGTTGTGTCCCTGCAAAGGAGTGGGACCTTCGCTGTTCAGTGTTGGAGTAGAGCAGGTGCTCGGTTGTGTTTTGTGACAGGACAAAACCCCTTTTACAGGAAATGCTCGAATAGAATAGAATACAATGCTGGGCAATAGAATATGTTGCCTTCAAAAGTTACTTTGCTGCAGAGTTTGGTGTCACAGGTGTGAAAGTCCCAGCTGTCCTGCAGGAAAGGGCATCTTCAGAGGAGCCAATCCAGCTGGAATTCAACCCACAGGGTCAAATATGGTTATTTAACAGGCTGCTGTTTTGTGAGTGAAGTTAGACCAGAGAGAGGTTGGAACTGGCAATTCAGATCCGTTTTTATGTTCCCTCTGACAAACTTGCCAGGCTTGTCCTGCTTCCCTGGGTTGGACAAGGGATGGAGGGTTTATAGCTGGTGGCAGGATTGAGTTGTTGGAGTTTGCCTGCAGCTGTGTGTGTTTGTGCTGCACCAGCAGTTCCTGACAGAGCATCAGGATGTGAATGTGCTGTTTGTTCACATTTCATGGAGTTATGGGCAGACTGTCTCACAGTTGCATTACAGGAAAGCATCTTTATCGGAAAAATGATATAAAAGATCTTGGTTTTGCAACAATCTTTGTGTTCCCGCAGTCAGATCTGCTGACTTTGGCACAAGTGGTGCAGGATGGGCTTTAGGAAGGATTGTTTTTTCTGCAAAGCCAGCAGTTCCCCAAGATAGAGCTGTTTTGGTTTTTTTTTTCCCCTGCCTTTTGCATCTTGAAACAAAGCTGCTGGTTCGATAGGAAATGTCGAATTCTGACCCCTGCTGATTTATAGGGGAGCACAGCAGCATTTGCAGCTGCCCAGCTGAGCTGTCTGCACCACCAAAATGAATGTCAAAAGGACAGTCTTTTGACTTATAAATTGAACAAACATACACCTGGAACCCTGAGAAAGATTTAACAAGGGAGATAAATATCTTGAAATCAACAGCAACAAATTATTGGAATTTTTTCCAGCATGTAATTCATCACACTTAGTGTTTGTCTTCACTGAGTCACTGTGTTGAGACCAGGCAGTCTGTTGAATATTCTGTTGTGCTGCATGGTTTGATAGACTCTGAAATTAACAGAAGAATTTTCTCGTGGCTTTCTGTGAGTTGCTTTAGTTTCCCCTCAAATCCAGGCTTTGGGAAGTGCAGCGCCGTGTTCGTGCCAGAGCATGGCTGTGAAGCGAAGGGGTTGTGCCCTGTGACCCAGCCAGCACCTCTTGGCATGCTCAGGGTTGCTTTGCGACTGACAAGGGATAAACCAAGGGGCCTAGGGGAGGGAGAAGATTTGTCTTCCTCACTTCACTTTTGTTTTTATTCTTTCTCCTTGTTTTTGTTTAACAGACAGCTGAGGCCAGACCCCACCCCTCTGGTCAGCTCTCGCTATAACGTTTTCCAGAATGATGAGTTTGATGTTTTCAGCAGGGATGCAGTGGATGTGTCTCGGATCCAGAAAGGCAAGAGGTGAGTGTTGGCACCCAGTCATTAACTCTGCCTGTCAGGAGGAACAAACACCTGGGAACCTGTACATTCATCTCTCCTACAAACCTCCTGCAGGAATGTTTTGGCAGGGGGGAAGGCTTATCAAAAATGTTTGCCACCTGTTTGTCTGGGAAAGTAAAATGAAATATTATGAGGGGGTTGGTTTCACTTAGTGTTTTTCCTAATTGGATTTCCTGTGCCTGCTGCTGGAGATTGTTCTGCCAAGCTCATTTGTAATGTCAGGCTCTTGCTCCTTGGGCTTAATGTTAAACTTGCACTGAACAGCAAACCTTGAAAAGCACCATCCTCGAGCCTGGGATTGTGACTCAGAGCTGAGAATAAATAATGATTTGGTTTAGAGCCAAGGGAAGATTCAATATCCATCTACTTCAACATCTGATAACATTCAGTGCCTTAGACTACTTCTGTTGTTCCTGCTGCTGTAAAGCTTCCTGCAGAAGGGCACTTGGACTCGTGGAGTAGTTTGGGTTGGAAGGGACCTTTAAAGGTCATTTAGTCAATCTCCCTGCAATGAGCAGGGATCCCCCTGCCATGAGCAGAGATTTCTCCAAAACCCCACCAGTTTTCACTTTGCTTTCTGCCTAGTTGGGTGCGTGGTGTTGGCTCCACTGATGCCAACTCTATAATGTGGTTCCCTTGTTCCAGATTCTTTTAAAACAGATCACAGCATCATGGAATGGTTTGGGTTGGAAGGAACTTTAAAGCTCATCTCATTCCACCCCCTGCCATGGGCAGGGACACCTTCCACTAGACTTCAAATACCTCCTCTCACCAGCCAAGTGTGATCTTAGTGTTGGGATCTATTTACACAGCAGATAACTAAAAGTCTGCCTGGAGTTGGAGCCATGTGACCTAAGAGCTCCCAGTTAAGGTTTTGGTGGCAAAGTTGCATCAAACTCTAGGAGAAAGCCACTTTTGTCCCCAAGTCCAGTGGACCAACTCCTCAGAGCAGGGCCACGGTGCTGCTCCTGTCTTGGCTGGGCAAGAAAGGAATTTCTTTTCTCTCTGGCCAAGGCAATGACTTTTGTTGTGCCCACAGCTGAGAATTCACAGATAGAACCTCTGCTTTCTCCTCAGGGTGGTGCCTTGCTCTGTGAGACAGGTGCATTGTATAGATGTGTTGGGTTATCCCTGATTCCCAGAGCCTTGCACAGATGTGCTGGGTTATCCCTGTTTCCCAAAGCCTGGCACAGGTGTGCTGGGTTACTCCTGATTCCCAAAGCCTTGCACAGATGTGCAGGGTTATCCCTGATTTCCAAAGCCTTGATGCAGCAGCTGGTCAAGGTCAGAGAGCACCGAGTTCAGCACAGAGCATCCAGTGGCTGGAATATCCTGCTCGGAGCTCCCTCTGCAGATCACTTGGGGAGCTTTGGAAGCTGTAAATCATCCCTGAGCTGGGCTCTGGGATCTGCTCCCACGGCACTGCCCTCCAGCTGTGCCTTCTATCCAGTGGAACCATCACTCCTGGAGAAGTTCTTCTCTCTCCTTGCTTGTAGTTATGTGACCTCTTGGGATTATCCTCTTGCTGCTGCTTTTCCTGGTGTTGTTTGCCTTCCTTCATTTCAGAACATTGGGGAAAACTCTGCAGGACTCCACACATACTAGTTGTGGTTTGAGTTGCTTAAAACCTGGAGATCAGCAATGCCCAAAGATGACCATATACAACTGCATCCAAGGAAAAGTTGCAGTACCTTGTCTCCAGGATTTGACACTCAGCACTCCATAAATATGAATGGTCTCCTTTCAGTGCTGAAAGCGTCACTTCCTCAGAAGATTTTCCACCAACAAGATGGTTCACTGCGGTGTTGGGGTAACGGGGCTCTCCAAGCTTAGTCTGAGATCTGCTTTGGATTTGAATTGTATCAAATATTTAATTGTTTTTCTCTTTCTAAATACCTTTTGCTCACCAAATTCTCTTGTGTTCAGGGTGCTGTTGCTAAGCCTGGTGTCACCTTAGTGCTTAAAGAGCCGAAGCAGCTTGTTCTGGCCACTCTCAGCATCAGCAGTTTGGGGCAGGGACTGTCCTTGAGAAAGAGAAATCCAGCCAGGATGAGGAGGGAATCAAACACGAGGAAATGAGTGTGCCAGCATAGACTCTGCTGATCCTGAAAAGTGATGGCACTTGTCTGTGCCTGTCCAGCCCTAATTGTCAGCTGAATCTGTCTCCTGAAGCCAGAGATGTCCTGAGCTCCATGGGACTAGAGGAGCTATCCCACTGTTTTTCCTGGGATTGGTGCCCAGACCATTTCATGCAGCTCCTCTGCAGTCATCAGACCAGCTCGACAGGAAGCAATTACCAAGTGCTTGGTTCCAGCCTCAGCTGGATTCCCACAGAAGGTGTTATCCCAGGGATCCCGGGATGGGTGAACTCACCACGTGCTTGGGAGGGCATTGTGCAGCTGAATGCAGGCAGTGAGTCATGGGAGAGAGGGAACCACCTCCAGCTGTAAACTTCCTTTGTTTTGAGATTCCCGATGAAAATCGGGCTGCTGGATCACATCCCCTCACTCTGTCCCTTCCTGAGTCGCTGCCACTGCCTTGGACAGGTCCTTTCTCTGGTAATATCCACAGATGCTGGGTCCTCCTGGACTCTGGGGGCTGCAGGTTGTCCTGGGAATGCTGGACAGTGGAGTCCCCTGTTGCTTTGCTGTAAATGTGTTCTTGGCTGGTCTGAAAAATGGGACTTCAGAGTTTATGCTTGTGCAGCTTGAGACACTCAGTGGCTGCTTTTTAACCCCTCTGTTTCTTGGTCTTCCCTTCTTTAAAATGACTATCATTTATTTGCCTGCTAAATTTCAAAAACAAGCCCTTGCAATGCTCTGAGAGGTTGAATCACAATCACTCTCTGCTGTTTTGTTCTTTGCCTTGCTGCTTGTGTTTATTCTCATCCTCACCTGCTGCACTGGTTATTTTTTGGCTCTCCCCATCTATGTTTGTCCTTTTCCCCTCACATTTGTGCTCCACTCACATTGGCCAAGTTTCATCTGGAATGGAATTGCATTTGGCCTCCTGTGAAGGCTTCCTCTCTGTCTCAAGAGACAGTGGTGGTCTGCAATTCCTTTTTCAGTGCCCAAACAGCCCTGGTACAAATGACCCCCCCTGGATCACTCCATCCAGTTCTGGGGCCCAGCACAGGAAGGACCTGGAGCTGCTAGAGTGAGACCAGAGGAGGCACTAAGATGATCAGAGGGATGGAGCAGCTCTGCTAGGAGGAAAAGCTGGGAGAGTTGGTATTGAAAAGTCTGGGGAAGAGAAGGCTCCAGGATGACCTAATTGTGGCCTTCCAGGACCTGAAGGGGCCGACAATAAAGATGGAAGAGAGACCCTTTACAAGGGCTTGGAGTGATAGGACACAGGGAATGGCTTCCCACTGCCAGAGAGGACAGGGATAGATGGGTATTGGGAAGGAATTGTTCCCTGGGAGGGTGGGGAGGCCCTGGGGTGCCCAGAGCAGCTGTGGCTGCTCCTGGATCCCTGGCAGTGTCCAAGGCCAGGCTGGACAGGACTTGGAGCAGCCTGAGATAGTGGAAGGTGTGAGGGTGGAACTGGATGAGCTCTGAGATCCCTTCCCACCCAAACCATTCCATGATCCTATAAACCAGCAGGGCAATAGGTGGGGTAAGGAGTGCTTGTGGCATTGGGGGTGAGACTTGCATTGCTTCACCTTCCACTGTCTAGCAGGGGAAAAAGCAGCTTCTAGGGAAGGTTTAACCCCCTGCCTTTCCCTCCCCCTTCCCGGGCAGGAGGGAGAAGGACACGACGCGGAGCTTGGTGAACGACAAGCGGCTGGTGACGGAGCAGCGGGAGCGCTACAGTCAGTACAGCGTGGTGGTGGAGGAGCTGCCGCTGGAGCCGGGAGCAGCCCAGCTCTATGAGGACTACGAGGACGAGTACGACGACACCTACGACGGGAACCAAGTGGGCGCCAATGACGCTGACTCGGATGACGAGCTCATCTCCAGGAGGTGAATGCTGAGGGGAAGGGGAGGGAGCTTCGGGAGAATCACCACGGAATTCTCTGGCTCCCACAAACCTGGGAAATGCTGCTTTGGGTTCTGTTCCTCCACGAGAGCTTAAAACCACCCCTTTCTCTGTTTTCACTGTGATGTGCAAGCAGGGAGGTTTGGGTCTCCCTTTTCCTGTGGGTAGGGAGTGTTCCCATGGCATGTGCCCCGGATGTTCTCCAGCTTCCACTTGGCCAGTGCCTCAATTAATCAGCAAATACAAGAGGGAAATTTCCTGCTGTGTTCAAACTTGTACTCAGCAGTGCTTCTCCTTAGAGAAACTACCCTGCAGCAGGGAAAAATGGCTTGGAAAATCAGTGGAGCTGGGCAACCTAAAATGGCTGGTTAGCAAAGGACAACTTGAAAATTTGGGAAATTTTACAACCGGACTTTTCCCAGCCAGTCCCCTCCGAGTGCTGACAGCTGGAATTGAGTCCTTGATGGGGTGCACAGCACTCTGCACTGTGACTGACAGCTGCACACAGTTAGCTTTTGGGAAGCAAAGAGTTAGTGGGAATGGAGACTGGAGAATATTTATTTTAGGAAACATGTGGTTTAAAAGCTGCTTTAACGTTTCTGAAAGTGGCCTTTTGAATTCTGATGTATTATGAAGATGTCACCATTCCCACCCTTGAACCAAATCGAAGCTTTGTGGTTCTTTTGTCCCTTTTTTCCCCTCCTAAAGTGTTGGGAAGCTTCAATCTAAATCCTCTTTGTGTTTTGCCTGTAAGAATGTGGCACCCAGGTCTTTTCCGCTCTTTTGGGTCTCACTGCCCCTAGAAACAATTAGTGGATGTCACTGCTGAAAACTGGATCTGTTGGTTTGAAATGACAACGGCTTTTCTGGTTTTACATTTATTTCTTTGGCAGTGGAATGGTGGGTCTGAATTCCAATGCAATTTAAACACAGACACATATTTATGTTAAAGAAGAGTTATAGGCACATGGTAAATTCTGCCTCCACCCCCAGGCCCTTTGCTCTGCATGTCCAGGGTGATTCATAAAGCCTGATGAATTTCTCCAGGGATTTCCCCCTGCAGGAAACTGGGGCACAGCAATGGAACTGGGGCTCCCTGGATAGCCCTGACCAGTCAGAGAGGGTTTGGAGCCCAGCACTGGCTGAGCATTAATGTTTCTGTCCAAGTTTGTCTTGTACAGCAGATGCTCCCTGGCTGCTGAACTAAAGCCTAGCAAAGGATACTCCTTAATATAGCCTTGTGGCTGTGTCTGGATGCCCCTTTCCCAAAGGAAGCGATTGTTTCTGTGTAGAAATTCCTTGTGAGGTTTCAGGGTTGTTTTTTTAAACTATTATTATTATTTTCAGTGACAACTTCATAGTGAACATTCCCCAGTGAAGAGTGTGTGTTTGTTAATTGCCCATAGGAATGTGGTATTAATTCCTGGGTCTCCTGGTTTTTTCCTCAGGAAAATAAAATCCATGAAATCTGTAGATTCTCATTTTTAAAGGGATAATGCAAACCAAAAAGGATGTCCTGTTCAGAGAAACGTTTGAGGCTGTGCTGTTTTCTTTTCTAACTTTTTTTTGTCTTAATTCCCAGGCCATTCACAATTCCTCAGGTCTTGAGACCCAAAGGACAGGAGGAAGGACAGGAGACAGAGGAACAGGATGAAGAGGAGGAGGAGGAAGCTGAAAAGGAAAGAACAAAGGTGACATTTAGCTGGAGTTGCATTAAGATTTGCCATATTGCTTCCCTGCTTCACCTGCAGGTGATGTGGAGCAGATTTCCTGTTTCAGAGAGGGAATCTTTGAGCAGCAGCAGGGACTGAGCTGCTGTTCAGTGGCTGCTGGGCTGTGACGTGTCCCCAAGGACAGCTCTCCACTGCCTCGCGGCCTAACCGTGCTGGAGCAGTGACACTTCCTCCGTGGGGAGCTTTAATCTGCTTTGTCCCAGAGACAGTGCCAGCAGAGCACTCTGAGGGTCACTGACACTCCATTTCCATGGATGTGCTGGGAGTAGCCGTGGTGTGGGAAGGCTTTCTGGCAGCTTTTGTGCCAGGTGTTGTGTTTAGAGCCCCTGACACTAATCCCGCTGGTCCAGAGGTAATGAACCAGGAACTGACTCTGCTCCCAACAGAATCCCCTCTTCTCCAGGCTTCTACGCGGTGCTGATGAGTTTCCTGACCTGTTCCCTTGCTTCCTTGTAGGACCACTTTGTGCAGGACCCGGCTGTCCTGCGGGAGAGGGCTGAAGCCAGGCGCCAGGCATTCCTTGCCAGGAAGGGGTAAGTGAGGATCTCCCTCTGGCTCTGCAGCTGGCAACTGTTTTGCTGCTGACTGGAATTGCTGAGGGTGTTCCTGCTCCTTGATATTCCTGTTTCATGGTCCTGCCACAGTGGGGTGAACTTCCTCACCCACCCTTTACTTCACTGCTGGTTGTTTTATCCCATTGACTAGAGATGTCATGGAATCATGCAGTGGTTTGGGTGGGAAGGGACCTTAAGACCATCTTGTTCCACCCCCTGCCATGGGCAGGGACACCTTCCACTATCCCAGGCTGCTCCAAGCCCCGTCCAGCCTGGCCTTGGACACTGCCAGGGATCCAGGAGCAGCCATGGCTGCTCTGGGCACCCTGTGCCAGGGCCTCCCCACCCTCCCAGGGAACAATTCCTTCCCAATACCCGGTCTAAATATCCCCTTTTTCAAAGCCATTCCCCCTTGTCCTGTCATTCCAAGCAGCAGAGCCCTGTGCAAGACAGGATCTTGGAGAGCACAACTTCCGGAGCTCCAACAGCTCCCACAGGGACAGTTTGGTAGCTGTTTTCAGCTGATGGGCTCAGTGTGTGGAAGGACACAGTCGTGGAGTGGTTGATATTGCTCCTGGGCTGCTGTGGGAGCCCTGGGATGAGCCGAGGCCTGAGGGCTGAACCCCTCACACTCCAGTGTTTGTGGGCATCTGGGATTTTGTCCCCAGGAGTGCACCGTGCCTGTTGTGATGTCCTTTTCTGTGTCCCTCAGGCACAAGCACGACAGCTCTGCCGTTGTTGGGAATGCCAAGGGCCACGGGCAGAACCGGGAGACGGTGCAGGAGCGGAGGAAGAAGGAAGCAAACAAAAGCACAAGAGCCAACCACAACCGCCGGGCCATGGCCGACAGGAAGCGCAGCAAGGGCATGATCCCTTCCTGAGCAGCTCCCGGGGCAGGGGCTGCACCATCCCCAGGCCCCTGCCCAGGAGGAGGCTCCGTTTCCTCAGCATTCCCTTTGCTCAGGGGATGGATGTTGTGTGCAATACCCGGCACCTCGGCTCACACGGGACTGCATTCCCTGTGGGAGTGCTGCCCATTCCTGGGAAGGAGCTGCCCTGTGTGTGCCAGTGGCTGCACCCAATACATGGGACAGGCTGCAGCAGCCCTTCCTGCCCTTTTGTACTATTTATAATTCGCAGAGTTTTATTTTCATACTGGCTCCTTGTGCCCTCCCTGCCCACCCTGGAGTGGGCGGCTCCGAGAGCACGGCTTCCATGGAAATGCCTTATCCTGAACTTGAGTTATAGGTTGCCCTAAGCTGGAAGGGACCCACAGGGATCATCAATCCAGCTCCTGGCCCTGCCCAGGACACCCCAACAACCCCACCCTGGGCATCCCTGGCAGCGGTGTCCAAACGCTCCTGGAGCTCTGGCAGCCTCGGGGCTGTGCCCATTCCTTGGGGAGCCTGGGCAGTGCCCAGCACCCTCTAGGGGAAGAACCTTTCCTTGATATCCACCTAAACCTCCTGACACAGCTCCATGCTGGCAGGAAGAGGCTCAGGCTATTCCCACTGCTGACAGACCCACAGGGGTCTTATCCATAAGACCTTATGGATTTCTGTCCCTTGAGTGAGGCCTGTGAAAACAGAAGGTACAAATAAAGGCTGTAGATGTTTTAGTTGGTTTTTTAGGCTCTTACAGACAGCATTGATGAACTTCCTGGTATCCAATTAGGCTTTGCTTGGTTAATTTACTGGTTAATGTGCCCTGAGTGCCATCTCCCCACCACAATGTGTTTTCTAGCATTGCAGCACTGCCTGTGGCTGTCACCCCCACAGTGAGAAAATCAGCAGTGGGTTGTGCTCCAGGGCAATCCCAGTGCTGCAGGAGCAGTGGGGTGGTGGTAAAGTGGTAGTAAGGTGGTAGTAAAATCCACAGGCTTTTACCTTGGTGCCTGGTGTTGTGCAGAGGGCAGGGATGGGACTGGAGCTGCTGTGGGGCTGTTTGCAGAGAAGCAGAAATGCAGCAGAACAGCCCCTGCCATGAAATGAGGGGAAGCCCTGAGTGCTCCAAGGAGGAGATTTTTCTTTGCCTATCAGTGCTGCCCAAACCTCCCAATGACAGGCACAGAAAAAGGAATTACATTTACCAGCATCCCCAAATGCTGTATCCAGGGAAATCCCCTGCTGGGATAAGGCTGCTCTTCTGCAGCTCCTGCTTTCTGCACTGAGGGCTTCAGTCCCTCCCTGCTGCCAACTGCAGTGCTGTCCCCTCATCCTGTATTCAGCTTTGGTTCTTGCTGCTCAGAGCCTGCAATTCTCTCTGAGCTGCTCAGCCTCATGTGGAACGGCAGCAGAGCACAGGGACCTGGCACTCACTCGGATGGGATTGTCCCAGGAAAGCTTAAACCTTCCTCTTAACCATCTCCATAAAGCCCAGCTGGGACTGGGACAGGTGGAGTTGGGTTTGGCTCCAAAAACACAAGCACAAGTGTTTACATGCTCGTTGTGTTCTCAGAGTAAATGTTTTACCCCCCTGGCAGTCATTTGCAAACCCAACAGAGCTGCTGTGAGCACCCGCTCTAATGGGCTCTGCCTCAGCCATTGCTGAAATTCCTCCTGATTAGTGCCAACGGAGTGAGGAGGGAGAGATGGGGCTGCTGGGCTGGGAAAGTGGGAAGGGAAGGAATCACTCAGCCAGATCTCCCTCCAGCCACCTGAGAGCTGAGGAATTAACTGAGTCATTACCCCAGGCAGTGCCCAAAGAAGCGTTTGATAGGGCCGGGCAGGGCTGGGCTCTTCAGGGAGAAGGGAATGACTCTGCTCAGGGCAAGAGAAGGTTCAGAGAGGAGGAAAAAAAAAAGTCCCTTCCCACCCAAGCCATCCCCTGACTCCTCTGAGCCAGCTGCCGCGGGGGGGGGAACCGAGTGATCCCTCTCCCTTCCCAGCACCTTCCCTTGGGTCAGTCGGGATGGAGGCAGGCGTGTGACACACAAACCTGACATCCCTTCTGCTCCTCAAGCCATGTGAGGAGCCAGAAGGCACACGAATAATTAGGAAAGGGATCCACATCCTCTCTGAAAGTTACACTTGCTCCCATTCTCAGCCCAGCAGAGCTGGGCACACCCAGCCTGCTCAAAGTGCAGAGCACGTTCCTCCCTGTTAGGGCAGGGGTGCAGCAGCACCTGCAGCTCTGAAAGGGGTCAGGCCAGGAACCTCCATCAAATTTGAGCTACAAAAGGTGCTGGGAACGATTTTAAGCCCCTTTTCTGGACAGACCAGAAGCAGCAGCCAGCATCTCACCCTTCCCAGGCAGATGCCAAGGGTTCTCACTGAACCACAGCTGCCTAAGTGCTTTCAAACCCATTTTCAGACATTATGATTCCTGACAGTGCCTTGAACTAAGCAACAGGGCTGCTTTTAAGGATTCTCCACCTCCCAGAGAAGGAGGAGCCTCAGAGAGGCCAAAGGATGAGTGAGGTGAACACACAGACACAAGACAGGACCAGGAGTTTTATTTGAACACAGTGAGTTGAGTAGAGCAGCAGAGCTCCTTGAGTCCATCTTGTTTCACATCTTATCAGTAGGTGGCTGATAGCATCTGGCTCGGAGTTGTTCCACCAGGAACCTATTCCCAGTTTCAGGAGGCTGAATCCATCCCTGCAGTGCCTGCAGCCACCCCAGGCTGGCTCCTGCTGCTGAGCTGCTCAGTTCTCATACTTGTGCTTGATGTGTTTCCACAGTTTCTGCATGAAAAACAAGCAGGGAAGCAGTTTCTCAGTGGTGCTGGGATAACAAAATCCAAATTATCCTGCCTCGGGAGGTGGTGATGGAGTCCTGTACTGGATCTGGGGGACACAGGATGGACACAAGGGCTCCTGGCTTCCAATCTGGACAGGGAAGAAGCTGCAGAGACCCTTCCCCTGGTCTCCTGCTCTGGCTTAGTGGCCCAGAGACACTGCCTTCAATTCCTACCCAGACTGGAGAGGGCAGTTCTGCTTCTGCACATAAGGGATGCACAGAACAATCCTATTCATAGAATCATGGAATAGTTTGGGTGGGAAGGGACCTCAAAGCCCATTCAGTCCCACCTCCTGCCATGGGCAGGGGCACCTTCCCCTGTCCTAGGCTGCTCCAAGCCCCGTCCAGCCTGGCCTTGGACACTGCCAGGGCCTCACCATCCTCCCAGGCAGCAATTCCTTCCAAATATCCCACCTAACGCTGCCCTCTGGCAGTAGGAAGCCATTCCCTGTGTCCTGTCACTTCAGGCCCTTGTCCAAAATAATTTTCCAGTCTCCCGGAGCCTCTGCAGGCGCTGAATGGGGCTCTAAGGTCTCCCCCGAGCCTGCCTCAGTATCCTGCGGTCATTATCCCGTCACCGCTGTACTTAGGAACCTAAGGACGACTTGATCCCTTTCACCCAAGGTTCACGCTGGGGACACCCGAGGCCACCAGCCCTTATCCTCTCTCTCTGCCAAGGGCAGATCAGCCAAGCCGGGGGACTACAGAGCACAAAACAAGCTCCTCTTACCCCTCCCGCTCCCCACCACCTTGCACGCCCCTTCCAAGCGGCCAGAGAAGCCCAAGGGCACCCCGAAGCCCCGACCACCGAGCGCCACGACAGCCGCGGAGCCCCCTCGGGCGCGGCCAAGCCGCGCTNGCGGGGCCTTACACAGCCCTTACCCCTTCGTTGAGCTGCTCGAAGAGCGCGTCCGCGCCCTGGTCGAAGGCGCGCTCGAAGAGCACCGCGCCCAGCACGACCGACAGCGCGAACGTGGACGTGCGGCGGAACAGCGACCCGTACACCTGCCGCAGCAGCGCCATCTTGGCCGCGCGCTCCGCGCCTGCGCCGGGGGGGCTGCTGGGGGATGTAGACGGTGCGCTGTAATTCGTATGCAGTGCCGGGCGCCCGTGGGGCATACTGGGAATTGTAGGCCGCGCTACGTGCCGTTTGTGATCTGCGCATGCGCATTGCCTTGCGGGTCTTGTGGGAGTTGTAGGCGGCGCGGCGCGGGCCTGGCCGGAGGTGAGTGAGCGTGGCGGGAGGTGCTGGGGGTCCCTGAGAGAGCCCCGTGTGAGGAGTGCGTGTGAGGGTCCTCGTGAGGGGTCCCTGTGAGGCTCCGCTGGTCCCGCCCCTCCCGCCTTGTCCTCAGAGGCCTCCGCTGGGCAATCCCGGGGTCTCTGCCCGGCTTTGTGCGGTGAAACCGGCCCCGCCGCGGCTGGGGCGGGACTCAGACGGAGCTGGGGCCGGGGGCCAGCGGGGCGGGGGGCTGAGAGGGCAGAGACACTCTGGGCCAGCCCAACCCTGCCCTGCCCTGCCCTGCCCTGCCCTGCCCTGGTGTCCGGCCAAGGGTGACAGGGACAGGAAAGGGGTTGCGGTCACTGCCCTCAGCTCACCCCCGAATGGGGCGTGGGAGGGGATTTGGGGTGTTTTCTGCAGTTTGGAGTTGTAAAAGGAGGTTGGTGTCACTGTTGGGGAGTGGGAGAGGGATGTGGAGCTCATAAATCATGGAGTCGTGGAATGGTTGGGTTGGAAGGGACCTTAAAGCTCATCCAGTGCCACCCCTGCCATGGCAGGGACACCTTCCACTGTCCCAGGTGGCTCCAAGCCCCGTCCGACCTGGCCTTGGACACTGCCAGAGATCGAGGGGCAGCCACAGCTGCTCTGGGCACCCTGTGCCAGGGCCAGAGGACCCTCTGACAGCTGCTCCAGAGGCCTCGGGAAGAATGGGACCTGGCCCCATGTGGCAGAACAAAAGTGGGAACATTCCCATTTACTGCCTCTCTTCGTGTTTCTCTCTTTTTAACCTCGGTAAGGGCAGAGCAGCCCCGGGGTTGCTCCAGCACGGATGGGAGAAAGGTAAATTTGGATTTAGGAAGGCAGAACAGACAGGGAGGGGGCAGGGGAAATCCTAACAGTGAAGCTGTTTGCCCACAGGGCTGTTGTTAAATGAATATCTACATGAAATTCCAGAGCAGACCCTCAAGCGACGCTGCTCTGTTGTTTTGTTTGTCTCACCCACTCAGAAGTAGCACAAGGTCTGGCTGCAGAATAATTTCTCCTGATTTATTTATATTTGTTCCCTCATGCAGTGACTGTGGGGATCCGTGGGATTTTTCTGGGTTAGGGCAAGACCTTTGCTCGTTCTGGAAGCGTGGAAGGTGCCTGGCACATTTCTGTGTGTAGTGTTATCCCTCTGGGACCCCGAATATCCAAGTGGGAGGGGACCCACAGGGATCATCCAGTCTGACCCCTGGCCCTGCCCAGACACCCCAACAACCCCACCCTGGGCATCCCTGGCAGCGGTGTCCAAACGCTCCTGGAGCTCTGGCAGCCTCGGGGCCGTGCCCATTCCCTGGGGAGCCTGGGCAGTGCCCAGCACCCTCTGGGGGAGGAACCTTTCCCTGATCTCCAGCCTGAGCCTGCCCTGGCCCAGCTCCAGCCGTTCTCTTGGGTTCTGTCACTGTCACCACAGAGCAGAGCTCAGAAAAACTCAGTTGTTATTTTTCAAATGTAACTGCTCTGGATTATCTAAGACAAATTCCCCCAATCGCCTATTAATTGCTGCCACCAGGATGATTTGTGTATGGTCAGGTTGGTGTTAATCCCGAGTCAAGCTCTGGATTTACAGTGGAAGGTGTCCCGCTTGTGGCAGGGGTTGGAATGAGATCTTTTAGGTCCCTTCCAACCCAAATCATTCCATGATTCTATGACAGGACACAGGGAATGGCTTCCACTGCCAGAGGGTAGGGATAGATGGGATATTGGGAAGGAATTGCTTCCTTGGAAGGTTGGGAGGCCCTGGCACAGGGTGCCCTGAGAAGCTGTGGCTGTCCCTGGATCCCTGACAGTGTCCAAGGCCAGGCTGGACAGGGCTTGGAGCAGCCTGGGCTAGTGGGAGGTGTCCCTGCCCATGGCAGGAGTGGCACTGGGTGGGCTTTAAGTTCCCTTCCCACCCAAACCACTCCATGATTCCATGATTTCCTCTGGGTATGATGGAAAGCAGGATCTGTGCCTCTGTCATTGGGAAGGTGCTGGCAGACTCCGCTGCCATTCCAAGTCTCCCTGCAGATCTGAGCCCATTTAAATTGGCAGCTGAATATCATAAGCCTGACACTTGGATTTAATTAATTCACATCTGCCTGGATATCCAAAGTGGCTGGAATGGCCCGGAGCCCGGGCTGTGAGAGAGCAGGAAATTGAGGTCACGGCCCAGCAGCACCTCCTGGGGTTCAGTGTGGAGAGCAGCAGCTCCCCTCAGACAAAGGAGTCTGTGCCCCTTCCAGGGTCACCTTCCTCCCTCTGCCCGGTGAAACACCCCTGAGAGTTCGAGATAAAATCTGCAGCTGATGCAGAGCAGCATGGAGTGTTCTGGCAGCAGCTGGAGAAGGGAGAATGTAGGATGGTGCACAGGAGATCTCGGCTGGAGTTGTCCCAAGGCTGAGGGACACAGCTTGGAGGTGCCTCGCAACAGGGCATTGCTCACCCAGCAGGGCTCCAGGAGACATAGCACGGCATTTCTGTTACACTTTCATACAGCACAGAGCCCTGGGTTGGTTTTTCTTTTGTATTTGCATTTATTCAGGAAGACTTTTAAGCTGGCACAAAGCCTGGCTGGAAGAGTTTATGGCTGCGGTGGGTCCAGATCTGAGTGCCTTGATTCAGTTGCAAATCAGGGGCTGGAGATGCTGAGAGGAAACGGCCAAGTCGCGGCAGTTCTTTATAGAACAGCTACATTTACTTTATTTCATAATGACTAAGATGGATTTAATTAGGAACCATCTCTGTTTTCAGCTGAAGAATGCTCTTTGTTTACTGCTGGAGCCGTTTGGGGAGATGAAAATAGGTTGGTGCTGCTCAGAAGCAGCTTTTTATTCCTCTGGACTCGCAGAGCACTGGGAAGTGCTGGTGCTGCAGAGTTGGCAGAACCCAGCAAGGTATCCATGCAGTGGAATCCTTGAAAAGATAGGAATAAGTGCTGGGTATAATCACTGAAGGGGGAAGTCTCAGGGAGAATCTGATACTCCTCTAATTGCTTTTTGCATTCCGTCTGTCCCCTGCAACGGGAATTGCTTGGAGAATTTGGGAGCAGGCAGCCGTGGGATGTGGGATCTGGCTGTCTGGAATCTGTAGGAGCTTTCTGCCCTGCTTGTTGAGGGAGGAGGGGGAAGGAGCTTCTGCAATTATTGCTGTCGGGGTGATGAAAGAGAAAGTTTGAAATACGATTTCAAAGGCTGGCTGCTGCTGGGCTTCCGCAGGCAGAATTCCCTGGGAGATCTCTGGAAACTTGTGTGGGACCACTGCAGAATCTCATTTGTTTTCCCTGTTTGCAGCATTCTCTTCTGCAGAGATGGAGTACAGGAGCCAGCAGCTGAGACAGGGAGCTTTTTGTGTCACCAGGAACTTGGGGAGACTATGGAATAACATGTGGAACAGGGATTTTTCAGTATTTAAAAGCAGACCCTGCCAGTGGGCCAGACATGTTCCCGCTGAATTCCAGCAGCCCCACCACAGCGCTGCAAACCTGGCTGCAAAACTCAGGGATGTAAAGACTGAGGGAATTTATGGCTCCGTGCTTGTTAAGCAGCACTTGGGTTTGGATTCTTGGGCTGGAGGAGGATGGTTTCAGACTTCACATCCTGCAGAGCTGAGTCAGGATCAGCCCAGGGCATGGGGGGTTTGGGGTCCCAGCACACCTGGCTGGGGCATAGCCAGCCCTCACCCCCCAAGAAAAGAACCTCAACACGAGATTTCAGGTTGGAACATCTGAACATTTTACCTTCAGTGTGGAGGTTTTCAGTCCAGTTACAAAAATCTCAGAAAGTCTTCCCATCGAATGCAGCTTTGCTTTAACTTGTGGAGTGAGGGCTCGGAGACTTCCAGGGGTTTGATTTCGAAGCAGCAGTTGTGGGGAGCAGGGGAGGGAAGGGAATGTGTTGCTGGTGCCCATGCCAGGATGGATGTCTGGCAGGAGGCCTGGCAGCCCTGCCTGAGCTGGGCACGCCGGGCTCTGAGGGATTGCCTGGTGCTCTGCTCGTCCCGCTGAGCTAGAGGAATCGGCCGGGAGGCTGTGATTGATTCCAGACCCATTTTGTTTATAAAATATTTATTTCTCGTGCCATTTTTTAAATGCATTCGGCTGTCAAAGTGTCAAAACCTGGAGAATTGCTTTTGGAGTTTATCTCCCAGTCCATCCATCTTTGCCATTCATCAGATGCCTTTATATCCCTCAGGAGAGAGCTTGCAGCTCCTTCAGGGTGTCTGTTGCACCTCCAGCAGGGACATCCAGTGGGGACAGGTGCCTGAAGGATAAAGCTGATCTCACCTGCACTGCCACTGGCTCCAGGCCCAGCCCAGGTGCAAACAGGAGCTTCCAAATTCTATTGTGATCTTAGTGCTGTACTCAAGCAGACACACCTTGGTGCTAGGGGCTGGGGAAGACGAGGAGAGCAATCCATGATGTACAGGAAAAACAGGTGGCTTAGTGGATTGTAGGAAATATGTCCCGTAGTGTTTGTAATGCAGCTTCCCATCTGCAGGACAGGTGAGATCAGCTTTGGTTTTATCTTTGAGGATAAAATAAATTGCTTTGCTGAGTTTCTTTCTCACCTTGTGGAGATGGACACCAGGGAGTTTCCTTTCTCTTTTGTGTCAGCTCTTGGAGGTTGTGCTCAAAGGTCCGTAGGACCTCCAGCTCCTCCTGTTTGCACCTTGGATGGTTTGTGCTGCACCTTCCCTGGAGCCTTTGGCTCTCTGGGATCTCTGTTCCATGTGGTCTGAACTCAGGGAAGGAGAATCCTTCCAGCAGAGCTGTTGTTGCTTTGGCTGACAGAGATAAATGCAGATCCAAGCCTTTTCTCCCATGTACAGGCAGCAGATCCTGCCCCAGCAGTCTGTGATGGACAAGGATATAAACTGTTGGGTCTCACCTCTTTCTCTGTCTGCCAACCCTAAGTGATTTGAGTTTCCTCCTTTGGAAGCAGGCGCTGTAAATCCTGGATCCTCCATTCCCATGGCTGGGCGCCGAGGAGCTGCCTGGTGATTCCAGGACATGCTGATGCTGTTTTGCCAGGAGAGAGATGGGGAAAAGGTACTTCTGTGACTACTGTGACAGGTCCTTCCAGGACAACCTGCACAACAGGAAGAAGCACCTCAATGGAGTGCAGCATCTCCGGGCTAAGAGAGTCTGGTATGACTTATTCCGAGGTGGGTGCTCCCAGCTATCTGCCACTCCCTTCCTGGGACTGGGGAGGTGATGGATGAGGTGGGGGAGTGGGAATAGAAAATAAATCAGCACTGATAGTTTATACACTCTGTGTGCCTGCGAATTGAGCACTTGATGCTGCTGCCTAAGCAGTCTTCAGAGGTGAAACCCTCGTGTGTAGCTCTGACCTGTCTCAGCACGCAGTTCCAGGTGTGTTAGTGCCAGACTGAGGAGTGTGGTGGGAGTGGGTTAAACTGGCTGTGAAACCACTGCCTGGGTGTCCCTCTGCTTCCTTCTGGTCCCAGACACGATGGGATATTGCTGTGCCCAGGATCTTTACCTGGGCTCATCTCTTGTCTCCCCAGATGCTGCTGCTATCCTGCAGGAGGAGCAAACCAAGAAACCTTGTCGGAAGTTTCTGCAAACAGGTGAGGAGTTCTGAGGTGGAAATAAGAGCCTGGGCCCCAGCAGTTCCTTCCAGAGCCAGCCCAAGGCTGGAGGGAGGGGTTTGGGCCTGTCTGGCATCCAGGTGTGCTGGAGCCTGGGTTTGCCTGCACAAGGACCTCGTGTGGGTGGTTCTCATGGAACTCTGTGGCCTTTCCCAGCATCATTAAAGTTGGAAAAGACCTTTAAGATCACCAAGTCCAAATGTTAATACAGCACCACCATGTTTACTATTAAACCACATCCCCAAGTGCCACATCCACACGTTTTTTTGAACAGTTCCAGGGATGGGGACTGCACCACCTTCCTGGGCAGCCCATTCCAATGCTTTACAACCCCTTCTGTGAAGAACTGTTTCCTAATATCTAATCTAGAGATTTTTGAAATTGAAATTGAATTTTCAAATCTCACTATTTCGTTCCAGGACAGTGTGATTTTGGGTCCAACTGCAGATTTTCCCACATGACAGAGCAGGACCTGGAGAAGCTGAGTGCCCAGGTTCAAGGTGAGTCCTCCAACAATGAAATGTCCAAGGATCTCCTTGGAGGGAGAGTTGCTGCAGGGGGGTGTGAGGGGTCATGCAGGCTATGATGCCCTGCTGCCTGCACGGAGCCAGCTGAGCGTGGATCCTTCCCTCCTGCTTCCCAGTGCTGTGTGAGCCTGGAAGTGCTGCAGTTTGTCATATGCTCCCTGGCACAGACACAAACCTGGAGCTGAGCAGTGCTGTTACCACTTGGTAGCAAGAGTTTGGAGTGGGCTTCGTGAGCCCTCGGGGTTTTGTTCAGTCGGGGAATAAAAACTGTCAGCAGCAGAGGGCACTGGTACATCACGTCCCCTTAAATTTATGGATTTGATTTCCCCCTACCTTGCTGCTATTACCAGGGAGCTGCTGCTTCCACCCGTGGGAAGAGCTGGTGGGAAGAGCTGTCCTGCTGTCGGGCTGTGAAAGGGGTCCTGGATCCAGAAACAGCCTCTGCTTGGGTGGCTTTGAATGGAAGTGAAGAGTGGGCAGAGGGTGGATGGCAGCTGCTCCCTGCTGGGAGTGTGCAGAGCACTTTTGAACTTTCTCATTCTGGGACTACCATTCTTGGAACTACTTTTCTTTTAGGGAAAAGAGGTGGTAGCTGTGTTTTCTCCATAGGAGTCATTACTTCAGTGGTTAAAGAAAATCACAGAATCACAGACTGGGCTGGGTGGGAAGGGATCTTAAAGCTCAGCTCATTCCACCCCTGCTGTGGACAGGGACACCTTCCACTAGACCAGGTTGGTCCAAGCTCCGGCCAGCCTGGCCTTGGACACTTCCAGGGAGTGTGACTTAGGTGTTGGTGAGAACTTGTGGAATGGTTGAAATCCCCACTGGAGATCATCTAATCCCAACCATGCTGAAAGCTGGGTGAACTCAAGCAGGATGCTCAGGACCACATCCAGTTGTGTTTTGAATATCTCAAGGCTGGAGATTCTGTGGGTGACCTGATCCACTGTTTGACTAGGTTCATAATAAAAATGTATATATTTTTAAATATTTAAAAGGAAATTCCTAACAGAAATTCCCATATTTTGGTTTATGCCCATTGCGTCTGTACTGGGAGCCCAGCACTGGGCACAGCACCCAGATGTGGCCTCACAGTGTGGAGCAGAGAAGAAGGATCCCTTCCCCAAGCTGGTGTCCCAGTGCAGCCCAGCTTGGAGCAGCTCTCATGCCCACATCCTCGCTGGAGCCAGCTGTTGTTTTGCCTAGAGTCTGGCAAAGCCAGGCTGAAGTGTTGGGAGTGTGGGATGTGAGACGGGGGGAGTGCGTGGGGTAGAGCCTCTCCTGGCCCTCAGAGGGATCCCATTTGGGGAGGAAGAGCTCAGAGGAGCCAGGGGGAGGCAGGCAGGCAGCACGGAGCTATTCCAGGCCGTGCTGAGTCAGTGTGTGAGCCCCCGAGGTGACTCTGAATCAATCTCTGCGCACCGCTGGCAGTCGATAAAACCACGGCGGGGCCAGAGCGCTGCAGCCCTTCCCAGAGTCACCTTCCAGCCAGAGCCTTTCCCTGACCCCTCTCTGCTGGGCTCCCGAGGGTGGCACAGAGTGACAGGCACAGGAACCTGTAGCAATTCCAGGCACTGGCTGTTCCTGTGGGAGAAGTGGGAGCTCTCTGGAGCGGAGCAGGGAAGGCTGGCAGCTCCTCTGCGCTCGGGCAGCTTTCCTTGCCAATTACACTTGTTACTGAGTATTGACTTGTGTCAAATGGGTCGGTGTAAGTGCAGGATTGGCTGCTGAGAGCCAGTTCCAGGGAGATTACTGGGAAACCTTGCATTTGTGTTCTGGAGTCAAACATTTCATTTACCAATTAGCCCTGAAGGAGCTATGGCCAGGGCACAGGGGGTGCTTGCTTGGAGAGTTCAGTCCTGCTCACCTCTCTCCTGGTGTGGCTTCGTGCATCACGCAGACTCTGATCAGAGGGATTTGGTGCAGGGAAAGGCTCAGCAGGATTTGGTGGAGGAGAGGGACAGCCTGTAACAGACTGAATGGAAGGATCAGACGCTGTCTGGTGAGTCATGGGGACATTTCAGCACGCCTTCAGCTGCTAAAGCACCTGTGTCTCAGGTGCTGGGGCTGAGGGCGGAGTTGAAGGCAAGCTCGTATGTGGCAGGGTGTGTAATTCACACAGGATCCTCCATCAGTAATGTCTCACATGCATTCCCACTCAGTCTCAGGATCTCTGTGCCGTGAGCCGTCCCAAGCCACTGCCAGTGGGATTGGAGCAATCTGGATCAGGCTGCCTCTCACTGACCCAACTGGGAGATTTTGACAGGTTTGGAGCCAGGGGTGGTCAGAGTTTTAAGATGAGCCAAGAGGCTGGAAGCTCCAGAGCCTTCCCAAGCCTGGGGTGACCACGCTGGGGGTGGCCAGGCTGGTGGGGGACGCTCTCCTGGTGGGCCCAGAGTGCCGCTTAACCCCCCTTTCCTCAGCTCTGGTGCAGGCAAAGCCTTATCTGACTTTTTTAATAACCCAGCTGAACCGTGATGGCTCTTTTTTTATCATGTAAATATTGAACCTGTCCCTGAGAGCGTTTGGTGTTGGTAGCTCTGTGTCAGTGAACTCACCTTGATAACAAAGCATTTTTATCACAGCCGAAGGAAACGTGACATTATCCTTAACATTTGGCCTTTTTAATGCTGGGAGTCCACCCTGTCGTTTGTGTAAGTTTTGTGGGTTAAGTAGGAGAATTTCTGGATGATTCCCTGTTCTAGAACATCTTGGAGCCTGGCCTACTTTGGCATCAGCATCTCTGCACCCTATAGAATATCCTCATCAAGAAGCAACAGTTTACACCTTCAGCAGGGAGGGAGCTCATATTCCCAGCTGTTCCCCCATCAGAGCATTAGCCTTCTGCATCTGCTGCATCATTCATCAGGCAGACACTTCCAGGCTGTCATTTTAAGTACAGTCATGTCAGGAAAAGTCACTGTCAAATTGCCATCTCCTTGCTCAGAGTTATTGGCTCCCCGCTAATCCGTGTCCCTGGTGCAGGCGGGATCGACCCGGCTGGGCTCTGGTGACTCCAGCCAGCCAGGGCTGTGAGGGGAGGGCACAGCTGGGGGAGTGTGTGCAGGATGTCCGTGAGGTTGAAAGGATCTGAGGGACCCTGCTGCGGTGGCTGGAGTCGACTGGTTTAACTGGGCGGGGAGCGGGAGGAGCGCTCGTGCTCGGCTGCAGGGCGGTCACTTGTTCGGCTGCTCCTATTGCAGGGACTCCTCAGCCTCATCTCAGCCACACTCTGGTGCTGTTCTTGTGCTCTGGAGGAGTTGGGGTTCCACATCATCCACCAGAGAGGCAGCTGAGGGGTTTCCTGTGCATCTCTTTGCTGGGTGGGAGCTGGAGGATTTCCTGTGCATCTTTTTGCTTGGTGGGAGCTGGGGGATTTCCTGTGCATCTCCTTGCTGGGTGACCTGCCCATACTGGGGGTTCCATCTCTCACCCAGCAATGCCTTTTTCAAGAAGAAAATCCATGGGAAAATCTGCCTGGGGAGAGAAGATAAATGTGGACCCCACTCTGGCATCATTAGAGGCACTTCATGACTAGAGATGCTCTTTTAATGGGCTGTAATTAGACTTCGAAGCAAACACCACAGGGAGGAGGAGGAGGGGGGAAGAACCTTCACACCTGTCTGGCTGCATGGCCAGAGGAGCAAGGACTGGTAAAGGCCTTTCAGAGCTGCTTCTTGGAATATCTGTTGGCATTCAGGGAGTATTTCCAATCTCAGGGTGCGTTTGGTGGTCCCTGGATGGGATGTGTGTGCCCCAGAGGGACATGGACATCATCAAGGTGGGCAGAGCTGGAGAGTTGCCTGTCCCTGCTGCAGTATTTCTGAGCCTGAGGGTTGGAATGCTCCAGAGCAGCAGCTCCTGGAGTTGTGAGAACAGGGAGGCAGCTGGATGTCTTTCCAATGTGGATACCTGGGGCCTCATTTGGGGCAGTGGGAACCCAGAGTGGTCCCATGGCACCCAGTGAACTTTTCTGGATGGGACCGTGAGTTGTGGCTGCTCCATCCCTGGTGTGGTACATTGGTTCTCTGTTGGGGCCAGGAGTTGGATGAAGAGGAAATATCAGTGGTACAGAGGGGTGGGAGAGGTTTTTCTCTGTGATTTTCTTCCCTGCCTCATCGAAGCCTCTCACAGCTGCCGCTTGTCCCCTTGCTGAGGTGGGATGTGCTCAGGAGGTGGAAAAACATGGAACAAAGGGAAATAAGGTGCTCAAGGTTGCTAGGTGAGTCTAACCCTGAGTGTGAGCAGTGCCCAGCTCTCCAGGCTGAGCTTCTTGCCTCACAATTCCCCCACCTGGCCAGTTGGTTGGGTTGACCCCAGGTAGCTCTGCTGGGGTTTAGATCCTTGGGAGCAACTGTGGGAGACTGGAACATTCCTGTCTCCAACCTTATCAGTGGGTTCAGAGCAGCACCTGGATATCAGGACCACAGCAGGCTGGCTGTGGTGGCACTGGGCACATCCTCACCCCGCCCAGCAGCAGCAGCTGAAAAGGCTGGGTGACAAATGATCCATCTGGCTGCTCATTGTGTAGCACATCCCTGCCATCCCGATTAGTATTCAACAGGCAGATGAATAATTGGTTGCCACCAGTAGGATGAAGTGATCCTTCACTCTGCCCAAGCACTATTAATTTCACACCCTGTCTGCAAAGGTATAATATTTTCCTTAAACGTGTGACATATGGTGGGTGGGTGTGGAGCAGGCTCCTGGGGGACACGGCTGCAGGTACCTTGATCCCTAAATGGGATCAGGGATCCCCCGGAGGGATGGATGAGCAGGGCAGAGGGAATGACACGCAGCTGCCTCTGCTTCCTTTTTATCGTCACCAGCATTTGGTTTTCTGAGTTCCCTGTTCTCTTAGGTGGGAAGTTCCCGCTAGGCTGGAGATGGGATTGCTGGGAGCCTGTCCTCATCCCTGACGTGCTGGCAGGACTGTGGCTGTGTCAGGACTCCTGCTAGACCTGTTCACCCCTGCAGCTGGGGGGCACTGTGGAGCTTTGCTAACTGGGCGGCTGTGGGTTTGTGCCACGCTGGCTCCATGCCCTTCTCCCCAGCGGGTGCCTGTGGGCATCTGCCCCACACAGCCCTTCCAGAGTGGTTGCAGAGGTTGAATTCTTGATTCAGTAAACAGCAGAGGTTTCCTACTGGTTTCCTTCCTCATTCCTAACTTGCGTGAGAAATAGGACAAGGAGTAATGGGTTCAAACTGAAAGAGGGGAAATTTAGATTAGATATAGGTTGGACTCAATGATCTCTCTTGAACCTAATTGATTCTGTAATTCTGTGATATATGGAAAAAATTCTTCCCTATGAGGGTGAGGAAGCCCTGGCACAGGGTGCCCAGAGAAGCTGTGGCTGCCCCTGGATCCCTGGCAGTGTCCAAGGCCAGGCTGGACGGGGCTTGGAGCAGCCTGGGATAGTGGAAGGTGTCCCTGCCCACAGCTGTGGGTGGGGCTGGATGAGCTTTAAGTTCCCTTCCCACCAAACCATTCCATGGTTCTAAATGCAGGAACTTGTCCCCTGGTTCTCTCTGCCCTGGTTCTGCCCCTGGGCTGGTGACAGCTCTGCCTGGACTGTGCAGGGGCTGGGGACACATCAGGCAGCGAGCTCCTTAACCAGCCCTGACAGCAGCTCCGGGATCCGTCTGCTGGTTGGAACGCGCACCCGGAACCGTTCAGACTCTCCCGAGCTGCCAAGGCTGCATCGATCCGGACACTGTCCCTGTCACTCCCACCTAGCAGGGCAGGGGTGGCACAGTCGCTGCTGCCAGTTGGAGGGACATGGCTCTGGAAATGGCTCAGGGCCAGCTGAGGCTGTTCCAGGAGAGGATGAGGAGGGTGATTTGCCCCAGGGGGAGATGTCAGACTCCCTTAAGTGCCCAAACTGCCACCATGCTGGCTTAGCTCTTGTCCCCTGCTCTGCCTGGCTGGAGCTGTCACCAGGGATGGCTCCAAGCGTCAGATGGCAGGAGGGCAGAAGAGGAGGAGGGGCTGCCACAGGCGTGGTGCACACTCTCGCCACCCTGTAAACTGTGCAGGGTAATGAGCACCAGGTTTAATGGAGTGAAAGGACGAGGGTCTGGTGGCCCTTTCTCTCATGGCCCTCCCTCTGATCCAGCCCTCTCTGATCTCAATCTCTCTCTCTCAAGCAGGGGAGAAGAGGCTGAAGGAGCTGCAAAGGGAGGGAGCAGACATCCCGCCTGGCACCATCGAGGACTGGCTGGACAAGAGAGCCCAGAGGCTGAGTGCAGCTCAGAGTAACAGGTACTGGGGACTGGGGATCATCCAGGGGAGCCCTACAGAGGGGGATCCCACCAGAGGGCTGGGATAGCGGAGGGTGCAGGGGATCAGAGGTCCCAACACCCAGCCAGTGCTCGTGAGGGGCACGTGCGTGGATCCAGCCCTGCCTGCCCCTGTCAGGGATGTGTGCACAGGTGTCCCCATGTGCCAGGGGACACACTTTGGGAACAAGCCCCAGCAGAGGGGTGCCGCTTGCTCTCTGCAGGGTGCGCAGACACACCTGGAAGGACAGAGCTGGTGCTGTGCTGGGTCATTAACGCCCGGGGTTCAGTGGCAGGAGCCTGCTTTCATCTGTTGACAGCTCCCCCATCCCCTGCCTGCCAGGGAGGGTGGAATTGGCTCCTCCTCACAGTATCCATTTGGATTCGGGCGCCGGCTGTTTCCTCGCTCACCTGACTGTGCCGCAGGCTTAATGGGATGACATTTGGGCAGGTGCCAAATCTCTCTTCTGTTCTTTCTCTGTTTGTTCCCATCCTCTCTGTGTTTGGACTGGGCAGGATCTTCTTTCTGCTGCTTGTCTGAGCTTGTTGCTCTGGGATTGTTCTGTCCCTCAGCTCGGCTGCCCTTGGCCTTGCAGAGGTGCCCACATTCCTGTCCCCTACACGTCACTTGCCCCATCTTGTTTGTCCTGCCTGTGAATCCCTGGAACTTGGGGTAGATCAGCTCTTACAGAAGATAGCCATCACTATTTCCAGAGGCATTTCCAGACCTTCAGAACTACTTGGTCATACCCAGAGGAATGTTCAGACCTTCAGAACTTGGTCCCTGCTGCCTCCATAGATGCACAAAACAAATTTCCAGGGTTGTTGCTCTTTTTCCAGTCTCCCCGTCCCTGCAGGCTCAGAAACTATTTGCTACAGGAACTAAACACCAGCTATTGGAACTTCCCTTCCTCTCTCCAGCCTTGCCAACACCTCTCCCGATCATCTCTGTTCTCCCCTTTGCCCTCCAGCCCCTCATTTCATGGGATTGATTTTTACCAATTGCCAAAGGAAACGTACAGTGTGGATTTCCATCAGAAAAGGGTCCAAGGCCTCAAAGCTTCTGAGATGCCACAAGTTCCATGAGTGTGGAAGTGGGTAGAGGAGAGGGATCCCATTAACACCTTCAGAAAAGAAATATTCTTGACCTTGCTAGACACTGGAGAATCCATGTGGGACAGCCATTGGGAATGCTCCAGCTGTAGGTAAACCTTTGATAGGGCACTTGTAGCTCATGAGACCCCAGGGAACTGAGTACCCAGGCAGCATCCTCCCTATTGATCATTCCTGCTGCTCAAGGAACAGCTCACTAGGTGATGGCTCTGCTGTTCCACCTTGCAGCGTTCCCTCTGCTCCGTATCCACAGTGTGCCTGAGCCACAGTGCTGGGGGAATGACACCAAATATCCCTGTCCGGAGGGGCTGGTGCGTGTCCTCACGGTCCTGCCTCATCTTGGGCTCTGGAGAATCCCCACTGAGGGGACAAACCATAAATCAAGTGACTTTGCTCTGTGTTAGTTGCCTGGAAAACGCTCCTGGAAAACTACTCCTGTAGCTGGCTCTGGGCCACAGCCCCGCAGGGAGAGGAGGGTGCTGCTTCTCCCCGGGGTTATGTAAAGGAGTTTGATTAGATTTCTTCTGGCATAACAATTAAAAGGATTCATCAGGATCGGAGGTAGGGGCCTGAGAAGCTTCAAGGCTGCTGTCAGGGCTTGTGTGAGAGAACAAATGAGCTTCCTGCACTTGGGAATTAATGGAAAAGGTACGTTTCCCATGAATTTAAACGTGCCCCGGTCAAGCTGGAGGCAAGGGAGAGGTGGTTCTTGCTCCTGCATTTCTTCATCCCAGTGTTGTGTTTGCAGTGGCCTCGACCAGTGAAGCTGAGGGAGAGGGGCAGGGACAGAGGGATTCCCAGGCCATGGGGCGGGGGAGAAGCCTCTTCCCTCTGCTGAAGGGTCCTCTGGTGAACACATCCCGCTGGTTTGGCAGCTCCTCCGTTTCCGAGGGGTCCTTGTCCTTTGGGAAGTGCACAGCTGGCTCAGGATTCGGGCTGCTCGGAAAGAAACATCTGCTCATTTTGTTTGTTCTTCTCCCAGCTCAGCTGTGTGAGGAGTGGGGATGGAGGGGCTGGGACCAGCACTGCTCCCAGCACCCGGCAGCTGTGCCTGCTGAGCCCCTCTTGGGGGGCTGTGCTGCTCCCCCACCCCCGAGCCCCTCACCTCAGTGTTCCCACCTGAGCTTTCACTGGCACACACGGTGTTAGGAAACACTGCTTGGATAGGCTGGGAATGGTCACACAGCTGTTCTGGTGCTGGATTTGGGATGGGGTTGGTGAATGGTCCCATTTGGTGATAACCAAAACCCTCCTCTGCCACTCCCTTCTCTTTGGGGGCTACTGGAGGGGGCACAGGGAAGCCCAGCATGGCCTTGGTGTCAGACTGAGACACTACTTCTCACCTCATCCCTTTCCATCTCTCCTCGCAGTGCTCTTCCCGAGAAACCAGCGCCTTTCCAGTACCCTCCGGGCTGGCCACCAGTGCAGGAGCTGCCCCCGTCCCTGCAGGCCCCCCCACCCGGGGGGTGGCCGGTGCCCCCCAATCTGCAGTGGGGCTGAGGCAGTGGCACCCCCAGAGCCGGGCTGGGGCTGGCTGGCTGCCTCTGCTCTGGGAAAGAACAGGATTATTTATACCCTCTTTGATATCAATAAACCCTCCTCCCACCTGTTGCAGCCTGTGTGTGTCGTGTTCCTGCTCGCTCCCGTGGCTCTCTCCCTGCCTCTGGAGCGGGGATCCAGGCTCAGCAGAGCTGCAGCCGCACGCAGGGGCTGTCTCTTGGCACCTGGAGCAGACATTCCCCCTTTCCCACGGTAGGATCCATCCCCTCAGATCACTGCTGTTTGCTCTGCCTGCTCTCAGTCCAGCTCCATGCTGGGCTCTGGGATCCAGGCTGCAGAAGGATCCAGGCTTTTGGAACTGATGTTTAATTTCCTCAGGTGTTTGTGCTGTGTCTGTTCCTGATCAATTCAGGGTGTGACCCTGCCTGGGTCCAGGTGCTGGAGCTCTCAGTAAAGAGCCTAGGGAGTTTCCCTCAGCCCTGCTCCTGCTGTGCTGGAGGCGAGGGGCAAGGAGGGAAAATATCCCAAGGTTTCTCCGCAGTGAGAGTTTGAGTCATCTCTCCTTGCTGGGAAAGGGTGGGATGAGGGAAGCCCTTGGCTGTCTCAGGAAGGGAGATGGGTGCTGCAGCTCCAGGGGCAAGGGGGATTCCTGTCCAGCAGCATCCCGGGCAGCAGCTCTCCGGCAGCAGGCTTGTCCAGGAGGGATCCCGCTGCCAGAGCATTCCAGGTTTGGCTGGGCAGGGAGGTGGTGGGTCCAGATTCATAAAGAGCACAGGCAGGAGCCAGCTGCCCGTGGCCAAATCCCGCCTGGATCGCTCCCACCTCGGGATGCGATGGCAAATTGTCACGGGAGCGTCGGCCCCATCCTGGGACACGGCTCTGACAGGAGCAGGGACTGGATGTGACAGCAGCCTGGAAACAGCCTTGGCTGGAGCCTGGATGAGCTTGAGGTCCAACTAAAGAATGTTTTTATCCTTCCAGGCGGGAGCTCTGGGTTTGCTGGAGAGCGGGAGCACAGGGCTTGGGCTTGGAGGATGCAGGATCAGCCCCGTGTCCCATCCTCACTTCCCCATGCAGGACAGTTGGGTGACCAAGAGCACCCAGGTGGCTCCTCTTTGGGAATGGATGGGAGTCCCTGGAGCAAGGGAACCCTGCCCCCAAGGAGATGGGAAGTGCGGAACCCCCAGGGGCTGTGGGATGCTCCAGAGTGGGAGCTGTGCCTGCTCTCTCCAAGCTTGGATGTGCATCACTGTGCCCCAGCCTGGCACAGGGGGAGAGCCCTGGAGATTATTGAGGAGCTTCACTGACCAGGGAGGGACAGTGGCTGCTCTGCTGGTGGCAGCCAGGACACGCTCCCAGACACCTTCTGAGGCCACCGGCACCAACAGATCAAGGAACTCTCACTCCAGTCCCTTCCATGGATTTTTTCCCAAACAGTATCAAAACCCTTCCCTGTTCCTCGCGTTGGTTGCAGCTGTGCTTTCCTCAGCCCCCAGGCCTGTCCCTGCTCCGTGTGCTCCAGTCCTGGTGGATTTCCAGCTGATCCAGGAGGGGTTGTTTTACCCAACACTCCCAAACTTCAGGGCTCCCCAGATCCAGCTTAAATTAGGTAGAGTTCTCCCGGCAAGCTCTGGAACCCGACTGTAAATGAAAATTCCCATGTAAAACACAACAGCTGCAGCCTTTCCAGGCTCTTCCTTGCTCCCAAGGAGTTGAGCTGCTCTGGAAGCAGAAATTCCCAATAAAACCTGAAAGGAAAGAGCGGGATCATTCCCTGCTGAGCTCCAGCCTGTCCAGGGGTAGGTGAGAGGGGCTGGCAAGGGGGATTCATTAAAATTGGCGTTTTCCCATAAAACCTGTGGGATGTGTGGCCGACAGGCCGAGCCAAGCATCACCCACAGGATGCCGTGGATCCATGGAGCCGTATAACTTCTGGGGGATGGAGGAGGCTGGGAATTGCAGGGTTTGTGGGGTGTGTTACAGCGAGTGGCAGGAGGTGTGACAACGCCATGGATCACCACTGGGGTGGGACACAGCTGGTGTGGGCTCATCCATGGAAAAAGGCTGTGGGAGGAGGACACCAGAGCAGGATGGGGCTCTGACTCCTTCCCACAGGGAGGGCTGGTACCCAGATCCCAAGGGATGCTGCAGGGATGGACTCACTGTCACCGGGGTGGGGGGTGAGGAGCTGCTGCCCAATAGTGAAGCACGAGCCAAAGTGCCTTTGCTGGAGCAAGAGCGGGAGTAATTTATCGGGAAGCTTTTAGGGAAATGAGCGGCTGCTGGGCCCCTGCCAAGCGCAGCCCCGCTGGGCTCTGCCCATGTCCTCTGGCAGCTCTTGCTGGGAGAGGGGGGTCGGGAACAGGAGTGGGAATGGGGACAGGATGTGGACTGGGGTGAGGGCAGGACAGAGAGGGATGGAAAAAAGGATTGGAATGGGGGTAGAGATAGGGTCAAGGATGGGGACTGGGGGGCAGGGAGAGGGGCAGGGATGGAAATAGGAGTGGGAACGGGAATGGGGAGCGGTCAGGGATGAGGATGGGACAGGGATGAGGAGATGGAGATGGAGATGGGGACTGAGATGAGGATGGGACAGGGATGGGGAGAGGGGAAAGGGACAGAGAGGAATGGAAATAAGGATGGGAGTGGGACTGGAGATGGGGTTGGGGATGGAGACGGAGATTGGGACAGGGACAGGGATGGAGCTGAGCCCATCCTGCACTTCTTGCAGCACAAGAGAGAGAAACAACCATTACAAACTTCTTCCCTCCCTATCCCAAACACTTCCCAGAGCTGTGGAATCACAGCCCTGCAACCCCTGCTGGGTTTGTTGCCACCTTTGCTCCACTGTCCACCGTGTCCAGGGAACCCGTACAGGGTCCTGCTCCCTCCCACCCCCCCTCGCCCATGGCAGCCCCCACCTCCCGGCACATTCCCTTTGTTTTTCCCTTTCCTGGCGATCTCTTAATTGAATTATCCCGGAGCATCGCTGTTGCAGCAGCCGCAGTGATCTGTCCCCGCTGCGGCAGCGCAGGGACGCGGCTGGGACCCCGCTCCTGCATCCCGCCTGCTCCGGGATCGGGAGCTGCCATTCCAAACCTGCCCGAAGAAATCCGTTCTCTCGGTTCCCGTTAAAATTAATTGAGCAGCTTCGCAACGCTGAGCTTGGGGGATGGCGTTATTCCTTTTATCTAATTTTTTCTTTTACGTTATTGTATTTTCTGGCAAATTAAATTGTCCTCGTTTTTGGGGGGTTTTTCTTTTTGCTTCTCTTATGTTTATTCACACTGTCTATAATAGACCTGGTTAAAAATAAATATATATATATATACACGTCTCCAAGGCCACGTGGCTCCTTTGGAAATGCCAGTCCATAAAAAATCCAAACTTTCTGCGGGGAGATGGATGAAATTTCATTACGAATGCGGAGCCTCCCGCACTTTGCGAGGCAGCCGGAATGATTTCATTGCCGTGGAGCACTTCCCATTTCCATTTCTCATTTGAACGTTCGCTTCAATTTGTTTGATAAATTAGAGAAGATCAAAAAAAGGCCCCACCCAAACCCCAAATCAATAAAACGCCGCCAGTTCCTCCTGGCAGCCCGAAAGTGGGGTGTCCCCCCCGTGGTGCTGCAGGGTGGGAATTCCCATGCTGGTGCAAGGAAATGTGGTTTCCCCATGGGACCGGCCAGGGAGGTGAAGGTGGGGATGTCCCAGCCCCAATGTCCTGGGATGGGTTCCTCTAGCCCCGTTCCCTGTGGGAAGTGCCCCATAACGGGGGAGCAGCAGCTTCGCCCGATTCTCTCCTAGCCCCAAGCACTTCCCCTGTTTTTATTTATTCCTTTAATCTCTTTGCCATTAAAAATGCATCGCTGGGGGCTAGGGGACGGCGATCCATTAGGTGGGAATGGGCTCCTGCAGCACGCACAGATGTGAGGCCGTGAGGTTCCCGATGTCCCTCAGCATGGGGGGGTCACACCAGGGCCAGGCCCCAGTGGTGTAAATCAGGAGTAACAGGGTGCTTCCCTGCCACCAGCCTTGGGGCAGGATCCCCAGCCTGGCCCGGGAATGGTGACCCCGTGGAGCCTCTCTGAGCGCCCCAGGCAGATCCTGGTGGAATTACTGTTAATCCAGGTGAAAGCACTTCTGGGAAGGGGCTTGGGCTGAGCGTCCTCCCCGTCGAGACCAAGGGGCGTGAAACATTCATCAAACCCAACATAAAATACCAGGGCATGAGACACAGAGAGGGGGATGAAACTGCTTGGATCCATGGGAAAGGGCAGGACCTGTAGCAGGATTCACAGCTGGAGTGGGGTGGGGACATGGGAGCTGCTGGGAAGGAGCCAGGTCCCGCTGCCCCGAAGTTTAGGGATGCTCCAGCCCCCAGGATTCTGGGGATCACAGCCCCCCAAACCAGTGCCCACCTCCCGTGCCAGGAGGACTCAGCAGCAGCCACGGGTGCTCCCAGGGCTCTTCCCCATCACCCCACCCCATCACCCTCCACCCCAGCATCTCCAGGAGCCCCCACAGCCCAGAGCGCTTCAGAAATCCCAGTTTTATTTCAGATCAGAAACAACCATCCAGGAAGAACAAAAAAAAAAACAAAACATAAACAAAACAAAACCACCACCCCAAAACCCCCAAAAAACTCCAAAGGATGAGAAACGGCCCCAAATCCCAACCAGTCCGTGCCCAGGTGGGTGCTACATACAGGCTGGGGGGTTCCGGGGCGTGCGGGGCTCCCCGGCCTCGGGGTCGCTCCGGCTCTTCCCAAGGGGGGTCGGCTCAAAGTGCATCAAGCAGGAGGTCAGGAATGTCCCCGCCCCGGGCAGGTGGGGAAACCGAGGCACGGCACGGGGCCGGACCGGAGGGACAGGGAGGGGCTTTAGGAGGAGTGGAATCCAGCCCTTGGCAGACAAGTCCATGCAAACGCTCCCGGCTCTAGGAACCATCTCAGGCGCGTGTATTGCTTAGGGGATGATTTGGTTTATCCTAAATATGAACTCTAACGCTAGGTCGGAGAATCCCACGGGATCCGCCGCGGGAGGGGCCGCCGGCCCGGCGCGGGAAGGGGGCTCACGGGGCTCCATGCACGTCACATGCACTCACGGGGCGGTTTTTGTCTGGCGAGGGGGGGTCGGTGTGTCGGTGTCGGTACCGAAGTCTCCGTGCTCTGCACACAGCAGCGACGGCAGCGCCCGGCAGGGCGGGGCCCCGGCGCGGCTCTGTCCCCTCGGCTGCCCCCCTTCCCGGGGGGGGTCACGTCTCTGGGCCACAGATGGATGTACATCGAGATATTTATAGATATTTATAGGTGTCTCCTCCTCGCTGTCGCTGCGGGGTCCCCGCGGCGGGGGGACCCCGTTACTTCATCCCGCTGCGCAGCACCTGGTTGGCGGCGATGAGCATCACGCTGATGATGAAGGCGATGGCGAAGGCGCAGATGAGGCTCTTCCGCACGCAGGTCTGGCGGATCTGCTGGCTGGAGCAGGCTGGAGGTGGGACAAACACCGCATTACCCCAGTCCCAAATACACCCCCCCGTAGCACGGATACCTGGTGCCATCCCCGTGGGGGTTTGGCATCCCCGTGAGGGGTTTGGCATCCCCGGTGCCCGGCACTCACTCTCCACGTCGACGGGGCACTCCTCGGCCGTGCCCATGTGGCTCTCCTCCTCCGTCATGATGATGTTCTCGATGTCCTTCATGGACAGGTGCTCGCAGAAGGTGTCGTACAGCAGCCGCTTCAGCTCGTCCACTGTCAGCTTCTGCATGTCACACTGCGGGCACCAGGGGATCGGGGTGACCCCGTGGCGGGGGGCACAGCAGGCTCCGAGGTGTCCCGGCACCCTTGGGTGTGGTGTTTTGGGAGGATCTCCCTGGAACTGGCTGGGAAAGACCTGGTGTCCTGGTGACCCCCAGCAGAGCCGGGGGCACCCAGTGGGTGCTGGCACCAAATGTGGCCCGTTCATGGCAGGGGCAGAGGAGCTCAGAGGGGTGCACCCTGGCCCTGACCCTGATCCTGACCCTGACCCCAGACCTGACCTGGACCCCAATCCTGACCCTAACTCTAATCTTAAACCTAATCCTGACCCTTAATCTAACCCTAACCTTGACCCTAACATAGCTCCTGATCCAGACCTTCACCCTCAGCCTAACCCCAATTTCAGCCTTGATCCTAATCCTAACCCTGATCCCAACCACAGCCTTGGTCCTGACCCCAACCCCAACCTTGGCCCCAACCCTGAGCCGTCCCTGGTGCTCTTGGTGCAGCTTTTGGGGCGCTGTCCCCAGGAGGGAGCTGGGGGTGTCCCTACATTCCCCTGGGGGCTGGGGGTGTCCTTACATTCCCATGGGGGCTGGGGGTGTCCCTACATTCCCGTGGGGGCTGGGGGTGTCCCTACATTCCCATGGGAGGGCTGGGGGCGTCCTTACATTCCCGTGGGGACTGGGGGGGTCCCTACATTCCAGTGGGGGCTGGGGGTGTCCCTACATTCCCATGGGGCTGGGGGTGTCCCTACATTCCCGTGGGGGCTGGGGGTGTCCCTACATTCCCATGGGGCTGGGGGTGTCCCTACATTCCCGTGGAGCTGGGGGTGTCCCTACATTCCCGTGGAGCTGGGGGTGTCCCTACCTTCCAGAAGACGGTGTCGAAGTCGGTGCCGTGGAACTTCTCGGGGATGCCCGAGGTGGAGAGCTTGGGCCCCAGTAATGTCACGAACTCCTCGAAGTCCACCTGCCCGTCACCTGCGGGACACAGGGGTGGCCGTCACCACCTGCCTGGGCTCGGGGCACACGGGACACTCCCCCTCTCATAAGGGGCCCCATGGGTGGTCACAGAACCCCAAAACCAGTTGGGGACCTCAAGACCAGCTGGGAACCTTCAGCAAAGTCAGGGAACTTCCAGTTTTGGCCAGGATGCCCAACACTGGATGGGGTCCCCAGTGCCAGCCAGGATCCCAGCGCCAACTGGGGACACCCAGTGTGGGCTGGGGACACCCTAACACCACCTAGTCCCCCCAGCAGTGTGATCTGGGACCCCAGTGCTGGCTGGGGAAACCCAACACCATCCAGGACCCTGGGCATGGGCTGGATGACCCCCAGTTCCAGCTAGGACCTCAATGCCATCTGGAGGCCTCCCAGGGCTAGTTGGGGACCACAAATGTTGGCTGAGAACCCCCAAAACCAACACTGGGTGGGGACCTCCAGCAAAATTTGGGGTCCCCAACACCAGCTAGGATGCCCAACACTGGCTGGGGTCCCCAATACTGGATGGGGACTCTCAGTGCCATCTAGAGACCCCCTGTGTTGGCTGGGGACTCCCAGTAACATCTGGGGACCCCCAAAGCCATTTGGGCCCCCTTTCAATGTGACCTGGGGACACCTGGTCACCTGGACACCTCCAGTGTCACCTAAAGCCCCCAGTACTGGTTGAGGAAGCTCAACACCATCCAGGACTGTGAGCAGCAGCTGGACACCCAATTCCAGCTGGGACCTCAATTCCAGCTGGGACCCCAATTCCAGCTGGGACCCCAGTTCCAGCTGGGGGCCCCGGTGGCGGCTGTGACCCTGGGAGTGGCTGTGACCCCAGGGGTGCTTGGTGGCCATCCTGGCCGTGTCCCCTGGCGGTGGGGGACGCTGGCATGGGGCTGTCAGGGCAGCACTAACGATGAGTAATGAGGGGAGCGGCGCCTTGGCAGCGCTGCCGGAAAGGCTTTTAAATGTGCAGGGGGGAAAGGAATAGCAATAAATTAAGGAGCTCTTTCAGGTCCCGATGGGAGTGGGAGGGGTGGGGACAGGGTCACGGTGGCAGCGAGTACTGGAGGTTGATGGGTGATGGGTGCTGAGGACACCACCCAGGGTGCGGGATCCACCCCTGGGTGCCGGATCCAGCCTCGGCAGTGCGGTCCCGGCAGGTTTAGCGATCCCACGAGCATCCGGGATCCTTAAATCTTCCCAAACAAAGCTGCAGTAGCAATGATGATGATGATGGATGAGCAGGAGGCTCCAGTGGGAGGCAGAGGCTGGGTCAGGCTCATCCCACATCCCGTGTTGTGTCCAGCATGTGGGGTGGAAATATGGGAGAATCGGGTGTTTCTCCCACCTGGGGGGCCAGTCCCTGTCCCCATCCCGGCGTCCTGGGGTCCTACCGTCCATGTCGAGGCGCTGGATGATGACCTCCAGCTCCACCTCGTTGGGCATGTACCCCAGGGAGCGCATGGCCGTGCCCAGCTCCTGCTTGGAGATGAACCCGTTGCCATCCCGGTCGAACACCTTGAAGGCTTCCCGGATCTCTGTGGGGGGAGCAGGGATGAGTCCGGCTGTGCTTCCCCCTCCAGCACCTGCAGAACCCCTGTGGGGATCCCACCTCTCCTCCCGACCGGCACGGAGCTCCCTCAGCCTCCCCAGAAGGGTCCGACCGCCCCAACAGACCCCAAATCCTTGCTCTAATTCCAGTCACCCGCTCACAGCACCCACCCTGCCCTTGCTGCTGCCATAGCCAAAACCACAGCATTCTGCCCTAAAAACACATTCCTCGGATGTGCCTGAGCTTGGGGTGCCACCAGGTGGGCACTGCAGCTGGAGGCATTCCCACAGTGCCGCAGCATCCAGTCAGGAGCATCCCTGAGGATCCATGGGCGGCTGGGGACCGTCCCCATCCCAGGGTCCCGGGGCTGCACACCCATCCTGGGATCATGGGGTGGGATTGTGCCCCATCCTATGGTCTTAGGGTGGGTCTGTGCCTCCATCCTGGGGTCCAGGGGTGGGTGCTGGAGCTGTGCCACACTTCACCCCAAAAAAATCCCAAATCTTGACAGAATTGCTGCAGTGTTCGGCCCTGTTCGGTGCAGAGGAGGATGGAAGTGGGAGGTTTGGGGGTTTCTGGCTCAAAATGAACCCCTGGGATGTGGGGGAAGATTCCTGTGGAGTGGCAGGGAGAGGCTGCAGGGAAACTGAGGCATGACCTGAGTCCATTGACTCCATCCTCCTGCTGCACTCAGGGCTCTGCTCCTTTTTGGGGCAGTCTCTGGCTTTTTGATGCCACCTGATGTAGAGTTGGAACCAGGCTGATGGAAAAGAAGGACCAGGAAATTTGGATTAGGGGGCAGCGGGACACCAGGCCAGGATACTGGTGCCTTTTCCTACTTCATGTGGCTGCCAGGGGGATTTGTGCTGGAGGATCCCAGCAGGAGAAATGGGCTGTGAACTTTGGGTTTGGGGGGAAAAACCCGTATTGGGTCATGGTACCGACCCCCAGTGCTCGGGAGCATCCCTGCCTCGATGGTGTCACATCTTCAAGGTGTTTTGGGGGAATTTTGGGGGATTTTGGCCTGTCAGTCTGAGCTTCTCCATGGCCAGTGTCCCTGCCTGGGCAAGGAGATCCTCCAGCTTCTCCCTGTGCTCCTGGGGGGCCCCATTATGCTCTAAAATTCATTCTTCAAGGTTGCTCATCCCAAAGATGGGTGGCTCCTCATCAGATGGTTCGGGGTGTTGGGGGACAGGCAGGGACATGTCCTGGCAGTGGCCAGAGTGGGGTCCTGGCTCCCCACTGAGCACCCCCTGCCCCAGCTGTGCCCTGGGTCTGCTCAGCCCCAGTGTGAGGCCGTGTCAGGGTGTCACCGGTGTCCCCCAAACTGAGGGGACAGGGGGGAGGTAGGAGCAGGTGGGTGGCTGGCACCTTGTGGGGTCCCCTTGGGGCTCCCCGCACTGCCATCAGTCCCCATGGCCACAGGTGGGTGCTGGGGTGGGGACACGACACTGGGACCCCGGGGACTGGGTGAGCTGGGACAACAGCCGGTGCAGGGACACAGGGAGTGGGCACATGGACAGCACAGAGGCGTGTGAACACGCACGGACACACACACAGATACACACAGACACACGGACACACACACAGATACACAGATACACACGGACACACACGGACGCACACACGGACACACACAGACACACACAGATACACACACGGACACACACACGGACACACAGACACACGGACACACACGGATGCACACACGGACACACACAGACACACACACAGATACACACACAGATACACACACAGACACACACACAGACACACACACGGACACACACAGACACACACACAGATACACATGGACACACACGGACACACACACAGACACACAGATACACACAGATACACACAGACAGATACACAGACACACACGGATACACACACGGACACAAACGGATACACAGAGACACGCACAGACAGACACACAGACACGGACACACACACAGACGCACAGACACACACAGATACACATGGACGCACACATGGACACACACAGACACACACAGACACCCCACTGCAGGGTGTGCACACACACATGGACACACACACACTCCTCATGGTGATGCTGCACTGGTGTGTCACACACCAACACCTTGCAGGGATGTGCCCGTGTGTGCAAACACATGCACAAACACACACACACACCCCTTGCACTCACACTGTGCACGCACACACAGGGACACAACCAGAACCACATCACAGTGATGCTGTACCCCTGTGTGCTCACACAACCGTGTTGCAGTGACGCATGTGAGTGTGCAAACACACCCCCAACCCCTTGGAACAATGTGCTCATGCACACACGCACGGGTGCACTCACAACCCCCTTGCAGTGATGTGCGCTTGCATGGATGCAACACACACAGACACCTTGCAGTGCTGCTGTTCCCGTGTGTGCACACACACAGACACACACGGACACCTTGCAGTGCTGCTGTTCCCGTGTGTCCACACACACGGACACACACGGACACCTTGCAGTGCTGCTGTACCTATGCGCACACACTGACACCTTGCAGTGCTGCTGTTCCCGTGTGTGCACACACTGACACCTTGCACAGCTGCCCTTGTGCACGTGCACAAACACACAAACACCTTGCACTGAGGTACTTGTGCATGTACACACACACACACACACGTTCAGCTTGCGTGACGCTGTACTTGTGCTCACACATGGACCTGCACAACCACGGTGCAGTGATGCTGTACTCGTGAGTGCACACACCAACACCTGGCACAGCTGCACTTGTGCGTGTACACGCACACACAGCTGCGCACACAACCCCCCTGCAGTGACATCCCTGTGCCTGCGCACCCACACCCCTCGCAGCGGTGCTGTACTTGCATGTGCACACACATGGGCACGCGCAACCACGTCACGGCGATGCTGCACTGGTGCACACAGACACAAACACCGTGCACAGCTGTGCTTGAGCGCGCACAGATACAACCCCGCTGCAGCGGTGCCGTGCTTGTGTTTGCACACACACACACGCACACCCCCCACCACGTTGCAGCGATGCTGTACTTGTGCACAGGCACACAAACACCCTCTGCAGCAGGGCTGTGCGTACGAACCCGTCCTGCTGTGACGCTGTGCGTGTGTGCACACACACAAACACCTCCTGCAGCGAGGCTGTGCATGGGCACACGCACGTGCTGCAGTGACACAAATGCTGGCACAGCCACAGGGACTGGCACAGCCACACACGCACACCGACACTGGCACAGCCACACGCACAGAGCCACCCGCAGCGAGGCCGTGCGTGTGCATACAGATGTGTGAGCACACAGATGTGTGAGCACACCCGCAGCACGCCGTGAAGGGGGTGTGACATGCCCGTGCACACACACACGGCCCCTGCAGTGAGGCTGTAACAGGCACGTCAGCGCACACGCACAGCCTGCAGAGCTGCACACACACACAGAGCCCTTGCACGCTGGTGTGAGCGCCTGCTCGGGGCTCCCACATGGATTCTGGGGCTCCCCTCACCCCCAGCCCTGTGGCTCCCTGCCTCAGTTTCCCCACGGGGATGCCGGGGGCTCCAGGTTTGGTGCTGGGCCAAGGGTGCTCTCCCCAGGCAGAGTGGGGACATGAGTGGGGTCACCCTCCGTGGCTCAGTTTCCCCCCTGCTGCCGGGTCCGGAGCCGGAGATGCTGCACCCCTCTGCCCCAGGCTCCTCAGGGACACCCCAAAGCCGGGGACCGCCAGTGCCCGTCTCGCCGCCCCGGCAAACTTTTGGGGTGGAAAAAGCCATTCTGGCGGCAGCGAGCTGAGCTCGGCCCCTCTCATCGCACGGGTGGGCAGAGCCCCGCCGGCCGCTCCTCCCGGCCGGAGTCCGGTGACACCGGGACTGCGTGGAGCTGCCGTGACCCGGCGGGTGACACGGGTGACAGCCACCCCTCGGGTCCCCGGCGCCACCAGCCACTGTCATATTATGACAGCGGGGAGGGGGTGACCCCGCCGCGCCGCGGAGGGGGAAACCGGCCCCCCGCCACTACCGCCGGTCCCTGCTGTGTCATATTGCCACAACCGGGGGCCCGGGACCCCCGCACGCCTCCCCTTCAGCTTTCCTTCTTCCCCTCCTCCTTCTCCTCCTCCTCCTTCTCCATCCATCCGCATCCCGCTCGCCCTCAGCTTCCCCACGGCGCCGGGGGAACGCGCACCCCGGGTCCCCCACAACCGCATCCCGCGGGATGGACTTCCCAGTCCCCCAAACCTCCTCACCCCACAACCCTACGGGATGCCCCCCTCATCCCCTCCGATCCCCAGGCCCCGCAGCCCCCCAAACCCGCTCACCCTCCAGCTCATCCTCGGGGATCTCCACGGGGCGCTGCTCGGCGAGGATGTTGGGGACGGTGTAGATCCCCCGGTACATCAACGCCGCCGTCACCGGGTGGAAAGGCATCTTCGGGGCTCCCCAAAACCCAAAGTTTAAACCCAAATCTCGTCGGGTAGAGGGGGGGTTCCCCCCAGTCGGTGCCGCCGGACACTAAACACAAGTTGCCGGTACCCGCCGCCCCCCACCCGGTACCCACCGGCCAGGGGGGGCCGGGGCGGGCGGGCTCTCCCCGTCCTCCGGGGCCGGCGGCGGGACGGGGCTGGCGGCGGAGCCCCTCACCGTGGAGTCAGGGCTCGGGGGGGCTCCGCTGGGGGCGGCCCGCTTCCCCCGCGCACATGCCCTCCCGAAGTGGAAACGGGAGGTGAAAGCATCCAAGCCCCGGTTAAATCCCGGTGGAAGCGGCGGCGGCGGGGGGGACGGGGCTGGCCATACCGCTCGGGCCCCCCCCCTCC
>VXAZ01005975.1:57311-109819 GCA_013399875.1 Gymnorhina tibicen | reverse complement strand
TGCCTGGTCCTGCACCCGGTGGGCGGGCGGCACGGGGCGGGGGGGAGCAGAATTAAGTGGCTTAGTTGCGTTTGAAGCCCTGATTGGGTTTTTGTTCATTAGGGATCGGATCTCTCGCCGTTTCCCGGAGCCCAGCTCAGCCGCACTGCTCCCTTCCTCCTGGGATGAAGGCTGGGACGATCCGCGCTGGCTCCCTCTGCTCTGCCCCGCGGTCCCTTTGCTGAATACCCTCACTGATTCTGTGGGGAGAAGCTCTGGGATTTCCTCAGAGCTCAGCCCTAAAACGATGGGATGGAGGCAGTGGTGCCCCAGGGATTTCAGGTAAAATCCCAGCCACAGCCGCTGGGATGTTGGGAATGTTCCTCTTCACAATTCCTCCTTTATCTCACCCAGGGCTTGGGCCAGCCTTGCCAGCAGGTCAGTGCCACCTCTCCCCGCTGTCCCTCTGTCCCTCTGGAGACAGCAGCACTTTCCCAGCACTCCCAGGTGTTTTCCTAATTAGCTGATCTCACTAATGAGGCTGAAGAAGCTTGATCCAGGCCTGGTGTTCTGTGGTTTATTTGCAGCTTCAGAGCAATCTCACTGCCAAGGGCCCTTGCTCTGGGTTCACATCCCAACACCAAGGTCCTTATTTCTGTCAGGAATTTGAGGGGATGGAAAGGAAAAGGACTGAAGGGGCTCTGGCACAGGGATGAGACTGATTGAGCTTTAATTAATCTGCTCCTCGTTTATTCCTCCCCTGGCAGCACTGAGGGGCCCTTTGGCTCTCCCCCTGCCTTCTGCCCAGCCGAGACTCCTGGGCTCCTTCCTGCCCTGAGGGATGAGGTGGGATGGGGTGAGGATGAGGATTGGGATGGGGTGAGGATAAGGACTGGGATGGGATTGGGATGAGATGCGATAGGATGGGATGAGATGGGGAATGAGGATGGGGATGGGATGAAGATAAGGATGGGATGAAGATGAGTATTGGGATGGGATTGGAATGGAATGAGATGGGGATGAGAATGGGCATAGGATGAGGATGAGGACTGGGATGGGGATGACACAGGGACAGGGATAGTGATGGGATGAGGATGGGGACAGGGATGGAAATGGGATGGGATGAGATGGGGATGAGGATGGAGAAAGGGATCCCTCACAGAAGTGGGGAGAGGAGGGGATGGGATGTGGCTGGAGATGGGATGGGGATGGGATTGGAGATGGGGTGGGGATGCCCCAAAGCCGTGGGAAAGCTGACAGGGATGAGGAAACCGCACAGCTGGGGATGGAACAAATCTGTGCTGGGTGCCCTCAAATCCCCCGGGACGACCCCAGGGACCTCCTGGCAGCCTGAGGGGGATGGGATGAGGATTGGCACCACAGCGTCCTCCGGACACTCCCATCTCTCCCGCGGGCACCGGGAGGGGTCGTGAGCGCCCCGGGGGTGTCGTTGTGACATTTTAAAGTCCCTGGCACCGAGCCCTCGGAGGCGCTGGAGGCATCAATCTCCCGGGGCCGTGCTGTCAGGTGGGTATTTAGTGAAATGTTTCCTAAATGAACGCTTGATGGGAGAAGAGGGATGGCTGCGATGTTCCGAGACACAAGGTTATCCCGGCCGCCGGCTGCCAGCTCCTGGTGCCCGCTGGAAACCCGGGAAGGGCAGCTGAGAGAGCCCGTGGGGAGGGGTCAGGAGCCGCCTCCCAGCGCGGCCGTGGCTGCTCCCACACTGGGATGCGCTTGGGAGCAAATCCCATCCGTGATGGGGGAAACGCCGTGCACAGCTCCGGGCAGCTGGTGTGGGTGGGGAGGGAAGGGGGAAAGGGAAAAGCTCAGAGAGCTCTGCTGGATTTGGGTTCTGAAGGGGGGGTAAAATAGCCCTGACATGGGAGGAGGCAAGAATTCTGCTTAGGGGGGATTTTTCTTTATGGAAAAATGGGAAAAATTGAGATGAGCCTGTTCTTAGCACCCCTCTGAGAGGATGCAGCCCGGGATGCTGCAGGCAGCGGTGACTCCACTGGCTCCTGCCAGGAGATGGAGCAGGAAACAACTCCCAGAGACCTCAGTCAAAGACCCTCAAACTCGTTAACAGCATCAGAACCAATGTTTTGGAAGCACAGCCTGCCCAGGGAGGAGAGTTGGCGCACAGGGTGGGATCTGGCTTTTCCAGGAGGAAAGGTGGTGGCTCCTGTAGGGAGTTTTGCCTCCAGGACACCGGGCCTGGCTCTGCTCCCATCCTGCTGCTGGTGCAGAGTGACAAGTGACATCAGCTCCATGTCTCTGGGATGCTGTGACCTGTTGCAGTGGGATGCCCTGTGAGGCCAGAATCCGGTGGCACCCAGTGCCAGGATGCCAAGATCTGGTGGTGCCTGGTGCCAGAATTCCAGGACCTGGTGCTTCCCAGTGCCAGGCTCCAGTGGTACCCAGTGCCAGGATGGCCAGAAAGGGGCAGCAGGCACATCCCTGCAGGGCTGTGACGGTGCCCAATCCCCGTGGCCGAGCAGAAGGGCAGTGGGACTCCCGCATTCCTGCTCTGGGTCTGACCCCAGGGCAGGGATGGCAGCACCCCACTGCCTGGTCCTGCACCCCACCGTGATCCCACACCCAAAACCCCACACTCGGCTCCAGGGATTCAGCCTCTGCTCGCTGGGAGCTGGAGCAGCTCCACATCCATTCAATTCCATAACATCCATGTATTATCCCTTCCCGGGGCTAAGGGGGCAGCTCCAGTCCCAGCCAGGGGTTCCGGCTCCGCAGCTGTGGCTTCCCCGCACAATAAATCCCTGACTGACCTGGCAAAACACACGGAGCTTGCCAGGTCTCCGTGGGGAGCGGGGCGGCCCTGGGTGCCAGTCCCCACCGAGGCTGCCTCTCCGCTTCCTTCTTCCTCTTAAATTCATTTCTTTCTCCTTTTTTCTCCCTGGAAGACAAAGCTGGGGGGACGCAGCCGGCAGCGCTGTGCCAGCCATCAGCGGGGATGGATGAGGATGGATGGGCACAGATGAGGATGGACGGGCATGGATGAGGATGGATGGGGATGGATGGGGATGGCGGGGACAGCGCCGGGCTGGCAGCTGTCAGCCGAGGGGGAATAGGGTCCCCCCATCATCAAGGCACCTTCCAAAAAGAGCAGGATTCTGCCAGCTGTGACCCCTGCAAGCAGCATTTTACCCCCTCGCCTGCCTGGACCAGAAGGTGCCCTGAGCACCCCGGGGTGCCTGTGGGCAGGGATGGGGTTTCCCGTGGGCTGCTCCCCCAATTCCCAATGATTGTGGGTGGGCAGAGGGTGACCCTGCAGAGCCACTGGGGTGCCCTGGGGTGCCCTGGGGTCCCCCCAGGACCAGCCCGTCCTCGTGGTGGCCCATGGCCAGGTGCCACCGTGCCGTGCCCTCGTGCTCACACCCTTCCCTCATGCACACATCCCCCCCCACACGTGTAGGAGCCCACCAGCCCCACCCGAGGCATTGCCAGTGTCCCCCTGTCCCCACAGTGACCCCCTCCCTTGCCCCCTGAGACACCCAGGGCCGGGCAGAACACCGGGGTGCAGGGGGACAGCGGGAGGGGGACAGAGCAGCAGCCCTTGGGTCTGGGGAGGCCACACCAGCAGCCCCTGGGCTGCACAGCCAGGCTAGAGCCATCCCTGCCTCAGTTTACCCATCCATCCCCTCTGCCCATTCTAAGCTCTTTTCCCCCAGGAGTTGCTGGCCAAAGCCATGCACATTTTGGGGGGGCTCTGAACCAGCACCCTGACTCCCCCTCCAGTGCTGCTGGCCCTGGACTTGCCACCCATGGTCACCCTGTGTCCCTTCTGTTCCTTTCATCCCCAGCTCTCGATATTTTGTTATTTTTGAGAGTATATTTTGTTATTTTTGAGAGTATTTAACGGTTTGGAAGTGAAATAACGTGAGTTGAGGAGACTTTGGGGACCCCAAAATGAAGAACTGCTGCCAAAGCACTCCTAGGGTGCTGCCTGGGATTGGCCAAATCCCCAATTTCCCTCCTCAGGAACCCATGGCTGGAGAAGGGGCTGGAGAGGTACATGGCAAAGGCTTCTTGGTGGTTTCTTTTCCTTGAGCGAAGTCAGCTCACACCAACCCACACCCGCAGCTCCTGTTGAGTTCAGTTTGCTAAAAAGGGAAAAAATCAGAGTGAAAATTCCATTGACAGGACAGAAATGCTCCAGGATGCGCCAGGGAGGGCAGGCAGGGAGCTGGCACCGGGCTGGGAGCGGGAGAGGCAAAGCTGGGAGTGTGCAAGACTCTTGAGGGTGTAAGGCTGGGAGTGTGGAAGGCTGGGAACGTGCAAGGCTGGGAATGTGCAAGGCTGGGAATGTGCAGTGCTTTGTGCAGAGCCCCTGGGAGCAACAGGGACCCTTGTGCCAGAGGTAGATCCATGCTGGATCCATCCCTGTCTTCACCAAGTGAGTGCATCCTCAGTGCATCCATCCCAGCACATCCCATCCCAGCACATCCCATCCCAGCACATCCATACCCGCACATCCCATCCCAGCACATCCCATCCCAGCACATCCATACCCGCACATCCATCCCCGCACATCCATCCCAGCACATCCATCCCAGCACATCCCATCCCCGCACATCCCATCCCTGCACATCCCATCCCAGCAAATCCATCCTAGCACATCCCATCCCTCCACATCCATCCCTGCACATCCATCCCTGCACATTCATTCCCTGTGCATTCCCAGTGTATCCCCCTGCCCTCCTGCCCTGGCCTGTGCTGGAAAAAGCTCTTCTGGATTCATTTCAGGATGCAGGCAGTGCAGGTGACACACCAGTTGAATTCCTGTCACCACAGGCCACGTGGGAAATCAGGTCACCCTCCACATCCCTCACCGGCTGCCTTCAGCCTCCCCAGAATTCCCATGGGTACCCCACTGGCATCCCTCTGCCAAAAGAAACCCCGTCCCTCCCCCCTCAGCCCTGCTTAAAACAACAACAACCCAAAAAAATCCCCCAGCCCACCTGCGGCGCTGGGGACGAGCTCTGGTCAGGAGCTCCGGTGAATCTCCCGGGATTTTGCTGCCGGAGCGCGGATGAAAAACACATCCATCACCGATCCCAGCGGGGCTGGGGGGCCGCGAACAGCCCCGGGGGTCGGGGCTTGCTGGGCTGGGCCGGTTTCATCCATGATTAATTATAAAATTGAGGTCAGTGCAGCACATCCTTTATTTATTCCAGGCAGGACGGGATCAGGAAGCATCGGGGATGGCAAAAAATGAGCTCAGCCCCTCTGGGCACCCCAAGCCCCTCTTCCCTCAAGGGGGATGTAAAGAGCCCCGAGGGACCAGGGACAGCAGGACCCTGGAGTCATCCCGATCCCGTGGGAGCTGCCAGAGGGATCCCAGCACTGCAGCCGTGCTTCCCATTAATCCCGGCACCGTGAACTGTGGCAGCCGGGTTTGGAGCAGTTTTTCCCGAAGAAAAAAAAAAGCAAAGAAGCCTCAGCTCCCCTCCTAGTGCTGTGAATTTTTATTAAAACAGGAGAAAACAGTTATTCCTTCAGAGTACAACAGTCCAGGGAACGGGAAAGCGGCCGTGCCAGGCCACAGCCATCCGAACTGCAGCCACGTGCGGGGAATTGATCCCAGGGTTTAAATAAAAAGGGTTGGGATGGGATTTATGCCACGCCAAGCCCCGGGCTGAGCCTCTGATGGGGCTGTGGGTCCGGTGAGGTTGTGGGAAGGAGGAAATGGGGGTCCTGAGGGGATGTGGGGGATCCCTGGGGCAGCACCGGCTCCGCTGGAGGGTAAATCGCAGCTGGAAGAGGATTCCACCCGAGCGGGGCACAGGATTTGGGACGGAGACAGGAAGGGAAGGTCAGGACATCCCTGTACCCCCCGCGGGGGGGTCAGAGCAAAGGCACCCGCGATGGGCCAGGCAGGAGCAGGCAGCCCCAGGCTCAGCCCGGGAGAGCGGCATTCCCAGGCGGCTCCGAGGAGCTGGGATGCCCTGGGATCCAGGGAAAGCCCAACCTGGAGCCCCCGGACCCCCCAGCCTGAAACTGCCCAGGTTTGTCACAGTTTGCAGGAACAATGTTTCATTTGGTTGGCACTAGCTGTTCTCCCGCTCCCTGTGCCCGGCAGGGAGGAGGAGGAGGAGGAGGAGCCCTTCCTCCCTCCTCCTCTCCCCAGGGAAGCAGCCAAGGATCCCCCCAGCCCCAAGTCCCTGTTATCCCACTCCTTGCTCCTCTCCCACCCCAGCGGGCGCTGGGAGAGCCGGCGCGACGTTCCTGATTTACAGCACTCCACTGGAACATGCTCGGGATCCTAATGGAGCTCCCAGCACCGCCGCACGCACGGGGCTCAGGAGCGGAGCGGGGGCTGCTCCAGGGCCGGCACTCGGAATTCCAGGCTGGCGCAAGGGGCTTCGGGAGCGCAGCAGGGGCTGCTCCAGGGCCGGCACACGGAATTCCAGGCTGGCACAAGGGGCTCCAGGCTGGCACACAGAGCTCCAGAGCCGGCAGGAGAAGGCAATCCAGAGGGATGTCATCCCTGCCAGGGAGCCCCTCGGGCACACTCCTCCACTGGCTGCCAGGGTGGGAAGGCACGGCCACACCCCCGACCCTGGCTCCAGGGAAAAGCCTGGAGGGCCAAGCCTGGAAGCAATGCTAGAAAAACAAGGAAAAAAGCTGGAAAACCCAGGAAAACAAAGTGTCAGGAGGAGGAGGATGAACGGATGCTAAGCTAGAGAGCATCACACAGTCCGTGGGCAGCCGGCCCCGAGTCCATCGGTGTGCGGAGGCTGGAGCAGCCGGCGGGGGCTGGGGTGATCCCTCTGGGAGCCCCCGGCTCCGGGACAGGCTCCGGCCGGGCGGGAGCCTTGGGAAGCAGCAGCGGTGCGGAGCAGTCATTTCCTAGAGCTCCTCGAAGAAGGCCACGCGGGACTTGGTGCTCTGTAGGGTGAGCTGGAAGAGAGCAGGGGGGGATCAGGGGGGATCCCAACCTCCCACAGGGCACCCGCCCCAGAGTCACCCCCGGGAGGGAGCTACTGCCTGTATCCTTCCGAAAACACCAGGGAATGTGAAAGCTGGGGGGTTGCGGAAGCCGGGGGTCGTGCAGCCCCCACCACAGCAAGCACAGCCCAGGGAAAGTGGGGACAGAGACTCAGTCAAGGTCATTGGCGTGGCTGAGGCTTCCAGGATGTGGGATACACGGGAGAGTGGATCCAAGGAGCCAGTCCTGGGGCCCCTGACAAGGAGGACATACAGGGGGGGTCTTGGGAAGCTGGAGGAGAAACACTTCCATGAGCTGAGGGAGAACCTGCAACTCCGGCAGCCACCGGACACGTGTACCCTCTGTCACCAAACGGGGCCCGTCCTCTGTCCATGCTCACATCCAACCCCATCCCAGCACATGTGATCCATGCAGCCACCCTGGGACCTCAGCCCAGCCTCGCTCCACCCGTCCCGCTGGAGGACAGAGCCGGAGAGCCCTCACTCCCAGGACTGTCCTTGCAGGAAACCCTTGGAAAGCTTTCCACAGCCATCCCAAAAATAACACCCCACAGAGCAGCCGCGAGCCCATTTGCTAACGGGCCAGAGGAGATAAAAGAAATCCCCAGCGGCAGGGAAGAAATCCCAGGATTTACAGACAAGCGCCCGATGGAGGGCACCGGGAGAAGTGCCACCTTCCCGCCAGCCGCTGGATTGCCAGGAGTTTGCCAAAGTGGCCGGCTAATTGCCAGGGCTTGGTTTCAGCTGGATTGAGCACGGTGCCTTCCGCTGGGAACGCCGGTTTTGCTGAAACAGGAATCCTGGGATCACCTTACAGCCAGTTAAGCCCCTCAACAGAGCTGTCAGGCGTTTCCCCCCTCCCTGCTTCTCCCCCATGGCTCTTCCTCAGTAATTCCTTCCCAGCTCTAATGCCAGCCGGAAAAAAATCTGTATTGCAGAGGAAATTTCTGCAGGGGCTTAATAATCTTTCTTGGCAGCAGCTCCCGGGCCAGGGCTGGCTCTACTCCTCCTCAGCATCCTCCTGGCTGCTCCAGCGTCCCCTCCAGAGTTGGATGGGAGGTGGGTGAGGTGGGACAGGGATTCTGTGTGCTACAGGCAGCATTTTTCCTCTCTAAGGCTGGAGAGGGAAAAAAAAAAAGAGCAGAGAGACCCAGGCTGCTGCCAGACCCACTGCTGGGGCCAGCTGACATCCCTGGAAGTGTTCCAGCACCTAAGGGGGTCCAAAACAGCTGGAGAAGGACTTGGGACAAGGGATGGAGGGACAGGACACAGGGAATAGCTTCCCACTGCCAGAGGGCAGGGATAGATGGGATATTGGAAAGGAATTGTTCCCTGGGAGGGTGGGGAGGCCCTGGCACAGGGTGCCCAGAGCAGCTGTGGCTGCCCCTGGATCCCTGGCAGTGTCCAAGGCCAGGTTGGGTGGGGCTTGGAGCAGCCTGGGCTAGTGGAAGGTGTCCCTGCCCATGGCAGGGGGTGGCACTGGATGGGCTTCAAGGATCCTTCCAACGCAAACCATTCCATGATTCCATGATCTACCTGCCATCCATCTCCTTCCCAACGCTGTGCCTCCGAATCCATCCCAGCTGCAGCCTGGCTGGGGAACCAGAGCCTCCCACCCTTCCCCCAGGAGCTCATTCCTCACAGCACAGTGAGGGAGATGCCCCCAGGACGCCCCTGGCAAAGCCAGTGCTCCGCTCGGAGCCAGCTGCAGCCGCTGACGGAGCACAGGGAAGATGTTTCCCTCAGGCTCATCCAGGAATCCGTCTGTTTCAAGCCTGGCTCTCTGCCTGTAGCTACACACAGCTCTCCATTAACCCCCCACATGTTTTTGGGGTCCTGGGGTACCCCGAAGGCAGCCTGAGCCCAAAGCTGTGCCTGTCTCAGCCCAGAGATTTGGGAAGCGGGCGAAGGCAGAGCTCCGGAGCATCCGGCGCAGGCACAGGGAGAAAGGAAAGATGCAGCCCTGCTCCTTCACTGGGTGCTTTCATCCTCAACATCCAAAGGCTCCTGGAGAGGCTCAGTGGTGCTTTTTTTACCTATCCAGGGAATTTGAGGCACGGGAAGAGCAGCCATACAGGGAGTGGGAGCAAAGGTGGGACTTGAGGAGATGGGGTACCATGGAGAGGTGTGAGCACAGGCTTCCCAGGAGGGCTGTGCCCTGTGGATCACTGGCTCCCAGCAGTGGCCAGATTTTGTCACCTGAAAGACAAAGACCACAGGGGTTCGTCCCTGGGAGGGTGGGGAGGCCCTGGCACAGAGCAGCTGTGGCTGCCCCTGGATCCCTGGCAGAGTCCAAGGCCAGGCTGCACGGGGCTTGGAGCAGCCTGGGACAGTGGGAGGTGTCCCTGCCCATGGCAGGGGTGGCAGTGGATGGGCTTCAAGGTCCCTTCCAGCGGGGACCAGGACCAGGATCGGGGCTGCCTGGCAGCTCCAGGCAGCTGCCTCCTCACATCTGACTGCAGCCAGGCACCGGAATCGACCGAGAGGAAATCAGGGCTGCTCCTGACTGCACCCTGACTCTGCACCACCTGTGCCAGGAGGGAAAACTCTCCCCCTCCCTTTTTCCTTCATTTATTGTTGTTTCCGTCACCGTGGAGCGCAGGCAGGGCTATCCTTGCTCCCACTGGGAGTCCCGTGGGATGCGCTGGGGGAAGATGGGAAGAGCCGAGGGGAGCTCTCGGGGCATCCTGACTCATCCCAGCCGGCATCACCGGAGCCGGTGGGCGCGGGGAGCTCTCTGCAGGGAAATCCCGCTCCCTCAACTGGTTTTCCTTTCTTTTCTGCACTGGGATGTGAAAGCAAAGAGGAGAGCACCACCCTGTGCTGGCTGGCCTCTCCATCATCTGGGGGGGGAAGCCTCCAACACCTCCAAAAACTCTCTGCAGTCTCCACACCCCCTTTTCCCGGCCAGGCGAGGAGCAATAAATATCGCTCCCCGTAGCGTAACGCTGTGCAGGGTGATTAAGAGGGAGTTACATCCTCGTCAGTGTGGAGAAAAGGAAAAAAAATTGATTTACAAGCAGTATTATGATAATCTCCTTCCTGCAGGAGGGAGGGTGGGCTCCCGATGCTCTACCAGAGCCATCAAGGAAAATTTAGAGGGAGAGAGAGGCAGCGCAATTAAGCGGCCTGAGCTCAAATGAATCAGGATCTGAGGAAGGGAAGAGAGGGAAGAGTCCCGCTCCCTGCATTCCTGCGCCGGGGCTCCTCCGAGCCTGCTGCTACCCAGGGCTGCTGGACTGATTTGATTTCGGAAACACAAACAAACCAAAGCAACCCAATAAGAGCCTGGCAGGCACAGGCGGTTCGGAGCGGGTAACCCAATAACTGCAGCCACAGCACTGCTGGGGCCGGGCAAACCCAATCCAGGGGAACCTCCCGAGGCTCCTGCGAGCCCCCAGAGCCAGGGCCATCCCCACACACCAGGCAGGGGAAGGGGATGCAACTCACACCAACCTGCCCCCAAGCCTCCCCAAGAGAGGTTTAAACCCCAAGAGAGGTTTAAAAAGTCTCATTTCCTTGCTGTTTCCTTGTTTATCCTGCAGCCTGGCCACGATGGAGGAGAGGGGGACCCGTGCCACCCTCACCCTGTGCGATGCCAGGACGTTTTCCTGCTGCTGGGAATTAGCCCTTGCTAATCATCACCCAGTTCTCCACACACTAAATCCTCTTTATTCCCCACTTGCTGCCCCGGTGCCTTTCCCCATCCCTGCCCACTCCCCAGTCCCACCGGCCAGGTGGACCTTTCAATTCCCAGCGTTACTTTTGAACCCAAACCCTATTTTCCTGTGATTCTTCCCTTTTCCCTCCCCACTCCTCTCTCACTCCCACGCTGCCGTTTATTCTCTCCCGAGCACAACTGTCCCCCAGCCCCCGACGCTTTGATGAGCCTGTTTGAAAGGAGAAGATGACGCTCCATGTGAAGGAAACGCTTTTCAAAGGCTGCCACAGAAATAGCTGATAGGCCTGACGTTTCCTACTTTCCTCTTGTTCCTTGTAAACAAGGAAAAGAGGCTGCCGTGTCCCAGTTTAACTGCCTGGGAGTTTCACTTTCCAGCTCTGAGGAGAAGCGGGAAGAAAATGAACGTGGAAGGGATGTGGCCTCTTACACGTGGAGGTGTGCGGACAAGATCCACGTGGGATGAGCCTCCATCTCCTCCTGCACTTGGAAAATGTGTTCCCAGAGCTGCTCTGCCTGCCGGGTATCTCCCGGCTCCCACCTGCACCCCAGCCAGGTGCCAGGCTGAGTGAGAAGCTGGCTCATCTTTTCCAACCTCACAGCTCCCAAGGGAATGGGAAACGCCGGTGCTGCTGCTCCTGGGAAGTCCCCTGCTGGTGGTGTGCCCGTTCTGTCTTCCCTTTCCAGCTGGGATTGGGTTATACAGCTCTGCAGGAGACTCAAGAGCACCTCATCCCTGTCCCAGGATCTACAGGGAAGGATGGCAGCTCAGCCTGCACTGTCCCACCCAGGCCCCCTCCTTTTGCCCCTCCCAGAGCATTCCTTGTGCTGGTCCCTTCTCTCTGCAAGGGGCACATCCTCCTTCTCCCACCAAAGCACTGGAGCAAAACAGACCTATTCCAGGGAATCTGCAGTTCCAGAGGGGGAGAAGTGAGGAAGGGAGTCCCCAGGAGATGACAGGGACCCCACAGGAATTATGAAGTCCTTGAGGAACACGTTTCAGCGATCCCCAGCACACTGCTTGCCCAGTGCAGGCGGAAAACAGGGAAGGGGCCTGCCCCAGCGCCAGCCTCCCAAATTCCTTCCACCTGTCCAGATGATGAAGGAGCCTCATGATATCTGGCGGTGGCACATCCTGTCTGCATGATGAGACACTCAGGCAGTAGTGTCCTTACACGGACAGACCACAGCCTATCCCAAAGGTGGCAGGAGAGAAGACAAGGCTGCAGGAGTCCCCTTGGCTCTGCCTCACTCACCCTTCTGTGCTCCCAGCTGGGAACTGTTCAGTGCCTAAATCCAAAAGGGACCTTAAAGCCCATCCAGTCCCACCCCCTGCCATGGACAGGGACACCTTCCACTAGCCCAGGCTGCTCCAAGCCCCACCCAACCTGGCCTTGGACACTGCCAGGGATCCAGGGGCAGCCACAGCTGCTCTGGCCACCCTGTGCCAGGGCCTCCCCACCCTCCCAGGGAACAATTCCTTCCCAGTATCCCATCTGTCCCTGCCCTCTGGCAGTGGGAAGCCATTCCCTGTGTCCTGTCCCTCCATCCCTTGTCCCCAGTCCCTCTCCAGCTCTGCTGGAGCCCCTTTAGGCCCTGGAAGAAGCTCTGAGATCTCCCTGGAGCCTTCTCCAGGCTGAACACCCCCAGCTCAGAGAGCATCTCAAAGCATCTCCACAATGATCATTATCCAAGCCAAGGGCAACACTGCACCACATCCAGGATCAGAGCCAGGAGTGGAGCCAGCAGGATCTGCACGATCCCCATGGGCCCCAAAAGTGATCCCTTGGGATTGAGCTCAAGCCCTGGAGAAGCTGCTCTCAGCCACGTGAGAGCCTGGCAGGAGAGGCCAAGGCTGCCTGTGGAAGGACCAGAGGCTCAACGACAAAGCTGCTTGTCGGGGAACAGGCGTGGAGATTTGCTCCTTGCCTGGATACTTCAAAGGGCTTAAATCCCAGTAAATAAGCATGACTGTGCAAGAAGAAAGCAACTGGAATCAAAGCCCTGATTGTGTTTTAGCAGCCTGTCCTGGGAGCTTTCCTGCAGCAGAGGAGATGAGGAAGAAGTGGGTTTTTCACCCTCTACCACAGCCAAAGTGACAAACCCTCCTGAATCGGAGCCAGCCGGAGCCACAGCACCAGCCCACGGCGGGGAGCTACGGAGAAGGGAGAGCAGCTTCCAGATGAGGTGTCTGTGCTGTGCCCACAGAGCTCATAAAAAGGGATTAGCATGTTAACCACGTAATTAAACATGAAAAACTTAGCAGGCGCCTTCAAAGGCAGGCACCAAACCCCAGAGGTCACACTGCAGCGCTCGCTGTGCAGCTGCTCTAATTATGGGGGCTCCTCCCGGGCACTGGAGCGCTCCCAGCTGCTGGAAGAGTCTTTCCACAAACTGCCAGGGCTTCATTTCACCTCCATGTGCTGCCACAAGTGGATTTCACCCCAAATTCACCTGCCATGGAGCTCTTCAAGCCAGGTGGGACAGGACAACGAGTTTCATCCACAGCCAGTCTGTCTGGAGATATCCAACACCTCCCCCAAGGTGGCCCAGACCTGCAGGGTCACCCCTTTCAGCCTCTTCCCCATGGAAGTGCTTAACAATGAGAGCAGCCTGTTTTGGGGAACACCTGCAGCTCCCCAGAGCTGGCACAAACCCCCAACTCCAGGGATTTACAGCCCCTGGAATGGCTGGTGCAGTGAAGGACAGCACAGACTTGTGCTGGCTGCTCCTGGGTAAAACATCCTCCTGCCTCTGCTCCCGAGCTCCAGAGGTGCTGAGGAATTGTTCTATCTTTCCCAAAAGCACTTCCCACCAGCTCTGCCACCTGTGAGTGCCACCATCCCAGCACTTCTCTGAGTGCCACCGACTCCAAGCTCCCAAAACCCCACGGCTGTGCAAGAACCTCGCCCCAGGGAAGAGCAGGAAAGCTTCCCCAAACTCATCCTCCCGAAGGAGGGAGTGGATGCTCAGCACATGCAGAGCCTGCAGATCGAGGGCAAATCCTTGGAGGAAAGCAGGCTCTGGGAAGAAGAGACGTGGCATTAACGGAGCAGGACCCCCCGGGCGGGAGGAGGTGAGGCACAGACAGAGACAGTGCAGGGAGAAGGACAACTCCTGTCCCCAGGTGCGCTGGTGACCTTCCCCTGGCCCAAGAGCCACCTGCAGACACCAGTTGTCCTCAATCCTCTGCTTTACCTTCCCGGGACGCTTCTCAAACAGGCAGAGCAGCCTCGTGCTGCTCCGCTCCGAGACGGAGCTGTGCATTTTTAGCCTGTTTTGACAGCGTTGGCAGCAGAGCTGATGGGGTTTGGCTGTTTGTTTGGGGTATTTTTTTCTACATCCTGAATTTCTTTCTGCAGCAAACAAGGCGGGGAAGGTGCTGCTTTACTTCATTAAAGGCATCTTCAAAGGCTGCCCTGCACCTCCAATAGATTCCCAACCACCGGTGCAAAAAACAGGTGTGGTGAATTATTTAAGTGCCTCTACCTGCACTCACCCTCCGAGGTTGCCAACTCAACTCCTGCCAAGAAAGATGCTTCCCAGCACGGAGGATCAGGTGTAGGAACAAATGCAGAGAGGCTGGCAGTGCTCCCGAGGGAGGCAGAGCCGGGCTGGACGGGTGACCACGGGCAGCCGGTCCCACCGGAGCGCAGGCAAGCTCATGCACGGGTTAGTGCCACAGCCAGATCCCAGCACCCCCACACAGAGTACCTTGGAATAACCTACTTGGAATTCTCAAATGCAGATAGGTCTTCTGCCCTGGGCTTGAGGCTAAACCAGCAAAATAAAATGAACAACAAATAAAAATAATAACCCCCATGTGTGATACAAGGGCAGGCGATTTGTGGGATCTTAGGGCTTGCCTGGAGCAATCGGCAGCTTCCAGGCGAGGCAGAGGGTTGGTGCCATTGAAGTATTGCTGGACTGATATCCCATTCCCAGTGCCCCGTGTTTTGCTTGCCTTCACCACAGCAAAGACAAGAGCCCCGCTGACCTCCCCGAGCAGAGCAGGCTGGAATTTCCCTCCCCACTAATAGTGTGTTATTTGGGAACCTCTGCTCCTTGCTGAGACGCAGCAGCCGGGCAGCCTCCGCTCCCTCCGGAAGGGAGGGGACAGGACAAGGCTGTAGCTTCCAAGGAAGGCAGTGACAGCACCATGACAAGCCCTGACAGACGTGGAAATGATGGCCCAGCCACCCTCTTTAAGGGAGACAAATGGGACCATCAGCTCTCTATGAACTCCTCTCTGTCAGAAGTGAAAATTTAGTAGCTTCTGTTTAAACCAAGGACTTGGAACACAGAGACAAATCCTACACCAAAACCTACTGGGAGCAGAAACACCTCCAGATTCTACAATGACAAAAGGGGCTGTGAAGATTTTTATTTTCTCTGCTCTGGTGTGACAGGAACCTGAATAGCTCCAGGCCAGCACGGGGAAACTGGTGAGTGAGCCCTGCTAGATTCATTTTCCTGCCCCAATTCAGTGATCACAAACTCCCAGCCGTGAAAGTCGGCAAGAACTGATATTTCCAAATCCTTTCAGACATAACTCTTGGCTGGGAGTAGTAAAGAGAGCAGGATTTGTTTTTCAAGCCTGGAGTTGTTACCACAGCCTGCATCCCCTGCCGTACGGATTTGCGAACCCTTCCCGAGGACAGCTGCTAGCGGAAAGCCAGCCAGGAAAAAGCCTTGGCAAGGAAAAAAGCCTTTGCAGGTAAGTGGGGCTGACACCACATCCCACCAAATCCATCGTGGATGTGCCCCCAGCCCCTCGTTACAGAGCCCAGCACTGAGCCAAAGGAAAAAGACGGGATGTAGAAACAAAGGGGTTTTGTTGTGAGCTTTCAGGTGACCCCCGGGTCAGCAGACCCAGGCAGCCTGAATTTTTGGCTGAAGTTCCTCGTGTCAGCCCCATTTCTGGAGGCAGGTGGCTCCAGGGAGCAGAGGTCTCACACCCCTGCCGGCAAAGGCTTTGCTGTTAGTGACTGAAGCTGCAGTACAGGTTTCTCTAGAGGGATTAAAAGAGAGGGAAGAGCTTTTGGCTTTTTCCACTGAGAGCTCCTAAGTCAGGAGTATTTCTACCCTCATTATTCACCAGACCAGCTCAGTGCTCGTAGGGAATGGCTGCAATAGGCAGGGAGGGCTTTTCCTGTTCTCTAGGGGTGCAGATCCCTTCCAACAACATCCCTGTACAGCTTTGAAAGTTCAGCAAGACCTCCAGCCCTGGAGACCTTCACATCCCTCCCCACAGCACTAGAGAGACCAGGCTGGGTCGGGACACCAGGACCACCAAAAGATGGAATTCTCTGATTAAAGCTAAGCAGCTAGGGAAGAAAGCCTAGACCCAACAATTTGATTATCAAAAGCAGGGTGATTTTAGGGTTCTTTTTAAAGGGTTTCTTCAGGGGAGATACAAACTGGGGCCCTCTGATACCTTTTTAATAGTGTTGTGCTTGCTATTGCCCCGGCTGGAGTTCTCGTTGTGCAAAATATCCAGAGCTGTCTCTCTCTCCTTGAGCTTCAGTGCCTCGATTTCTGTCTTCAGCTCGTTGAGCTGCTCCTGCAGGTGCTTGCTCTTCTCCATGTACTCCACCCTAACACACACACACAAAACAGCCCCGGATTAGCGCTGACCAGCTGCACCTGGTGATGTGACACATGCTAACAGAATGGTAACAGAAACAGCATTTCTTCATTATTTTTAGCACGTGGAACTGATAATATCAGTTTATAGCACAGTGAGCTACTCAGAGCAATTATTTGTTCCTTATTAAAGAGGACCCAGACAGCCAAACCAGCAATAAAAGTGTAAGTTACATTATTATACAAAATTAAACCCAAGCTGGGTGGTATTTTAAGTCTCCCAGTTTGCAAGCAAAGCTGACACACGTTTACACCACACAGTGGTTTAAGCAGTTACTCAGGAGAGCTCTACAGCCCCGCACCCCTTCCCAAACCTGCTCCACAACCCAAATCCACGAATCTTCCCATGAGGAAGGACCCTGATGTGCTGACATGTGGTGTTTTAAAGGGATTTAGCTCATAAACTGTGTGGGAGCAAGCACTGTCCCCAAAATATCAGGTACACACACAGCATCCCTGGTAGAGAGAAAGTCTCCCCAAAAAAAAAAAAAAAAAAAAGGGAAAACCCAACCCCCAACCATTCCCAGGACTTGTCCCGAACTGCCTTACACAATGAAAAATCAACTGGAAAAATCACACCATGAGCTCTGTACCTGTGACTAAGCCCCTGAGCCAGGTCAGAGGGCCAGCAGGGTAATAGGAACCCTTCCCAGTGCCAAAATTTGTAGAGAGGTTTGTCCCAGCACCCAAGGAAAGAGAACAGCCCCAGAGAAGAGAGGAAAAGCATCCTATTGCTCTCAGCATTTGGCAGAGGCAGCTCTCCCTGCTCAGGAGAGCAGCATGACCTAGTTAGCAACCTGGGTACAGAACCAGGAATTATCCTGTTATTTTCAGCTTCTATCTTTTTCCTTCTGGCTTTGGGAAAAGTTTTGAAAAGTTCTTAATCTCCTGTCTCTACGTCTGTGATTTCATACACGGGAGACAGCAATGAGCAGAGGCAAACTAAAGCACCCTCTGGGATCCAGGGGTGTGTCATTCCAGCCTCAGGAAATTTTGGCCGGAGCAGGATGACAGAGCCATTGTGGCTTTGATCTACGACCCAATCGATGAACAAAGCACATCATTACTAGAGAGATTAAAATCTGATCTGCTTTGATTTCTGCTCAATTGGTAATTTCGAAGGCTACACTTACACCCTCAGGAAAACACAAGATCAAAGCTCATAATCACATCCACACTTGCCTGCGAACACTTTTTATACAGGAACCTGACATAAATTCCAAGGAAAAGGGGTTAAAGCCCTAGTGCAGGACCTTAACACACCCCAGCTATCATCACATTCCCTGGGCATGCTGCAAACCCTCAAGCTCAGGGCTCCAGCACTCAGCCTGCTGTTAACTCTTTACAGCACCATGGGCAATTCCAGCCTGAGCAGGAGCCAGGATTCCCACACGGAGAGGAACTGCTTGGAGCAGGGCCCTGAGCTCACCTGTGAGCAGGTGGCAGGGACAGGTCTGTGACACCAGGTCCCCACCAGGAAATGCTCAGCCAGGACAAGCACAGAATTGTTCAGGTTGGAAAAGCCCCCTGAGACCATTGAGTCCAACCATTGCCCAGCACTGCCAAGGCCACCACTGCCCCATGTCCCCAAGTGCCACATCCACATGGCCTTTACATCCCCCCAGGAATGGGGACTCCAGCACTGCCCTGGGCAGCTGTGCCAGGGTTGGACAGCCCTTTCCATGAAGAAATGTTCCCAAAATCCAACCTGCCCCTCCCCTGGCACACCTCGAGGCTGTTCCCTCTCCTCCTGTCCCTGTTCCCTGGGAGCAGAGCCCAACCCCCCCAGCTGCCCCCTCCTGTCAGAGAGTTGTGCAGAGCCACAAGGTCCCCCCTGAGCCTCCTTTTCTCCAGGCTGAGCCCCTTTCCCAGCTCCCTCAGCCACTCCTGGGGCTCCAGCCCCTTCCCCAGCTCCATTCCCTGCCCTGGACACGCTCCAGCCCCTCCAGGTCTCTCTTGCCAGGAGGGTCCCAGAGCTGCCCCAGCACTGGAGGTGCCCCAGCAGTGCCAGCACAGGGGACGGGCACTGCCCTGCTCCTGCTGCCACCCCAGGGCTGGCACAGCCCGGGTGCCCTTGGCCTTTTCTTGGCCACGCCTGGCTCATGTCCAGCACAAATCCCAGCCCAGCCTGGACTGGATGCGTGCCACGTACTTCTCCTTCTCAATTTCCATGGACAGCCTCTTCATGTCCGTATCCTTGAAGTCGAAGGAGAGGCTCTCGCTGATGAGGTTGAAGCTTGGCAGGTCGGTGGGCAGTGCTGTGGTACTCGAGTTCATGGACTGCTGAAGAGAGAGCACAAATTAATCACTCTGGGCCACACAAGTGCCACTACAGCAAATGTTCTGCAATGCCGACGTAAAATCAGAGCAACACTCGAGCCCACAGTCCCAAGCATCAGATCAGCCTGGAGATCCCCTTGCTCCATTCCCAATTTGCTCCTCACTTCAAAGCCATTGCTCCTCCAGGACTCTTTGCAGCACTAAAGAGGAGACAAAACACCACCTGCCTTCAAAATCTATTGACAAAACGTGGTAAAATTGAGGGTTTATCACTGCTGTGTCACTTTCAAGTTGGACAGAAGTTGCCTCTTGGGAGTCATCTGTCAGCTATTTAACGTCCAATCAGGTTTATAAAGTTCAAGCTGTGAACAGGGACAATGTAAGACCCCATGTGACAGCAGAGTCCTGCACTCCACAGCTTCCCAAAGCCTGAGCAAAGACCGATGTGACCGCAAGGATGCCGTTCCAGCAAGGTCCATGGAGATGCACCGACACATTTTTATCTCCTCAGTAATTTACAGCTCCAAAGGTTTAGAAACCACTTCCAGATTCAGCTGAAAATGCTGAGATAACACAGCAAATCACTCCTGGAATACCTGAGCAAGGATTTGGGACTTTCTTCCTCCTGCAAAATGCTTTGCTATCCCCCAGTGACACACACTGCCAGGCCCTCAGATTTTATCTTCTGCTAAAAAATGACCCTTCTTCCTCTCAGTCAAAAATTCTGTCACACCTCTAACAAATGGGCTCATTAGGAGGAGAGGAAAAGCCTGATGGAGTCATGGCTCTGCTCCTGCAGCACGCTGGATGAGGTGGCAAACAGGGCACACGTCAAGGGTGGCACAGCAGCATCAGATGGGGCTGAGTCACAACTGCTACCAGCCTGCTCAGTCCTGCTCTGGGATATGAGAGATCCAGCCCGGGATCCGAAACATCCCCCACCTCCCTCCTGGATCGCTCCTTCTCGCTTTAAGGGATTCCTGTAAGGAAAACAACGTGCCCAAACCTGGAATGGCACTGCTGGGTACCTGCTCTAACAAATGAGAGCTTGAGCTTCGGCTGGTTCTCTCTTCCCCTCATTTCTCCTATTTGGGGTACTCCAGGCACTGTTTTCAGTTAGCTCCACTTCAGCAAGACCTGCAAGCACTGGGGTGACAGATTTACTCTGCACAATAACCTGCCTGTTCCCTCGCCACCAGCCTGCAATTCACAAGCAGCCAGGGCTCCTTCCCAGCTCGGACAGATCTGAGAGGGACAACATTTCATCGAGCGGCGGAGCTGGAACACAAACACCTCGTACAAGCATAAACAAGGTGGTGCCTCAAACTGCACTTGGCCTGGCTGGAGCCTTCCAGGTGAGTTAAGACCCATATGACAAGGAAACCCAACTCCTTGCTCCCCAACTGCTGCCAGCACAGAACAAAGGCACATTAATTCTGGAGCAGGCGCTGGAAGGGACAGCTCAGTACCTAAATTCCAGTCTCGAAGGAAAGGGGACAGGTCTGCCAAAGCACTTAACTGATTTAAATACTTGCATCCCATTGACATTCAAGTCCCTTCCCTGTAAGGCACACAGGTGCTCCCAAAGCCCTTCCCACGTGAGGTTCTCCCATCCCTGCAGCGCAGGGGAGCCAGGAGCATCTGAGCCAGCCTGCTGGCCTTCAAACAACCTTTAGCTTGTTTTTTTCAGCACAAGCTTTGTTGGGTTTTGTTTTTAAAAACTCCCAACAGCAGCCGTAACAGTTGAGCAGGAATTTCAGTTGCTGCAGCCATTAAGGCCTGAGCCAATTCATCAGGGTTGCTACAGCCACTTCCTTCTCTTCCCTCGGCACAGCTCTGCCACAGAGCAAGGGAAAAATTGGTGGAGAAGTCACAGAGCAGCAGGAGTGAGGAAGAGTATGGAAAAAGCAAAGAGTGAGCAGGTGCAGGGCTCTCAAAGGCACGGGCTGGATATCTGGAGCAAAGCATTTAACAGGATCATGAAATGGGTTGGGTGGGAAGGGACCTTAAAGCTCATCCAGTCCCACCCCCTGCTATGGGCAGACACCTTCCACTATCCCAGGCTGCTCCAAGCCCCGTCCAGCCTGGCCTTGGACACTGCCAGGGATCCAGGGGCAGCCACAGCTGCTCTGGCCACCCTGTGCCAGGGCCTCCCCACCCTCCCAGGGAACAATTCCTTCCCAGTATCCCATCTGTCCCTGCCCTCTGGCAGTGGGAAGCCATTCCCTGTGTCCTGTCCCTCCATCCCTTGTCCCAAGTCCCTCTCCAGCTCTGCTGGAGCCCCTTTAGGCCCTGGGAGGGGCTCTGAGGTCTCCCTGGAGCCTTCTCCAGGTGAACACCCTCAGCTCTCCCAGCCTGGCTCCAGAGCAGAGGGGCTCCAGCCCTTGGAGCATCTCCATGGCCTCCTCTGGACTGGCTCTAGCAGCTCCAGATCCTTCCTATGCTGGGCTCCAGGGCTGGGGCAGCTCTGCAGGTGGGGTCTCACCTGAGCGGGGCAGAGGGGCAGAATTCCTGTTGCAGATTCCCTGCCATTTGCAACAATGCCAGGCAGGCATTGCAGCAGGTGCTGTTATTTCTAATCCGTGGCCATGGGGTGATAAAAGGTTCAGGGAGCTTTTTCCATATGTGTTTCCTCACCTGGAACAAACTGCAAAGCCCTGTTCCTGCATTACAGCAATTTCCTGCCGTTAACAGAGGCAGGCACCACGCTGGCAGCGGTCATCCCTCCGAGCCCTCTGGAATACAGAGCAAGACGGAGGACCCGGAGGGAGCACAGAGCAGGTCAGGAGGTTTTCCCCGCAGGGAAAGCTCCTCCTGGTGCTGCCACTGCCTTTGCTCTGCTGCTCAAGAATTTGGGCAAGCCCAAAGCAGCCACTTAGAGCTCCCACAGGATCAGAGAGGAGGTGATTGCCTTTATCTGGCACCTGAAGGGCACTGAGGGAGGCAAAGAGCCGTCGCCAAGTCCGTAAGGAATGAATTGTTCTCCGAGCCCTGACGGCCTGAGACTCAGATCCACATCTCACTTCTCATGCATCACCTACCAGTGACATCATAAAAGCAGCCTGGGCTTCAAGGACTAAAAAGACACTGAAACAAGCTTTAAAGAACCAGGACTGGAGACTGGAAAGTTGAAAAATATATCTATTTAACTGCTTCTTTTGCCTTTTCTGCAGCACAGAAAAGGTTAGGGATTGGACTCCATCTTTTAAGGGTCTTTTCCAACCTAAATGATTCTACATCCATCCACTCCCTCCTTCCTGTCCTGCTCTTGGAAGTCCTGCTTAGCTCCCAGTGCCAGGGGATGACACAGCACAAGTCTGGGACCATGGACAAGAACAAGCCCAATGTTACACCCCGGTTCAGGAAGAGAGAAGTTGGAATCCTGCGCCTTTCATCACAGCTGCCATTTACCTGAGGGACATGAGTCTCCCAAAACCAGCTTTCAAACCAGGGTCCCTCCATGTGCTGGCAATCCAGGGAAATGTAACAGAGGATGGAAGGGCCCAGCAAGGTGTTTTCACCTGGATATGGACATGCTGGTCACACCAACCTCCTCCTGACCTTGGGAAACAACAGCCATGGAGTCTGTGCAGCACAGCCCTCACCCCAGGGCAGGGAGAGGGGCAGGAGGAGCAACTGCATGAGGAGACCCTGCCACCAAAATGGGGAGGAAAAAAGCATTTCCCTTCCCACCAGGCACTGGCAGCTGTGCCCGGAAGGCCAGGGCTCTTTAGGGAAGGCAGAGGACACAGCCCCATGTGTCTGGAAGTGGCAGCTCTGCCTCCAGACAGATGCAGCTGGAGGGGTGGAGCTGAGCTCCATGCCATCCCACAACATTCCCACTAATGAGGCTCTAACTCCACAGGAACAGAGAGCAGAGCCACCCAGCTGCTCCCTGCACCGGGATTTCAGCACAAGGGCTTCGAGCTGGGGCTCTGCTGGTTTCACTAAGGATGGACATGGCAACACGGATGTGGAAGAGCTGCCCAAATTCCACACTGGGCTGGTGTAGCCATGCAGCAGAGTTCCAACAAGGACACCTCTCCCCGTGCACAGGTTAAACCCAGAATTAAGGAGCTGGTGCATCCCAGAACTCCAGTGACTTGTAAAAGAAGGAGCACTCCAAAGCTGGGCTTTATCCAGCACTCACTGACTGAGCGTCCCAAAGCTGAGAGCACCTGATTATTTTCCATCACTGTTATTTTTAACAGCTTCCAAATATTCTTGCAGGGAACTCCAGGGAATCGGGATACAAAGTTGCTTCATCTCAACCCCTCTCCAATCTGCTCCTATAAAGTTTCCAGAGAAGGGGGAAGGAGCCTGCAGGTACAAATTCAAACCTCGGTGCTGGCGTGTCTGTAACTCCCACATCAAGCCTATTTCTGATGCTCTTCCCCTTCCCCCAGGCCAAGAAGGAACACTGGCAGGTGCGAGCTGCAGGGATGGGGGCACCTAATGGGGTTTGCAGGCACAATTAGGGAAGCAGAAGAGAAGAACTGCCAGACAAGTCAGAGCAATGGTCATTTAGTCTGGCATTTTGGTGCCCGGCAGGAACCAGGACCAGATGCTTCAGAGGAAGGTGTGAAATCCTCTTAATGGACAATTATGGAATAATCTCCCTTCAAGTAAGTTTTTTTCCAGCGCATAAAGGTCCAGTTTATGCCCAAAGAATGAATTTACAGGTTCTGAAGAGTGTTTATCCCACCTTACAAGAGTAAGGACATACTTAACCCTATTTTAAAGGTTATTGCTGAGCTGCTGCACTCCACACGTGCTGGCAAAGTGTGGCTCTGACATAGCTGCTAAATTGGTTTAAAATTTGCTGCTTTAATTTCCCCAGCAGCTCCTTTGCTCTCGTAGCAAGAGGTGGGTGGAAAAAAAAAGAAACAGCATAGTGAAGTTGTGCTGGATGAGCCGCAGGGATGAAAAGGGCAAGCACTGCTCAGGATTTCCAAGCAGCAATGAGACAGCTCAGCCCCCTCCATGGCTGGGATGGAGAAGGAGGCTCCTCCAGGCTACAAAGGAGGGCATGGAACTGAGAATTACAACACAGATCTCTCTTACTGTGTAGGAAGACTTGCTGGTGATCTCCAAGAGCTTCTGCTTCGCTCGGCGCTCTGACTCGCGAGCCTCCTGCAGGTCCTGCTTGAGCTGATCAGCCTCCTTTGCCCTGCAAAGACCAACAGCACACAGCAAATGTCAGACTGGAGCCAGGAGGAACGAGAGGATCACAGTGTAGGAGTGGAACAGGCAGGAAGAGATGGAGAAGGGCTGTGTTCATCTGAGCAGAAGGGCTGACACCCAGCAGGCTCTCACACGGAAAGGAGTAATCAGCCAGAAGGAAACAAGGCTGATCTTTTACTTGCTCACTGCCACATTCACCCTGGGACCTGGGCTCGGGTAGCGGGAGGGTGGAAACACCAGTTTTAACAAGGAGCAAAGTCTCTGTTCAAGGCTAACCTGGAACAGAAATCATGGCTGGAAAGGAGAACTGAACAACGGAGAGGTTAAGTAGAGGAATAAGAAGAGAACAGGGAACGTAGATCTACCATCCAGAGGAAAAACAACCCCCAAGTGTTATTAATGTTGTCAAATACTTTGAGGAATGCAGCGGGGGATTGCAGAAAGCACCCAAAAGCAGAGCTGGCTTCTGGAGAGGGAAACCAGCTGGGCCCAAGGGCCATTTGCTGTTGGACACGTGGGAAGCTGAGGGAGGATAATTCAGAGGGATAACTTGAAGGGAGTGGGAAGCAAAGCAGAGGCAGCTGCAAGGTTGTACCCTCTGACCTCCTCTCTGACTCCTCGGCCATTTTCAGTGCCAACATCTCTGCCTCCAGCACCTTCTGCTCCATCAGCCGCTTCTCCTCCTCGGTGCGGATGGCCGTGGCCTTGATGCGCTGCATCTCCTGCTCGGCCTCGGCCGCCTTCTGAGCCAGCAGCTTGGCCTCCTCCTCCGTGATCTGCGCCTTCTCCGCCAGCAAATCCGCCGTCTCCTCCGACCTCATCTGGCAATTCCGGGACATGAAGCCATTAAGCACAGCCAACGTCTCCCCAAATGTGCCCACAGCCCCCAGAGCAGGGCCCCGAGCTGCTCGCTCCGACACGCTCCATAGAATCCCTCCCTTCCGTGAAAGCCTGCAGCCGTCTGCCGCCAAGGCCGGGATGTGCCCAGGCTCCATCCCAAATCATCCTCTTTGTGCTCCTCCCAAGCAGCCCAGCACGATGAAATAGCTCCATCCAGCCTGCTGCTCACTAGCCACTGGCAGCAGTTTGGGAGCAGTCTTAGGGCAGTCATAGTGCGCTTCCAAAAATGCTTCCGCAGTGGAAAGAGTGAGGAGCAGCTGCGGGGCTCCGGAAACGGCCTCCCAGGGACCTACCAGAGCCTCGTTGGCCATAGTTGCCTCCTCCTTCAGCTGCATCAGCCTCCTCTCCAGCTCATCCCTGGTCCTCTCAGCCTCTTCTCTCATTTGCTTCTCTCGCGCCAGGCGCTGCCGTTCCATCTGGGAAAAAGGGATTGGGGAAAGCACACATGAGGAAGGTTTTCCATGGATGAGAAAGAGTCATAGTTGGGGTCAGAGCACTGCTGCCTCCTCTCTGCTTAGTGACAACGGGAACATCCCTGGACTGCAGTGACCTGATCAAAGAACAGAATCATGGAATCACCTCCAAGATCATCGAGTCCGACTGTTCCCCCAGCACAGCCAAGGCCACCCCTAAACCATGTCGCCAAGTGCCACATCCACACGTGTTTTTAACCCTTCCAGGGATGGTGGTTCCACCACCGCTCTGGGCAGCCTGTTTGAAGCTCCCTTGAAAAGTGCCATTCCTGAGACAACTCCCATCCTCTGCTCAGGCTGTCACTCACAGCATGGCCACAGAAGCTGCCTGCAGGTGGTGATGTCCCCAGACAGTGCCCTCCAGGCTCAGTCACAGGGCAGACCAGGACAAGTGGGTCTCAAGATCTCCAGCTTAACTCTCTGGAGTGTCTTACAGCAGGACTGGGCTTACGGACAGTCCGAGGGCATCTCCCAAACACCACAGCACGTGGCAGGAGGCTGAAGGACAGGAATAGCTGCTCCTTTTGATCAGATATCCAGCCCAGCATCCTGGAACCTTCACTTCACTCGTTTAGAGGGAGGTCACACAGAGTGCAACCACCTCTGGCAATTCCTGGGTACAACAAACCCTCTCCATTTGCAAGGAACAGCAACGCTTCTCCAGGACGGGAAGATCCAAGCCACCAGGACCTGCCAGCTCTTCCCAGAAGATGCTGGGAGGGTTGCTGTGCCCAGGGACTGCCTCTCCACTAGCCAAGAGCCCAAGGGAGCCATTGGGCTAATTAACACACTGAGTTTAATCCCTGCAGTCCCACAGGGATGGGGCATTATAAATATCCACGCTGCAGCCAGGACAGGAGACCTGCTGGGTTTAATAAGGGAAGGAAGTGAGATAAGCCACATTTCTCTGCTCCTTGGACACCAGCTGTGCTCTGCAAGCGGGATGCCCACTGTTTCAACCATTCTGCTTCCTTCTATTAAAGGTTCCCCTCATTAATTATCATTATGATCTGCATCCCACTCAGGACTTCCATTACAAGAATTCCTGATCTAAAAGGGCTCTCTGAAACCAGTTAACAACTGTGGATGCTGGGGAGGGAGGAGGGAGCAGGGCAGACAGCATGGTGGCTCGCTCAGGACGGGAGCCTGACCTTTCCCATGGAGCCCAAGTGCTCTGGATTTGGGAGCTCATGTGGAGCCATAAGCTGCTGCTCCCTCCCAGTGCCCCCACCTCTCCCAGCAGCCCAAAGAAGCACAGGATCTTGGATCTGGTGTTATCCAAACACATCAAAAACTCAGACTGTAAAACTTAAAGACTCATGGAATTGTTAAGGTTGGAAAGGCCCTCTAAGATCAAGCCCAACCGTTATCCCAGCACCACTGTGTACACCACAAAACCATATCCTTAAGAGCCACATCCACTTTTCAACTCTTCGAGGGACGGTGATCCCACAAGTTCCCTGGGGAGCCTGTTCCAGTGCCTGACCACCCATCCTTGAAGCCACCAGCACTTGGACACTGCACTGCTCCTTCTGAGGACCTTCTGCTCCACTAAGGACATGGCTTAGTGAACACAGCGGTGCTGGGTTGATGGATGGAGATCTCAAAGTGCCTTTCTAACCTTAACGGTTCTATAGTGCCAACTCCTTCCTGACCAGAGGAATCCCTGTGGGAAGCACAAAGTCCCCCTTCCCCAGTGGAGCTTGTAGTGACTCAAGTCCTGTCCTCTCCCGCCACTCCACGAGCTCCAGGAGGGAGAACTGCTTCAGGAGGTGCCTGAAGGACAAGTCACATCCCACTTCCAGGCCAGCTGAGCACCTCAGCACCACACCAACACCTTGGGAGGTGCCTGCAAGACAAGACACGTCCCATTTCCAGGCCAGCTGAGCACCTCAGCACCACACCAACACCAAGAGAGGTTCTTGATGGACAAGCCATGTCCCATCTCCAGCCCAGCTGAGCACCTCAGCACCACACAAGGATTGAGAGAGGTGCCTGAAGGACAAGCCATGTCCCATCTCCAGCCCAGCTGAGCACCTCCATGTTACACAAGCACCTCTGTGGCCACGCTCAAACCCAGTAACACACCAGACCTGTGAGCACAAGCCCCTGCTGGGTGCAGCGACTGCTCTGGCTTCTCCTGCTCCTCTCTAGTGGCTTCCCTACCAAAGGGCCATTTATATTCCAAGCACCAGTGCTCAGATTAGTTGTGTGGGTTTCAGTGAGTAGAAAAGGTCTACAAGCAGAAAACAATGATTCATACAATTCAATTTGCTGATCTCTGCTCGTGGGCTCCACGCTGCTGCCTCCGCCGCGCCGTGCCGGCCGCCCGGGCTGACCCGCGGCACGGAGAGAGGCCAGCGTGGAATTAGCATTCCAGGCTGCACAGCCCGGAAAGTCAGCGTGCATTCCATCACCCTGCAATCAGAAATGAGGCAAAGAGCTACGGCAGAGCACGGCTGCCCCCCGCAGCCCCTGATTTATCAACTGTCCCAACACACGTCTTGCCACGCACTTGTAGACACCCAGGGCAGCTCTTCCCTCCTGTCCTCTCAGTTTTGTTCCCAGACTGGGGGCTGGACTCAGGCTGCCATCAGTCTGCAGAGCCAAGCTGAGATGACTGGAGAGCTGGGAGCAGGCTACTAAAACCTGTTCAGCTGGACCTTCCCTTAAAGCTGCTTTGATGCCATTCCAGGGAATTGTCCTTCCCAAGCCCATCTGCGTTTCTGATTTTGGCTCACTGGTTTTGGGATGTGTGGCTCACCTGCTTCCTGGCCTTCTCCTCCCTGGCCTGTGCTTTCATCTGCTGGACCTCCAACGAGTCTGCCTTCCTCCTCCTCATGAAGAGGTCGTGGTTGCCAATGCACAGCTGAAGAATCTGTTCCAGTCAGGGGTGAAGAGCGGAGAGAAACAGCTGTACACGTGATGGCAATGAGGTGGTTTGTATTCTTGACACACAAAAACACTAGAATTGCTTTGATTTGGTGCTTGTTAGTGCTTCCACCCACTGAGCTCCAATCCTGCGAGCTCTCACAGCTGTAGGAGGGGCAGGGAGCCAGGTCCCACACCAAACACCAGCTCCTGGGTTTAGCAGCTCTTTGCAGAGACCAATTTTCTGTGCCTCCAGCACAGCACGGGTGTTGTTTTACACCCACCCTAAAAAGGCAAGAGGCCAAATAATGAAATAAAAATTGCTACAGCTCTGCCCGGTTCCCTGGTTCTCACTGGCTCCTTTCTTTAGGCTCAAGATGAACTTGCACCTTCTTCCCAGTGTATGTTTAAGGCACTGAGATTAAAAAATAAATTAAAAGAAAGAAAAAAAAAGAAAAAGGAAAACCACTTTCCACTTGGACAAACAGAAGGCTTATCAAAAACTTGCTTGGGCATCTCCAGATACCTTTGCTGAAGGGATTTGAGCCCCAGTGTGGTTCTCTCTCTGGTAAGGACCAGGGAGGTGGCAGTGCTAGAGGAGGGTTAGCACAAGGTGGGCACACAGAGGAGTGAAAAGATTTTTTTGGCAATAAAAGCAGGGTTCTAAATTTGGATTCTTTTCTAAAGGACTGATTTACATGCTCCTCTTCCATTTCATAAAATTATTATCAGAATCATGGAATGGTTTGGGTTGGACGGGACCTTAAAGTCCATCCAGTGCCACCCCCTGCCATGGGAAGGGACACCTCCCACTGTCCCAGGCTGCTCCAAGCCCCGATCAACCTGGCCTTTGACACTGCCAGGGATCCAGGGGCAGCCACAACCCAGGTCACAAATGGCATTTCCCAAGTCACAAATGACTTCTCTGGAGTCAGAGGAGCTTTCAGCACTATGAACCTGATGATGCAGGGAATGAGGAAGCCTCACTTCCTATGCCATGTGAAGCACAGCCAACAACCAGGACAGCAAAGGTCCCTGAGAGACCTAACAACAGATCTGAATCCAGAACATCAGCTAAAGCTGGTCTCCAACACGGACAGCTCAATGCAGTCCATCCTTGTCCAAGCAGAGTGTCCTCAGAGGCGGAAAAGCCAGGACTCTGGTAAAGGTGCCCCCCAAAACAGGGAAAGCTACAATACAGGGTAGAATGGGAAAGATCCACAGGGGAAGAAAGAGGAACTGAGCAAAGCCGGGAGTTGTATTTACTAAGTGCTTCCACTATTTAGGTCAGCTGAAAGCCAAGAGCTCCGAAAGGGAGCAAAAAACAGGAGAGGGGGAGAGGTTCTGTGGAGTAGCTTGTCTTGAGCCTCCCCCTTCCCTCCTTCAACAAGCAGTAACTGCTACACCCCATCACAGCCACACAGCAGCAGCTCCCTCTCAAAGGAAAAGCCCCAAAAGCTCGTTGTCTCACAGTCTCTGCAGAACCCACTGCTGCAGGCAGTAAAAAAAGACTGTCTGTGCACTTACCAGCTTATTCACACGCAGCTTTGATGAATTGAATTTAAAAACATCAATCTTTTTATCCAATGGCTTAATCGTAAACTGAAAAGGAAAAAATAAAGAGGGAGAGAGTTATCAGAGAGTGGTGCATTTAATAAAAACGCAGCTATAAAATTCCTCCTGAAAGCTTTGGCTCAGAGCAGGTCAGCAGGGTCAGACACACGGCTCAGAGCCGTCCCCGTGGCTCTGAGCCAAGCAAGAGGACTCGCATCAAAAGCAGCCAAGGAGACAACTGTTCCTCCAGTCAGGAAAACATGGGAGCCTCAGGAGCTGGCGTCCTCTGCAGAGAACCCTGCAGTGGTGGGGTTCAGCTCAGCACCTCCCCAGGAAAGGTGCTGCTCTCCTGGGAGCTGCAGGGAACACAGAAACCACAGCAGGAACTCAGGATGCTTCCAAAGGGAGGAAGAAGCAGCTCAGCCGTCTGATAGAACCACAGAATCATTAAGGTTGAAAAAGCCCTCCAAGATCATCAAATTCTAGTGTCAACCCAACACCACTGCGTTCAGCCTCAAACCGTGTCCCCAAGTGCCACATCCACAAGTGTTTTGAACACTTTCCTTGGCAGTCTGGGCCAGGGTTTGACAGCCCTTTAATGAAGAAATTTTCCCTAATATCCAACTTAAACCTCCCCTGGCACAACTTGAGGCTTTTTCATCTCATCCTGTCACTTGTTAACTGGGAGAAGAGCCCGACTCCCACCCGGCTGCACTCTGCTGTCAGGGAGTTAAAAGGGCAGGAGAGCTGCATTAGAAACACAGCAAGGAGCTGCTGCCCTTCCCACTGACACCTCCACTCACAAGAGCTCCCCAGAAGAATTTTCCATGCACTTTCTTCTCCAGAACTCAGCCATATTCTAAGACATCCCCGCAATTCAAACTATTATTCCCTGGCTCTAATTTGTATTTACACTCCATGTGCCAAGCAACCAGCTCTACCCATGGCCCAGCTTCACGCTCTCCAAAGCTCTCCCACAGTGGCTCTCCTGAGAGGAGAGTGGTGGCACAAATCCCTCAAGGGTTTTGGTAATGCAGCCCTTGGATGGCGAGAAGCCTCTGCACTATCAAAAGGGTACTTGAAGAGATGGAGTGCTCTGCAAGATGGCATTTTTTAGGAGATGTGCACATATTCCATCACTCCCTCACACGCTACAGAAATAACGGGCTGAGGAGCTGGAGCAGACAGAGTGTGTCCATTAGAGTGGGAGATCTATCAATACACAGCCCTGCCTGCAAAGGGCCCTGCCCTGGCACTGCCTCGCTCTGGCAGTTTAAGAGCCAATCTTTTAAGACTTTCACAAAAGCAGACGTGCATGAACGTCCCTGGATTCAGGCTCCGGCAGAGCCCCCAGCAGTCAGTGAGAGCAGCAGCAGGAATGTGCTGGGAGAGGAGATTCAGCTCCATGTGAACAGTCAGCCTTTGTTAGGAGGGATAACCCCCAGTGTGGTGTCGGCAGAGCTGCTATTCCCTGTTTGTATCGGGTCAGGCCTGCTCGTGGGCACCTGATTACACAGATGATTGAGCTGATGGAAGGGATCTGTCCTTTCCCCTGGAGAGAGCTCTGCTACAGTCCTGTGGCAAGGCCTGCTTATGGAGGGGTCAGTCCCTGGATTCTGGGGAGCTCCCACTGCACCGTCACAGACAGGCAAGCTTCAGAAGTCACTCAGTGCTGGGCTTTTTGCAGAGTCGTGAAGCTCTTTAAGGAGTAAAGCAAGTGGAGACAATTCCAGCACGGATTTACTGCTTATAAAACTTCACAAGACATGCAATAAACGCAGCTGATGAGAAACCTTTAGCTGCTTCCCTGATCAATATCATGTTTAGATTAGAAAACCATTTTTAATTAAGAAGTTAATTCTCTTCCTTACCATGAAGGCAGCTGGTTTCTTTGAGCAGCTCTCTCAGACTTACAATGGAGCTGCTCGGTCCCCCCTCCACAGCCAACTGCACTTCTGTTCTCAATTAGGTTTGGGGGCCAACAATCCCAAAGACCCATATTTAGACTGGCTTTAATAAATAACTGTCCAACAGCGGGCTTAAATTGCTCAACTTCCTAAAAAGATTCCAGCTGCTATGCCAAGCCCAGCAGCCTGAAACCCAAGATGATGTAATGACATGGCAAGAGCTCTTCTCCCCAGGAATACATCTCCCTGTATTCCATAATACAGAATATATCCACAGTAATAAATACTGTAATATATTCAGTAAAGAAGAGATTTTAACTTCTGAACTCTGGTATTTGGGCTAAGCACATCAACAGCAATTTGGGGTTTTTGCAAAGATTATTACATAGAAGGTTTGAAACCAAAGAAGAGCACCAGCTCCCCAGTGACCCCTTGCATGCCCACTCCTGCGAGGTTTCAGGAAGGCTTGGATTAAGGTTTCAACTGGAGGAGTTGAGCTGTCCTTAGCTAAGCTGGTGAGAGCAAGCACAGCAGACAGAGAAGCCAAGAGAAATAATTTTAAATCCCAGCTGTGTTCTTACTGCTCTCAGGGAAGAGGTGAGACACATCCATACCTCTTTATCGCTGTATGAGATATTCCGGATCTCATTCCACGGGAAGGAGATTTTAGGGGTCAACCTGTTGTCTGGGTCATAAATGTGAAGACCCAAGGCATCAACTCCAAGGAGCAGCTCTGTGCCCTTTTTATTCTGCAGGAGGAAAGGAAAGAGCAGGAATCACTGGGAGGGTCAGACATGAACCACTGTCCCCTCCTGAGCCAGCCCCGAGCAGTGACCCAGCACCATGTACCAGGAGCTGCTGCCTCCCTTCAGCACAGCTGGGCCTCTCCAGAATGCCACCTCCCAGCTCTCCTGGCTCTCCAGGAGATGGAGATGACACTGGCAGGAGAACAGGACCCCCAACCCACCCAACTCACCCTGATAGCAAAGTAGTTCACGCCGTACATCTCCAGGTCCTGGGCTATCTTCAGATACTCCATTTCAGCTTCATCTCTGTCGGGCAGGAACAGTGTTTGGGAGGATCAGAGAGGGACATGGCTGCTCCTGCTGATCCTAAGCACTCAGCAGGCTTTAAAGCCTGGACTGTCTCTATCACACAGGTCAATCCTGTCTTTGTTGGCACGATCAATAAAGTCCAAGAGCAAATTCCACTCTGCAGTTGCTAGCATCTGAGTGGCTGCTGAGATGCAGCACTCCAGGCCTGGCTTTGTTCACCTCCCAATCCCTTCAGCATAAATAGGAAATCCCCGGCTGGGATGCCACTGTTTCAGATCCACGGCTTTAGGTTTATCCCCCAAAAGGAGCATTTTGCCACTTGAGGCAGCCATATACCGTTTGAATCCCTGTTTCTTCTCCCAGCCCCAGAAGCCCCCTGATCCGTGATGCAGCTGAGTCCTTACTTTGCATCATTCCTAAATTCTCTCGAGGGCCCTGACAGCGACCAGGGGACAGCAGGGCACATGCAGAGCCATCAACAAAAGCCCTTTGCCCTTCCTAGGCTGCTGCAGAGATGTGCTGGGATATGCTCATCCAGTGCCTGCCCAAGCTGCCCAAAGCCTGGTGACTCTCCGGGGGAGGGGAGTGGCCCTGCCCCAGCACAGCAGCACAGGCTCACCTCGCTCTGCCCCGGTGCTCCGCGTACCAGGCTGTTATCCTCTCCTCCCACATCTCTGGAGTCATCTGGTATAGGTTTATTACCTGGGATAGGTGAGAGACAGAGACCAGGTCACAGTGCTGTTCCTGGCTCAGCAAGAAAGCCAGAAACACCAAGACAGGTGCCAGCACCACGTCCAGCCTCAGGACAGCTTGGACACCGACTCCCCGGCTCCGCTGAGCTCCTTACCCGCTTGGGAAGCAATTCCTCCTGTGCCAGGAAGCCTCTCTTGTGGACGTTGGGATCATAGTCGCCGTACTGGGAAGAAACAGACACGGTGCCCACTCCACGTTAACAACAAGGGTAAGTCAAACACATCACCCCCTCACACCCACCCCTGAGAGACAGCAAACATGGCCTGCTCACCCCTCCACCCCATGAGCAGAGAACCTGGGTTTATGAGGTCAATAACCTGGGTTTCTTTATTGTTTCATTGCTAATAAAACAAAGAGCTTCCTTCTACTCATGCAGCAGAGGTGGGAGCAGAACTAAGCTTCCCACCATCACAGAATCATTAAGGTTGGAAAAGGTCTCCAAGATCAAGTCCAGCCTGTGACTGAACACCCCTAAGGTCCTCAAGAGCCACATCTGCTCAGTTTCTGAACACTTCCAGGGATGGTGACTCCATCACTTGCCACAACTTCAGTTGATGACCATCACCAGTTTATGTCCTCCATCAGTCCAGCTGGACTAGATGATGGTTGTCTATTCTATTCTCATTATCATGCCCTAAATAACACTTCTCCCAGTGCAGGGCAAGACTCTATAGCTGATAGGTCCTTGCGGTTCCACAGGCAGTGGAACAAGGAAATAAGACATGGACAAAGACCTGTCCCCAAAAATTGATGGATAGCAGTGATCCAGGTTAGGCAGATGGCAGTTCCTCTGTCGCTGCTCATCACCCTAATTAATAAATATCAAAAAAATTAGAGGAGTTTAACAGACTCCTCTCAGGCAGGTGGTGGCTCTTCTGTCAGAGGGTCTGTTGCTCAACTGGGTCATGGAATCCAATTCAGATTTGTTAAGTGCATCCACTAATTACTGGTATTTGTTTAGATTTACATCTCTTTGAGCAGCATATAAAGTGACTGAGAAAGAAAACTGCTTATTAACAGATTGAAGAGCTGCGTGTCCCTGCGGTGCATGTGAAAATGAATTTACCTCCTGCACAGCCTCAGAGGGCAGGAAAACGCTGGAGAACGGCTCCTCCAAGAACCCAGCCAGTTCAGGCAGAGAGCAGCAAAGCATATGAGTGAGGCACGTTCACAGAGTGCTGTGACTTCCACTCGCCTGGCAACCAGGACTTCTGCAGTGACAGAGGTGACAGTCCCCGACTGCACGAGACATGGCACCGTTTGCTCAAGCCACTCATTCTGCAAGCGAGGCAGCCCTTCCCTCCCTGCTTTTCTGAGCAACCTCAGCTCAGAAAGTGCAAAATTGTGACAATTTTTAAACGCAAGGCCAAGAGGCACCCGGTGGTCATGCAACAAGTCAGGAGGCTTTTCCTCTCAGCCTCCCTTTCGTGCCACAACCATTGCATCGTGCACCGAAACCAGAGCTCAGCATCAAAAGTCTACACACATCCCACCTCTCCGCTTGGGAGACAACACGTGGGGATTAAAGACACAAATATTGATCTGGAGCCCAATGCAGATGTAAAGGGAGCATGTAACAACAACCAACACCGACTCAAAGACTTCAATTAATAGAACAAAACCAGCCCGGATTTCATCCAAGAGGGTGCTGAGCAGTGGCAACTCTCCGTCTTCCAAGGTCTTGGAGCTCCTCAGGATGCAGCACTTTGCAGGTACACGGCCTTTGAGCCCCCCCGCAAAGGAAGCAGCACTAAAAACGTTGCACTATCAAAGGAAACAACTCCAATAACCTTGGACAGGCAGCAAGTAAATCATTTTCAGGTGATGAAAATAAGAGCAAATAGGATTAACATGATTATTTTCTGTTTTGATCTTCCATGGAGATCCAAGACTAAGTATGGATTATGTGACTTTTCATGTGCTGAAAAATACTGCCAAGTCCCAGAGGAATATTTGTACTGAGAGGGGAGTCTGGATGAGAACATTAATTATTCACAAGTCAAAAATCAACAAATGGCCTAAGTATTGCAGAATTTGTTGGCTCAAATGATTTTGCAAACGTACTTTCTAAAGGCCTTTTCAATTAAATCATTACTTTCAAACTGTCAGGGAATTTCAGCTCCTGTTAATTGAACTGTATGATTAATATTCATGATTGGGCATGGAATTGCCTTTACCACAATCATACGCCTGGCTTAGATTGTTGGATAAACACAGGCACGCTCAGCTCCAAATTAACACCAAGTACTGCTTGTTTTGGGGAAAAACAATAATAATTAAAGAGCTGTTTGCTGTGCTACAAGATCTGAAGTGCTGAGAGAGTTGCAGCACGGCAGCGACGAGCATTTAAGGGGCAAAAAATAGAAGAACCTCCTGGATGTTCCCATTTTTTTTTTCACTTGATCCCACGTCTTTCCCAGCTATTTAAAACCTGAACCACCTCCAACCTTTGAAAGCAGTGTGGGTGGTTTGAACAGGGCTGGAGGGGAAAGCACATAGTAATTCCCCAAATGAACACAACGAGAGAGAAATAAATAAGCTGTTATTTTTATGACCCCCCTGTTTCCTTTGCTGTCTCAGGTTGGTGTGGATGGACCAGCAGCACCTGGCTGTCAGTAAGTGGCTGCTGGATGCACACACGCTGCTGTGTCAGGCTATTATGCCCCTAATCATGCAAATCAGCACGTTATTAGCGGAATTACTGCGCTCACTGCCTGCTTTCTTGTTCAGGAAGGACATCATGATACTATTTAACTGGAAGGAGATGACCTGCAACATCTTTCTTTCTTCCCAGTTCCCTATCAAAGATGTGCTTTCAGCTTTCGCCTTTGCTGGGAATGAAAGCACAGGGGGAATCCCAGGCTGGAGGGGCAGCAAGGAAAGGCACGTCTGAAGGAAAGCCCGTTAGTGAAGAGCAGAAAAGTCATCCCTCCGCCACCTTCTCCTGATCACAGCACGGTCAGAACTGCTCTGACTCCATGTGACCTCCTCCCAGCGCCCCAGGACATCCAAGGTGCCAAGGAGACAAAAGGGACGGCACAACCGACCTGCACCAAGTCACAGCCTGTTCCCCAGCACATGAGCAGGAGCTGTCCTGGCCAGGAAGTAACAGAGCTCAATATTTACCCAACGTTTATTCATTTGGCAGCAGGAAAAGTCATTCCCTACGTATCCTCAGCTCAGGTCAACTGAGAGAAAGCCAAGGAAGCGTTTACTCATGCACTCTAATAAGAGTGATGAATGTTTCACATGAACAGAAATATTTCTAAAAGCAACTTTTCTTTGCCCGGCTGATGAGTCTCTTGAACAAAACACGGTTTCATCAATACTCTGATTATGAGGAGAAAACACCCATTTCTAGTAAATTCAAACACTTACCATCAAAAGAACATGGCACCCAGGGCTCTATTCAGAGTGTGGACTGAAGGGTTATGAGGAAAATTATACGGCCATAGGGAAAAAACCATTCTGGATCAGGACCTCTCTTCAGGCAACAGGGCCAAACCCCCTCTCCTGCACTGCCAGCAAAGGTGGTTCCACAGACCTGCTCCTCCTAAACCTCTCCACAGCCATGCTCCTCAAGGACAGCTGGACTTGCCAGACCCAGGGCATGGCCACCTGCCCGCGGTCCTGTGAGCCAAACCCTCCCAAAATGCCATCAGAGTCAGCACCAACGCGAGCTGCAGAGATAACGTGGCTGGGCTGTGCTCAGACCGCAGTCGCTCCTCTCCCAAAGACAAGAGCTTTGCACACATGAATGGAGCTGAGCTCCACGAGCTGTTAATGGAGCAGCAGCACATGTGGTGCATACACAGGCAGAAATTATGTCCCCCACTGCAAGAGCGTCCCTGCCACTGAACCCTGGGCTGCTCCCTCCATCCCAGGAGTCTCTGCCCTGGGCAAGCTGTCCAGGGCTGCACGCTCCAAACTGGAAAACGGTGTCCTCTGGAATAAATCCTCAGCAAAATACCCACTCTGGGCCCAGAGCAGAATCCAGCAGAGGAACAAGGGCAGCTCAAAGAACAGACTTTTCCCTCTGTCTGGTGAGGCCAAGCACCCAAGATCAAACCCAAGATAAGGGGAGAAGCCAGGAAAAGCCCTTTCACAGTGCAATAACATGGATGTGGCAAGCTCTAGCACTGAAATAAAGTCATTCTCATGATGACAGGTATTCTGGGGGAGCAGCGGAGCTGGCTTGCCTCTGGCTACAGTGGCAAAAGCAGGGAGGAGACCCAAAAAACCTCAGGCTCAGGGAATTCACCTGCTCCAGCAGTAAACCACACTCAAGCAGGCTCTGAAGCTCATGAGCTGAGCAGTTGCTAAAGAGTCCTGGAAAGAGAAAGCAAAAACTCATCCAATATCTGGAGGTAGCCAGGAACCAGCCATGTGGAGAAGGCAGCAGTGCTGGTGTAGCCTTCTCACTTCCCAAGCTTTCACAGCTTTCCCTGCCTTCCCTTTCCCCAGGAAGTGGCTCCACCACAAAGCACCTGGCTTCCCTAGATCAACACTATCCCAGCAGGCCCTTGGAGCATCCCTGGGTGCCTACCTTGGCTTGGACAGCGTAAGAGGCCAGCAGGACAGAGGCTTCGGGAGGACAGAAGATCTTCTCATCCAAAATCTGCTTCTTCACCTGCACGCAGAGCAGCAAAGGACAGATACACACGTTTAGTGGAGCGCAGCAGAGCATGACTGTCACAGCAGATGGCTGCAGTTTGTTTTAACTCGAGCTGTCAACCACACAGAGTTAACAATTTTCCTAACACTAATCACAATCCAGGCTCAGGAAGTCTCTGGTGGCTCCAAAGGGCTCAGGCTTTCACAGACCACCTTTCTCAGACAGGTTGGTGAGAAGAGCTAAATTTATATGTGGAAAATGACAGCACCTCTATCCTGTTGCTAAAGGCAAGGGAGGGAAAAGCCTTGCATGTAAACACAGCGATAAAACCTCTTAAGGCATGAGCTACAGATTGATAGGACATCCAGCCACGCTGCTAAATAAAAGAGCAGCTTGCAGCCGAGTCTCTGAGCGCTGCAAGCTTTGCTCTGGGGCGTTCAGGCCTCATTGTGAGTCAGTGCTCACCTGTGCTGGAGGCCAATTCCTCGGATCCCAGCACGGAGAGCTGCGGGTCACCTCCGTGGCAGAGCTTTTAGCAGCAGGCAGAGCCCCGCGCGCGCTCCCGGGAGAGCCAACGTGCAGGTCCCCGAAGCCACAGCTTCACTTCCCTGGCTTCTGTGCATTAAAAAATTAAACCTGTCATGTTCAATATTTTTTGGGTTGGCACACTTAATTTTCCTGATTAAAGATAGGGGAAAAAAAAGAAAAAGCCTACGATTTCCTGGGAGGCTTAAATGGATTGTCAGAGATGCAGGAACATCAATTTGAATTTATAACGTGCTTTGAGTCCTCAAAGTTGGGTACAACATAATCACAGCAGATATTCTGCTGCATCAAGATAAAAAACAGGAGAGTTTACAAGCTTAGATGTGCTCCTGTTTCCCAAATGCATTCAGGAGCCCAGGCTCCTTTCAGCACAGAAATCCCAGCAGCAAAGTCATGGTCTGCATTTAGAAAATGCAGCTTGAATGGCTTTTCCTCTCTGATTTTCCTTCTCAAAGATGCCAACAGCGTTTTTCCTCACCGTGGATAAAGCTCTTGGCAAATGAGGCATTTAGAAATAACCCTACAGGGACAGCAGTGCACGAGACAGAGCTTGGAAATTAACAGGAATACTTTGCATTTAGAACACTTTTGGCTCTGGAGAAAAAAGATGGACTTTGGAAGAGTGAGGAGCATCAAGAGGCTGGTGAGCTCACTTGGGAAGGGCAGGACACCCTGCAGGCTACAGAGGTATTCCCAAATCCAGGCTGCCTCGACTTTGGTGTAAGAAACATAAGAATGAGTGACTTTTTAAAAACTTTTATAATTTATCTTCAAATTAACAGCCACAGAGCAGCTGAAACATCCCAGTGAGTACCCAGGGATCTGACTAGGAGTGCTCTATTCCCTGTACCCATGCTTGACACAACTCTTCACAGGAAAATGTGTCAGAAAATGGATTTTGAGGCAGAAAATTGATGATGTCCCTGAAAGAGAGCTCCTGTGATAGCAGCTCCTTGTTACCAGCCATGCAGCATTGCCACATCATCAGCTGAACCGATTTCTCAGGACACAAAGTTTTGTAGAGTAATTTAAATTAAAAAACCCAACCAGGACGTGTTCACCACAGTTCCCATAGCTTAAGGGCAGGAGTTCCTGGGGCAGGTGGGACCGGGAGGTTTCCCCTTCTCCTCTGTTGTTCCGTCAGAGAGCTGAGCTGCTGGGATTTTCTTCTGCTCCAGTTACCTGGAGGCTGTTTAGTGAGGAGGTGAACTTTGCTGTGCAGCCTAGGAACAGGCTGGCTGCACTATGCTCTCCAGGATGAAACTCCCCTGCTCCACACAACGATGCCATCACGTCCAAAGGCAGCTGCCACCCCTCAGCACAGCTCATCCCACACCCTGCAGAGGGACACGAGCCCTTGGCTGACAGATCCGTGTCCCTGAGCCACCACCCATGGATATTATGGATCACCTCATCGTTCCTTGACTGCCGGTTCAGAGGTCTGCCAGTCTGGGCAGGCTGCTTCCTCCACAAACACCATCCTTCACCTATTTTAGGAAGTTTTTATTGTTGAAGACAAGTCCCTTTGGAGAGATGCGAACATAAGGATGTGGAGCATGCTCTGCTGACCAACTCTCTGACCCTGGAACCTTCTGCTCATCCTGGCTCCCTCTCCCTCAGGTTGGATAACACTGTATTGACTCCTACCTGCAGGAAGAACAAGTGCTGGGTGATTTCCTGGACCAGTTCCTCCTCTGCATTCTCAGGATAAAATTTGGCCAGGAAGTGAAAGGTTTTGGGCTCCTCTGTGGGGACATCATGATCCAGGACCTGTGGGATACAAGAACCATTTGATTTCTTCAAGACAAGACCCAGCTCCCTTCTGTTCAGATCAGCACATCTTTTGTCAGACACTTTTAGACATCTAGAGCAGACCTAAATAGTTCAGACTCTGTAGTTAAAAAAAGAAAACAAACATTTCTGACACTCCTAATGATGCAAGGGAACAAAAAAAGGCAGAAACAAACAGCATGAGAAATGAGACAGCAAAGGTTGATCCTGATCTGCCATGTGCTCGCTGCCTCTCCCGATCCTTGTGGAGCAATGCTGGATCCTGCTGCGCCACCACCCGACTTTCTCCTCGTTTCCCAGCATTGAACTTACTTCAGTGGTGTTTCTCACCACCTTTCTTTGGTACTGCCTGGTTAAATGTTGGTTTAAAACCTCAGCATGAGAGGTGAGACACCCAGACCTCCCTCAGCATCCGTGACCACCTGGTTGTAGCGTTACATCCTTTGGATGTGAACAGAGCCACATCTGACACCTCCAAAACCCACCCCTCACATATTTGGGAGGCATTTTCTCCCTTATCCCCATCTGCTTTTCACTCTGGTTTTCCTCTTCCCAAGCTCTCTGTATTTCTCAACAACAAAACAAGAGGCAACTCCACTTTTCTGCTGATGGTTTTGTGTTCAGGGGCACAAAAGAGAGAGTTTTAGGTTTTGTTTGCTTTAGAGTCACCCCAAGGTGCAGCACCCCAGCATGGCTGTCTCCCAAAATGTCTCCAGGGGATTCAGTGTGCACAGATGCTGGGATGGGGCATCTCCGCCAGCTGTTCCCAGTCTGACAGCCCCATATGCCATGGGGATGTGATTTAAGTACATCTATCCCAGTTTACCCACCACACAACCTCAGGCATTCAAAGAAAGAGGAAAGGACATTCTCCTTTGTCATCCCACGCAACCTCTCAAGGGAAATACCCCTCTCCATGGCAAGGGGTTGGAATGAGATGAGCTTTAGGGTCCTTTCCAACCCAAACTGTTCTGGGATTTTGTGAACTTTGGTTCCAACCTTCTTGTCCATTTTGAGCCAAGCCACCGTGTCCTTGATCGTGTACTGCAGCCCGAAGAACCAGGTCTCCCGGAGTCCCAGTGTCCTGCACACCAGATCAAACAGGTCCTTCCCTTTCCACTTCACCTGCCAGAGAGCAAACAGGAAGCAGAGTTATACAGATGGATTTCAGAACTTCTCTCTGTTCAACCAAATGCACTGTTTTCACCTCACAAGGTCAATTTTAACCCCCCTGCGAAGGCATCTGGTACAGACACAAAAACACCCTAACGAGGCACGAGTTATCTCCTTCCATCTGATCTCATCTGCAGATCACCAGCTCCTCCCTCAGTAGGAAACAGAGATGTGATTTCCCTTTTCTAAAAAGTGACACTGTAAAGCCCCTACTTCTTGCCCTGGGGACCTAAGGGTTCATTTAGGCTCTTGCTGAGCTCAGGTTTAGGTTTTCTGATGTGCTCAGGTTCCTGCCTCTTGCTAGCAGGGAATAAAATCCCTTTGAGCTGCCCCTTGGTGGCTTTAAAGTGTCTCTCTACAGGCCCAGGAAGCCCTGAACAAGCACCACCATCAGCACCAGGGGTTCAGAGAGAGGAGCCACAAAATCAGCAGTGACAAAATCCATGCACAGAGAGTGGGCATCCAGAGGCTCCGACCCTGCACAGATAGAAGGGAAAGAGAGCTCAAAAATCCCCATCATTACCACTGAAGTCAGCAGTTCTCTGGGAGCACATTTTGATAGAGTCAAACTGCATTTTCTGCTGAAAATGTTGGTGACAAAAGCAGCTGAGGAGCAGAGAAAATTGGTCCTGCTCAAGGACCGTGTCCTTCGAGCAATCCTGCAGTTGCATCCATGATGCTCCTGAAGTTTGCTCATAAAACCAGGAGGTGTTGGGAGGCAGAGAGGTGAAGAGGGACATAAACCACATGAATCTAATATGCCAAAGCCACTTTGGTCTTCCATCTGCACGCGGGAAACAATTGCTGGACCGAGACATATGGCCATTACTCCAAAGCCCTTGGGCAAACAGATCTCGCACGCTCTCTTGTCACTACAACTCAATCCTGGTGCCACCTGGACACGTCAATATTAATGCCGCGGCCGCTCCCGCTGTCACCCACTGCCGCCTTGTGGGCACAGCCAGACCCAGCTCATCGCCAAGCTCTGCCTTTCAGTAATGATTCTCTCACTGCTCTCCCCCTTCCCAGAGAGCACAGACACACACGCTGACAGTCCCGGAATAGGACAAAGCTGATGCCACCCTCCCGAAAAACACCACCCCCGGACCGCTCGCCGCAATTCGGATCGGGCGCTGTCAACACCTCGGGGTCAAAACGCCAGGAGGAGCAAGTTTGGCAGTGCTGTAATTATAACCCCCCTAATTTCACACATTTCACTACCCTCCAGCCCCCGGGATGGGCTCCAGCTCGGCACAGGATGGCTCAGACTGCAGAAGATCTTTTCCTCACTATGATTTTAAGTGGGAGGTTAATTCGAGGGCTCAGACAGAGTGAGGCCCATTAAAAGAGCTATTTGGTACCGTTTTTGCAGGCACATAAAAGCAGGCTGCCAGCAAAAGGCTATTTCTTCACTAAAGTGCTTTGTATAAAGCCTTATGGGCTGTTTTTCCTTCTCTAAGACCCGTATTTCAGTCTCAGCACAGCAGTGCCTGCACCAAACCTTCTCAGGACAGGCTCCTGTCTGCTGCTGATGGCAGCACCGCCTCCTGGGACATCGCTCCACATCCCACGGGATCAGTGTGTTTAACCTGGAATTTCCACTGGCTGTGACTCCTCACCGAACCACCTCAGGTACCCAAACTGTGCCCAAGAGCTGACAGGACCCAAAGGTTTCCTCTCAAAACACAAACCACCAGTCTGTTCTGAAGAGCGGCAGTGAGGATTAAAGCAGGAGCTTTGTGTGGTTTTCACCCCCACATTTTTAACTTGCTGATGGGAATTTGGAATGGTTTGGGTGGGAAGGGACCTTAAAGATCATCCAGTGCCACCCCTGTCATGGGCAGGGACACCTTCCACTACACCAGGTTGCTCCAAGCCCCATCCAACCTGGCTTTGGACACTTCCAGGGATCCAGGGGCAGCCACAGCTTCTCCGGGCAACCCGTGCCAGGGTCTCACAGCTGGATTTCTTCCTGACACCTAATCTAAATCTCTCCCCTTTTAGTTTAAAACCATTCCCCCTTCTCCTATCATTATCTGCCTGCACTAAAAACTCACTCTCCTTTTTCTACAAGCCCCCCCTTTAAGGGGCTGTATTTTAAGTGAGGCTTCTGCTGCTGCATTTTACACCGGCGCTTTGTCACCCCGCGTTTCTGTGGTGGCAGGAACAGACATTTAACATTCCTGCACAATGCTCAAGACTCCAGCCATAACAGAGCACAGATCCTCCCCAACTGCGCTGAATTACCTTCATTAAATATATCGATGATCAGCAGCCACCTTTATTCCAACAGACATGATTTCCCTCTGCACCTCGGTACTTACAAAAACGATCTGCATTCAAGGGGCATCTTTTGACAGCTGAACTCCAACTGCTTTACAGACATCCAGGACCTCAGCCCTCCTCACCCGTACTTTACAGGCTTTGTATCATTAACTGCCACATTTTGTGGTTGTAAACTACTAAAAAAAAAGCCCCACAAAGGCATGAGGGAATGGAGAGAGCTGCTGTCAAGAGAGCCTGGGGGAGAGCCAAGACAGGCTGGCCATTCCCATCCACCCTGTGCCCGTCACGCCATTCCCTGCACAGCACTCAAGTGACACCTGAAGCACAAAGATGATTTTACAAGCCATTCTGAGCTCCTGACAACAAAACGAAGGAGCTCAGAGCAGAAAAAAACCTTCTCAGCCATACGCTGGGGTGGCTGGCACGATGCTGTAACAAAGCTCCATCTCCCAGCAAAAAGCTACATCATGATAACCTCAATGTGACCGTCAGGACACAGGAGCAGGATGCGTCACTCCGGCATCCTCCGTGTGCTGCAGGCATCACCTCTGACATTTGCAGCTCCTTTCCCATTAGCAGGATCACAGCACGGGTGGCTGCAGGGATTCAGGAGTCGCTGAAGGGACGTGGGAATGAGGTGCTTTATGAACAGGCTGTTACTCCACCGAGCTGTTTGTGTTCTTTACTAAGTACAGAGCGGTTACAATCTATCAGCAAAGCATTTTAAATTAACAGCACTAAACACTTAAAACTCTGCAGCCACTGGCTAGAACAGAGTATTTCCAGTCCAGATTATTGGCATCATCTTTTTCTCTGGCGGAGACGGCACATTTGGCATCTATTAACAGGGTTTGCATTATTTATTAACCTGCACCGGGAGTCATTTCCAACTCGCAGGCAACTGCGCGATTTATTTCGGAGCATAACCTCTCTGTCAAGTTTCACAACTGCTCCTCAGCTCCCGAGTCGATAAAGCAGCTCCAAAAATGAGCAGAAGGGTTGTCTGGTCCCCTCATCAGGGGGTGACAAGGACGGAGGGTGAGCCAGGGAATGGAGATGTCAAGAGGTTTAGGTGGGTATCAGGGAAAGGTTCTTCCCCCAGAGGGTGCTGGGCACTGCCCAGGCTCCCCAGGGAATGGGCACGGCCCCGAGGCTGCCAGAGCTCCAGGAGCGTTTGGACACCGCTGCCAGGGATGCCCAGGGTGGGGTTGTTGGGGTGTCGAGCGGGACTCGATGATCCTTGCGGGTCCCTTCCAACTCAGGATATCCCACAATTCTAAAAACTGCGTAGCAAGGGACAAGGGGGTGCAACCATCCTGCACAGAGAGGGCTGAGCGAGGGGTCTACACAGAAAAGAGATGCCCAAAACACTGTTGGGCTGACAGTTTCCTTCCACTTTCCACTGTCAAATGTGGTGAAGGGGGAGCAAGAGGGATGGGTTTAATGTTTAGGTTCCTCACGCAAGAGGCTCTCCTTGGACAACAGGGAGGTGCCCACAGTCCAGTGGACAGAACTTGGCTCTGCTCAGGGGCCAGATGAAGATCTCACCTTCTCCTCATCACAAACACAAACCCGTGGAGCTCTTCCTGGGATCAGGGTGGGCAATGAGGGCACAAACAAGTGAGCAGAGGACACCAAGGCTCAGCTGCTTCCCAGGGCAGCGGTCCCTGCACACCGCACCCATGGGATGAGGTTAACCCATGACCTTGCAGAAATGACTCACATTTACGGAGTATTTTACCGCACCAATTTACCCGTAAATAACACAGAAAATGGCTTTATGCGTTGCAGATAATTTTATTCAGCGTTAGTTCAGTGCTAGGGATGAGAAGAGAGGCAAGAGCCCCTGCTGTGACACGACAGCCAAAGGACTGCTGGGAAAAGGGGACCAAGCCCCAGGAAAAAGTGCTCAGCTTCCGAAGAGTGAAGTTATTCCTGTTTAGAATCAAATTTTAACGAGAGAACACGACACCTCTTCACTGAAACAGGGATGGAGACGGCAGAAGGGAGAGAGCCGGGCCTGAGCAGAGCATCCCTCCACCAACTGCCTGGGAATGAGGAAATGGATAGGCTGTAGCTACTCCAAACCCCTGTCCCACAGGAGATGCCCAAACCACCCACCCGCAACAGTTTACAACTGAAATGGAGATGATTTTGAGACTGCAGACAACACTTATTCCTCCTTCTGGACCTGAATGATAACCACAGTGCCACAGACAACCATTTATTTAGATTTAAAGCCCCTCTGGAGCAAACAGGGAATCAAAAATGTAATATTCGTCCATTTTTTTTTAAATAAAGTGATGTCAAAATATTTTCAATTGCCACTTACTGAGTCACAAGGCAGGGCTGTAAAAGTTATTTTTATTTACTAATGCTACACGACAACTCGATAATGAGCTTTTAATTAAAACCTATTTCTGTTAACCACCGAGGAGGCCAAAAATGCACCCAGGCGTGAGGATGCAGATGGTGCAGCCAAGCACGCTCCGTGGTGTCTGCCCGAGACAGAGATGGAGCGGGAACACCGAGAACAGGCAGCTGTGACCAGACGGAGCGGGGGAGAGGCAGGGGACAACAACTGGTGACAATGTGCCCTCTGTCCCGCTCAGGTGAGACCCCACCTGCAGAGCTGCCTCCAGCTCCAGGGGCCCAGCAAAGGAGAGACCTGGAGCTGCTGGAGAAAGTCCAGAGGAAACCACAGACATGCTCCAAGGGCTGGAGCCCCTCTGCTCTGGAGCCAGGCTGGGAGAGCTGGGGGTGCTCACCTGGAGAAGAGAAGGCTCCAGGGAGACCTCAGAGCCCCTTCCAGGGCCTAAAGGGGCTTCAGGAGAGCTGGAGAGGGACTTGGAACAAGGGATGGAGAGACAGGACACAGGGAATGGCTTCCCACTGCCGGAGGGCAGGGATGGATGGGATATTGGGAAGGAATTGTTCCCTGGGAGGGTGGGGAGGCCCTGGCACAGGGTGGCCAGAGCAGCTGTGGCTGCCCCTGGATCCCTGGCAGTGTCCAAGGCCAGGTTGGGTGGGGCTTGGAGCAGCCTGGGAGAGAGGAAGGTGTCCCTTCCTATGGCAGAAGATGGAACAGGATGAGCTTTAGGGTCCTTTCCCACCCAAACCATTCCATGATTCCACGTCCCAAAGCCTCACCTCACCCTGTAAGCTGGGCCCACACAGGTGAAGAGTTACGGGGTCAAACAGCAGCTCGGTACAGAGCAAGAAGCTCCAAGAGGATGAAAGGAGGATTTTGATCCTGCAGGGAGCTCTGTGAAGGATGCACAGGGCTATAACATCAGCCAGAGCTGTTGGTATGCTGCACTTACACACCTGCAGTCCAGCACTGCTCCCTGCCCCGGGAAGGGACAGCCCTAAGCCTTCCCTCCATGCAGGAGCCGATTGCTGACGGACACGGGGTGTTTCAGCACCAGCCTGGCCTGCTCTGATGAGCCCTTAGCCACTGCTGAGCTCTGAGCACAGACAGCTCACCCGGGCAGGAGAGGGGCAGCCAGCGGCTCATCTCGGACTGAAGCCAGGTTAAATGCCTCTCTTCCCGTTTCAAGGGCTGTGTGACTCCCTACCAGTGCTGCCTCCCACCTTCAAGGAGATTACTCCCAGGGCTGCTTCCCTGTTCAAGTACCTTTGATTTCAAAAACCACCTACTTGAAAGACACTGCCTGTACAAAGGAAAAAAAAAAAAAAAAAAGGAGGTATTAAAGAGCATTAAAACTGGAGTCTACACACCAAAAGAGAAAGATTTACTGTCCCAAACGCCCTCCCTCCTTCCCTCAGCATCAATACATCTCTGGATTAATTAACAGAGTCTGGGGATTGACAGCAGTTTTGAACAGTCTTTGGAGGGAAGTAACAGAAGTTTCCAACTGGCTTAGAAGAGGCTGTGATGGGAACAGAGGATCCAGAGAACTTTTCAGGTGCAGGGTGAGGCAGCAAAGCCAAAGAGGATCCATGTCCATAAGTCCCAAGCACAGCTGAAGGGAATGAACTGCACAAAGCAAGACACCTTCAAAACATTAGCTCCCAAGCGTCACTGGTGTGAACCACAAATTCTGAGGTTTTGGGGCATAAACCCCTCCAAGACATGAGTGAAAACAGCCCTTACCTGCTGCACCTCAGATTTAAATAGAGCAGCACGTGCTCCTGAGTGCTGGCACAGGATCAGGGCACACAGGCACACGGAGGAACCAAACACTGACTTGACAGCTGGTATCCCAACAATTTATTGAGGATCATGTTGTAGCTGAGGGGGATTATTTCTCTCAGCTTTTTAAAATAGCTGTTCCTGCACACAGACTGGTCTTTTCCTGTTAAGTCTGTGCCCGCTAGCAGAAGCTTTGCAGCATCAAGAGGTCACTGCCCCTACCAGCACCACGAGCTGCTGCCTGAAACTGGGAATGTATGGATTTTTATAAACTCCATCCCAAGTATCCTGCAATGCAGAAGGAAGCCAAGGGCACTCCGCTCCCTGATTTCCTCCTCCTGCTTTTTTATTTTGGTGCAGTGACTGGACAGAGCTCAAAACTCAGCTCGGATTTACTGCACCAGCTCTTCCTCAAAAACTCATTTCCACCCAGATTTCCACCACCAAATCCTCGATTGTTCCTGTTCCAGAGGATGAGCTTTGCAGCTCAGCTACACAACTCCCTGTGTCTGGTGACAAAGAGACAGCACTCAGCCACATGTGGCCAAAATCAGGACTCTCCTACTTACAAGGGCTTTACATCCAACCTCATCCAACTGGCTCTGCACCGAGTGGGGCACTGGGCTAAAATAAAGATCCCTTCCAACCAGGATTATCCTCTGGACAGAGAGGAACAGCTTACACACTGAAGCAATAATGGGATGCATGTTTAGACCAGCAAATACATCAGCACAAACCTGCCTCTTCTCGCTGCTTGAACACTTAAGCTGTTTCTCCAGGCTGGCTGTAAAGATTTTCCAATTTGTTTTTAAGACACCAAAGGATTAAGGTTGGGAAGCAGCTGGGCAGCGATCTGCACCTTGATGGAGTGACCATCCCTGCAGGATTCAAGCCCAAGACCACAAACACAACAGAAGGGGATAAAGAACAAACACACCCTTTGGAAAATGGGCCGTGGCTCTGAGATGGAGAGACACTAATGGGGCTGAGCACTGCAAGAGGAAGAAATTGGCAAAGACACCCACGAGGCCAAAGGAAAGATGGATGGGTTCTCCCATCAGCCAGGGACCTTGGTTCTTAGAGGGAAAAAACTGCACATGGGACTGGGTGAGTCCAACCTGACACCAGCTGCACCACACCTCTGCCATCCCACCAGAGGGACGGGATAAACAGTGCTTCGGATGTGGACTCAAAAATACCATGGGGTTTTCATTATTGAATGGATCAGGGAATAGTTTGGGTGGGAAGGGACCTGAAAGTCCATCTTGTTCCACCTCCCTGCCAAGGACAGGGATATCTTCCACTGTCCCAGACTGCTCCAAGCCCCATTCAACCCGGCCTTGGACACTGCCAGGGATCCAGCAGCAGCCACAGCTTCTTTGGGCACCCTGTGCCAGGGCCTCCCCACCCTTACAGGGAAGAGGCTTCCACATGGCTGAGGTTCTCAGAAAGGTGAGGCAGCTGGGGTTGCTTTAGCACAGAGATTGAAGAGCTATGCAAATGCCTACCCTTCCTCCAGATGTTATCAATTAATTAGGTATGGTTCAAACCTCTGTGATGGAAGTAACAAAAGGAAGACACTCGTTTCATGCCTCCAAGATTTCCCCAAACAAATTTTAAGTCTTTAAAGTGAAACTCCAACCGTGATTATTAATCTCCATCACCATGTTAGAAAGATTAAGATTTCATTTCTAGGAATTATTTTAGATTTAGTCTCAATTTAGAGACATCAACTGCAGAATAAACAGATGCAAAGCAGGTCTGATCCCTTAAAATACACAGCTGGGGATTTCTAGGGAGCAGACTGAAAAATTAACAGTGAGAAAGAAGGTGAGTCTCCAGCAGCTACAGCTGGGTCATGGAATCATGGAATATCCTGAGCTGGAAGGAATCCCCAGGGATCATGGAAGACCAGCTCCAGACATCCAACAGATCAGCAGCTCTCTGTCCCTGTCAGCAAGAGGTGCCACTCACAGGCCACAAAAACACATCTCAAGAGCCCCCAAACTGCAGGATTCCCACTGCACTGATCCTCTCAAGTGTTTGTGAGGCAGATTTCCCACTCCCAACCTCCTGCTGGGGTCAGCAGCTCTCCGTCCTGCCCAAAGACACCTCAAGGCACCCAGATACTTGGCTCAGCAGTGCTGCTCGCTCTTCTTCCCAGGCAAACCCTGGGATAGGGGCCAGATTCCTTCAGGGAAGAGCAGGCTCCTTCCCAAAAATCAACTCTCCTAACCCACAGACTTCCAGGAGGGCACAAACTCCACTCCTGGCTCCAGGTCTCACTGGGGGTGTGGAGCTAGCCAAGCCCTTCCCTGGGCCACCTTCCCAATCCCAGCAACTTGAGGTGTGTCTGATCCATCCCTCCACGGATGTTTCTGCAGAGTCAGCAAAACAAGGAGCTTTCCCCAGAGCCTCCCAAGTAAGACACAAAAACAGGGACAGAGATCCAGCCAAGGAGCTGGACTGCTCAGATAGAACCTGGACAAAACTCACACCTCAAGCAGGGCTGTCCTGGACTTGGAGCAAGTCCAGGAGGCCACGGAGATGCTCCAAGGGCTAGAGCCCCTCTGCTCTGGAGCCAGGCTGGGAGAGCTGGGGGTGTTCACCTGGAGAAGAGAAGGCTTCAGGGAGAGCTCAGAGCCCTCTCCAGGGCCTAAAGGGGCTTCAGGAGAGCTGGAGAGGGACTGGGGACAAGGGATGGAGGGACAGGACACAGGGAATGGCTTCCCACTGCCGGAGGGCAGGGATGGATGGGATACTGGGAAGGAATTGTTCCTGGGAGGGTGGGGAGGCCCTGGCACAGGGTGCCCAGAGCAGCTGTGGCTGCCCCTGGATCCCTGGCAGTGTCTAAGGCCAGGCTGGACGGGGCTTGGAGCAGCCTGGGACAGTGGAAGGTGTCCCTGCCCATGACAGGGGGCGGGACTGGATAAGCATTTAAGGTCCCTGCCCACCCAAACCATTCAATGATTCTATGAAAACTCACTCCTCACCTGCAAGGTGTGAAACAGCCCCATCACCCACCTGCATCCAACCATTTCCCTCCCACCTGCTCCAATACTCCGTGCTGAAGGATGAGGCCTGAATTCCCTCTGCATCCCTCCAACACCAGCTCCAAAATGACCCAGGAGCCCTCGGCAGGGCCACACTCACAGCTCCTGAGCTCCTTCCAGCTGCAGAAGTCTATCTGCAGCAACAAGTTATTTTGGCAGGGACCTCCCAGAAAAGTCAACTGGAGATGCACAAGTTCCACAGTCAAATCCCACAGGAGCGCTGCCTCACCACTGCACAAACCCCTCTGATCCCAATGGGAAATGACACCCGGCCACACCACTGACATTAATAATTATTTAATTTCCATCCTCAGTTATTGCTGCAGCCTCGGGAAACCAGGAAAAACAGAGCCAGGACACTCACACTCTGCTGGAAGTGGGAAGCTCACACGGCTGCCTGGAGCAAATCCTTAATCCCTAGGAAAAGCAGGAAGTTCTTCAGGGCTGACAAGAGATTTCCAGAGCAAGGAAATTGATGATGACAAACACCCCTTGGCTGATGGGTGCTGGGATTCCGTCAGGGTTTGGGTTAGGGTAATGAAATATAAACTATTAAACGAAGAGGTTGAAGTGGGGAGAGATGGTTTCAATGTTTGTGCGGCCAATCCCTCCGGATCAGCTGAAAAAGCAGGAAAAGCAGAGCAGATCCCGGGGTTTGGCAGCAACGCCCTGGGAGAATGTTTTACAAGTTCCAAGGGCCCAAAAAAGGGAAATTATCACAGAAAAGCCAGACCCAACCCCCTGAAGCATCCCTTAGCATCATGGTGAGCTAAGAACTCAGGAAAATGCCAAAATTCTGTCCTTGGGTGTTTGTGGAGCACTTGGGAGTTGGATTCCTGTGGATTCAAGCCTTGACACTGAGATTCCTCGAGCCCTGTGACAGCCACTGTGTAGTGGTGGCTTGGGCTGGGATGGCAGGATAACACTGGATTAGAGCCCAATGAAGCTGGATTGTAATGAGAATAAAGCTGAATTATAACCCGGATAAAGATTAATTATAGCCAGAATAAATCTGAATTATAGTAAAAATACAGGCTGAATTATGACCAGAATAACGCCAAATTACACCTAGAATGAGACCAAATTATAACCAGAATGAAGCCAAATTAAAACCCAAATAAAGCTAAATTACACCTGGAGTAAAGATGAATTATTGCCAGAATAAAGCTGAATTATAACCAAAGTATAAACTGGACTATAACCAGAATAATGTCAAATTATACCCAGAAAAAACCCAATTTATGACGAAAACAGTGCTGAATTACACACATAATAAGGATGAATTATAACCAAAATAAAGCCAAACTATAACCAGGATACAACCGAATTACACCCACAATAAGACTGAATTACAACCAAAATAAAGCCGAATTACACCGAATCATAACCAAAGTAAAGGTGCATTACAACCAAAGTAAAGCCGAATTATAACCAGAATAATGTCCACTTATAACCGAATTCACGCCGAATCACACCAGGATAACGCTGATTTATAACTAAAACAAGGCTGGGCCTCTGCTGGCCCAGGGCAGGCCCGGGAACCAGCGGAAGATCAGAAGGGACTGGGAGGGGGGGTCCGGGCCGCCTCAGGGGGGTGGGGGGCTGTTTGGGGGGGCCCGTCCCCCCTCAGCGGGA